>PVJS01000021.1:0-209446 GCA_004027185.1 Glis glis
AGGTTGGCCGCGAACTCGGATCCTCCGGTCTCCGCCTCCCAAAGTACTGGGATTACAAGCGTGCGCCACCACGCCCGGCCCGATTTTTCATTTCTTTATTCAATCAAACTTTATCCAATCTATTTGTATATTGGAATCACTTCATCTTCCAGTTAGTTATTCTCTAATTTGCTTTGTTCTTCCTATTAGGTGATCTGCCTAATTATTTTTAAATTTAAGAAGTTACATTTGGGGCTGGGAACATTTTTCCATTAACATTTTTGTTTTGAAGTACCTGTACATCTATATGCAGTTACAAGAAATAATACCAAGAAATCCTATGTACTCATGTTCCCCCAATGGTAACATCTTTTAAACTATAAATAATGCCACTACCAGGATACTGATGATACAGACCATTACCATCACCACCAGAATCTCTCGTGTTGCCAGTTTAAACTTCCACTCCCTTTCCTCATTTCTCTACCCCACCCTTCACACTTGGAAATCACAAACCCATTCTCCATTTTAATAATTTATCATTGTTATGGTTTGGATTTAAAATGTCCCCCTAAAACCTCATGTGTGGGCAGTGCAGACTAGAGGCAGGACATGGCTGGTGGGGGGTAGATCCCTAGAGATATGGCCAGAGACTGTATCTGTCCTTAGTCACTTTTGCTTTCTCTCCTCTCCTCTCTTATTCTCTCCCCTCCTCTCCCCTCCCCTCCCCTCCTCTCCTCTCCCCTCTCTCTCTCTCTGTCTCTCCTTCCTTCCCTCCCTCCACCTTCCCTCCCTCTCTCCCACCTTCCTGCCTTCCTTCCCTCTCTCCCCCTTCTCCACTATGATGAGCTAGGTAGTTTTCCTCTGCCACTTTCTACCATCATGACGTTTCTGGCTTGGAGCTGGCAAGCCATGGATTGAACCTCTGAAACCATGAGCCAAATAAACCTTTCTACCTCTACAAGTTGTTCTTGTCAGGTATTTTGATAACAGCAACAGAAAAGCTAACTAAAATAGTCATTGTTACATAAATGGAATCATATGATACATAAAATTTGAATTGGCTTTTTATTCAACTAGGCATAATTTTCTGGGAATTCATGTGATTGCGTGCATCAGTACTTTATGTTTTATTAAATAGTATCATATATATGTACACAATTTGTTTATTCATTCATGTATTAATTTACCTAATAATAGTCTTTGACTATTAGAAGTAAAGCTGTCAAAATGTTTTCCAAAGTGATTGTGCCATTTTGCATTCTACCATCAGTGTAGAAACGTCCAGTTGTTCCACGTGTTCACCAGCACAAGCTACTGTTAGGCTTTAACTGCAGACATTCCAGTGAGTGAGCCATAGGTTTAGTTTGATTTCACTGGTTCTGTTGAGCAGCCATTCATGCAATTCTCACCCACATACATCATCTTATAGAAAGCATTTACTTAATTATTTTGTCTACATTTTATTAGGTTGTTTGTCTTTTTATCATAGAGTTTCAATATAAGTGTTCTTTATATATTATAGATGAAAGTTCGAGTCCTTTTTCAATTGTACATTCTTTCATTATTGACTTTTCTTAATAATGTCTTTCAAAGAGCAAATGTTTAATTTTGAATAAGTCTATTTTCTTGATTTTTCACTTGTAATTAATATATTTGCGTTATATTAAGAAATATTTGCCAAATCCAAGGTCACCAGAATTATCCCCTACATTTTCTTTTAGAAGTACAAATTTTACATTCAGGTATATAATCCATTTCAAGTTCATTTTTGTATAAGTTTTAAGATAGAGATTGAAGTTCCTTTTTTAATATATGTTTATGCAGTGTTCCATACTATTTGTTATAATAATTATCACTTCTCCCATTCAATTGACCACATATGCGTGGTTTTACGTCCAGACTATCTGTTCCAGACATCTACCTATCTTTGCATCAAGACTGCACTGCCTTTTACTCAGAGAGTTTTAATGAGCCGGGCGTGGTGGTGCACACTTGTAATCCCAGTACTTGGGAGGCTGAGACAGGAGGATCCAGGTTTGCGGCCAGCCTCAGCTACTTAGTGAGGCCCTCTGCAACTTAGTAAGACCCTGTTTCAAAATAAAGAGCAAAAAATAGGGCTGGGAGTGTGGCTTGGAGGTAGAATGCCCCTGGGTTCAATCCCCGGTACCAAAAAAAAAAAAAAAAAAAAGAGTTTTAATGGCTGCTGAAGTCAGGTAGTATATGTGATTCAATATCTCAAAAAAAAATACTGTTTTCCTATCCATAAATAAGAATATACTGCTTCATACTTAAGCCTTCTTTAGTCTTTCTCAGGAATGTTTTATAGTTTTCAGTATAGAAGTCTTACATATCTTTTTAAAATTTAATTTCTATGTATTTTACATTTTATATCACTGCAAATAATACTTTTTCGACTTAATTTGATTTTTTTGCCTGAACATAACTATATAATTGGTTCCTGTGCCCTGAACTTGAATCTAAACCCTTAATAAACTTACTTTTAGTTCCTGTATCTTTTTTGTAGATCCTCTAGAATTTTCTACATAGACTCAAAATTATTAAGATGTCCATCCTGCCCAAATGTATCTATAGATTTAACACAATTCAAATCAAAATATCAGTAGACATTTTTGTGTGAAAATTGAAAAACTGGGTTTATGCGAAAATGCAAAGGACTTAGAATTTATTTAAAAAATCTTAAAAACCAAAAAACAAGAATACAAACAACACTATTAAAATAAGGAAAATATTTGAGCAGACATGCTTCAAAGATATATTGAAGGCAAATAATCACATGAAAAGATAATCAGTGGTATTAGGCATCAGAGAAATGTAAGTTAAAATCACAATGATATTCTACCACAAACTAGTAATAACTATTATTAAAAATAACTGACTTATTAGAATAACTATTATTAAAAATAACCAAATTTTGGTGAGAATTTGGAATGACTGAAACTTTTATACACTGTTCACAGAAATGTAAAATTGTATATCCACTTTTCCAACCCAGGCCTACGTTTCTTAAAACATTATACATACATCTGCCATCTTAACCAACCAATATACCCCATCTATTTATGGAAGAGAAATGAAAGTACGTATCTATATGGAATATGACTCAGCAATAAAAAAATGAACTATCAATACATGCTGCAACATAGAAGAACATCAAAGTAATTATGTCAAGTGAAAGAAGATATCATCTCTCACACACACACAGAAAGAATACATAATATATAACTCCACTTATGCAAAACTCTAGAAAATGAAAACTAATCCATAATGACAAAAAGGAGATTATTAGTTGCTTGGGGATGTGAAGAGAGTAAGGAAGGGCAGGAGGAATTACACAGGGGCATTCTAGACATCAAGAAGCTGCTGAAAAGAGGGAGGAAGAAGAGCATATGAAAAGTGTGTCCCAACTGAGTTGATGCATTTTAAAATATCTTCCAGGAAATTCCAAGCAATATTTCCATTAGATATGTTATGTGAATGTGTCCCCTCCAAAAAGGGACTTAGTACTGAATACTCTTAATACTAATGTGATAGAATTAAGAATCCCTAAGAGAGCTGGGCATGGTGGAACACTCCTGTAATCCCAGAACTTAAGAGACTGAGACAGGAGGATTGCAGATTCGAGTTCAGTCTTGGCAATTTAGCAAAATCTTCAGCCATTTAGCAAGACCCTGTTTCAAAATAAAAAATAAAATAAGACTGGGGGTATAGGTCAGAGGTAGAATGCCCCTGGGTTCAATCCCAAATACCAAAAAAAAGCCTTTATATGATTGGCAGCAATATAGCAATATCACCAAAGCAATGTTGTGTTGTTTTAATTACATTCTTTCAAGGGCACACCATATTGGTTTGTCCCATCCCTTGAGCAAAGTGGTTTCTTCCAGTTTGTTTGGGTTTTTCTTTTTACTGTAAAGTTAATCTTTCCCTTTGTAATTAACACATTTGGGAGTGGGTAGATACTTAGAGAGTATGTAACATTTCATTGTTCCTCCTCCTCTCCCCCCTAGTTTTAGCATCAATTAGTATTTCTTGCCTGAATGATCACTCAGACGGTTCATTATCCCTTCCACTTTTATTAGCTGGTATTCTTTTATAAGGTAAAGCTTTCTCATCTCCCCAGGAACTGAACAGATTCAGCATTTCATTATAACTCAGTAAAATAAAATATTCCTCCTTTATTCAGTAGCATAATCTATTACTCTCATTATTTTGATCCTCAGGTTGTCTCAGGTTAGACGCCTCGTCAAGTTGGCTTCTGTGTCCTTTTCATGTGTGTGTGTGGAGATGGGGACTATTAGGGATTGAACCCAGGGGCGTCCTACCTCTGAGCTACATCCCCAGCCCTATTTTTTAATTTGTTTTTTAAATTTTGAAACAGGGTCTCGCTCAGCCCCCTTTGTCAATTTTACCCTGACTCTCTCAGGTCAGCTGTTCACATGTAGCCGTTCTCTTTGCATGGCTCTGCCTAATGGCTTTTTAATTGACTAACTAAGGAAGGAAAGAAGGGAGGAAGACCTAGATTATTTTCATAGCCTCATATCTCCATTGATGATATTCTCTTAGAATAGACCCACATACAGCACTACTTTTTTCAAGTACATTGATGTCAGCTTCGGTATGCTGATCTTTCATTATTTTATAGAGCGATTTATTTGTTGTGTTTAATTTTGAGTCATCTTATTTCTGTATAAACTGCTTGAAAATAAAATATATCAAAGGCATAGATGGAAAATAAATGGGAGAATAACCTAAAACATGTTTAAAACACTTTTAAGAGATTATTTTGAAGTAGATTTGTAACAATGCTCAACATTGCTTCTAGGCAAAATTTTAAGAATTGCTTTCTTTGTCTACTCTGGGATTATAAAGATGAGTGCAAATTTTATAGAAAAAGTCATCATACTTCAAGCACTAGGGAAGATGCCGTGACAGAGAGAACTCCAAAAACATATTTACAAGGTATTAAGTTAAATATAGTATAAATACCAAGCTTATGTTTTATTTCTTCTTCCATGAGAGCATTTTCCTAATTTTGTCATTAAGATGACATTTTTATATTTCTTACTGGTAAAGTTTTTTTGTTTTTTGTTTTTTGTTTTTTTTTTGCGGTACCGGGGATTGAACCCAGGGGCATTCTACCTCCGAGCTACACCCCCGGCCCTATTTTTTTTTATACTTTTTTTTTTTGGCGGTACTGGGGATTGAACGCAGGGGCGTTCTACCTCCGTGCTACACCCCCGGCCCTATTTTTTATACTTTACTTTGAAACCGGGTCTCACAAAGTTGCGGAGGGCCTCACTAAGTAGCTGAGGCTGGCCGCAAACCCGGATCCTCCGGTCTCCGCCTCCCAAGTACTAGGATTACAAGCATGCGCCACCACGCCTGGCTAAGTATTTTTAAATATTAAAATATCTTTTTATTCTACCAGGTAATGGGATGGAGTTACACCTCTAGCCATAAGTGAGTAACTAGTATTCTTCTTACCCTCAACACCGTTGTCCTACACAGCCATAAATCTGGCCAAAATTGATAGGGAATTTGTTTTCAGGCATTGAACAGCAGCCAGCCCAGGACTGTCATTTTTATGAAGGAGGGAACAACCAAAGGACAGCCTCATGGATGCTATAAGCTCTCTGATGAGTGCAGGGGCATTTTTCAGGCTATAATTCAGGGAGGTGAATAAAGGAAACTGATAGGCTTAGGTAGAAACAAAATGGAATTCGGGCTTGAAAACGTGGCAGGTACCAGGGAAGAGCATGCTCTGTAGCAGCAAGGTGCATGAAGATGCAGGCTGAGAGAGGCCAGGAGCTGGCTATGAGACCACTCACAACATGTACGCAAGTCAGTGCAAATTTAGCCTGTGGGAGCAGAAGTACCTTGAACTAAACAAAGACGATGGAGTGTCCACTCCCCTTGGAGTAGGTCAGACCATACTTGAAGGAATGTAGTGAGCTTGGCTTGCCACATCTTTAACACACAGAGACTTACAAATTCTATGGAAATTTTATGAAGACCCCTGTTACTCTGCTTTTTTAATCATTTAGGATTTCACATTCTTGTCAGTGTGATCAACCCTGAACCAAGATACATGACTGCCCTGAGCACCCTTCCAACCAATGACCTTCATATAATTATCCTATTTATTTAATGGGGGTGGGAGAAACAAAAATTGTATGCGTTATGTGGAAAATAAGAAATTAATTGTGCTGTTCTACATCATCTAGTCTCTCAGAAACTACACTGCTTACAATACAGATAAAACAAACCACTTTAATCCACTAAGCAGCTGTAAGCCAGATAATTATTCAGTTTCAGAATTTCTCACTGCCAACCTCTTTGACTATTAACTAGGTGGCCTCAGGTTTTGAGACAAGCCCTGCATGTGCACCATGTATCTTGCCTATGTATGTTACAGAAATACTTTACTTTGGTGGGAGCCAAACCATTTTACACCTTGCCAGTTAAGTAAGGGGTTATCTGTGGAAACTGAGAGTCAGTAGGATTATAGTGCCACCTGACTTCAGCAAGGTCAAGTGTACCTTGTGGACTGATGCCACGCTGTTCACTGCTCGCCTGCCCTCACTAAAGCCAAGAGGAACACTGAAATTATTACATCTTACAAAAATTTCAGAGTTGGTGGAATGCAAGTCATTTTCAACTTATGACTGCATTATTTAATTAAAACATAATTACCCAGGACTCTCGATGATTTTTAGGCATGGTTTTATAATGCCTCAAAACATCTTCATTCCCACTTAAAGGTAATATAAATGTATGCTTCTAAATCACTTGGAAACAAATTTAACTTCAATTTAAGCCATTTTTGGAACATAATATTGAATTCTACACTTTTATAAGCATCTCAGTAATAATATTAGAAATAAATAAATTATGTAATTAAGAAAAGTAAGTAATCAAACTAAGCATATAAGCCCTACAGGTAAAAAAAAAAGAATGAAGAAGAAAGGAAGAAGGAAGGAAGGAAGGAAGAAAGAAGGAAGGAAGGAAGGAAGGAAGGCAGGCAGGCAGGCAGGCAGGCAGGCAGGCTAGATAGATTCTGGATAATCACACGTAGGTTATCTTTGTTATTGTTTTAAATAGCCTTCATATGTTCTCTTTAAAGCATCTCACTCCAAAAAGCTTTTTTAAAAAAACATTCCTAACTTACAAAATCCACAAGGGGGACATATTGTCAGATGCTGCATATTTTCAAAACTAAAGGAAGTCTGTCTCACCAACTCCAGTGCCTCAATACAATAAATTACAACAAAACACAGATGATAAAAGTAGTTGCCTATTTCAATTTGTGATTGATAAAAGGAGATTTTAGCTTCTGTCGTTGATTCTTTAAATGTAGTCCAGGAATTAAAATTGTAACAATAATTTACACTGGTGTGTGTGTGTGTGTGTGTGTGTGTGTGTGTATGTGTGTGTGTGTGTGTATGTGTTAGTTACTGGGGATTGAACCCTGGGGCAGTCTGCCTCTGAGGTACACCCCCAACCCATTTTCAATTTTTGTTTTGAAACAGGGTCTCCCTAGGTTGCTGAGAGTCTTGCTAAGTTGTTGAGGCTGGTCTCAAACCTACAACCTTCCTGTCTCATCCTCCCAAGTACTGGGATTACAGGTGTATGACACCATGACCAGTCTGTGCTGCTTCTTAATAAATTCAATTTCTGGGAACATCTTCTGACCTCCTGAATCAATTATGAGAACCAATAAGTAAGGTTTTTGACTATAATGTTAAATCGACAATGTCCACTTCATGGGTGGCATTTCCTCACTGGTTTTTTAGCATGAGAAGAGAGAGACTACTAGTTAATGAGATTTACCAGTTTTGTGAAGTAGACATAATTCTACTCTCAAAACCAAGGTATATCACAACCGAATTACCTAAGGGTCTGTGTTGCATCTGCTTATAGTAAAGGAGAACTAACCTATTTTTCTCCCTTCAATTATATACAGTGCACATCAACCCTTAAAAATCAACTACCCATCCCTGCAATCCAAGCTAATGGGGTCCACGCTGATGTAGTAAGTATTCAACAAAATGCAAAGCAGATAATTTTGTTGTTTCTTGGTGAAGAAATCTAAAGCTTTTATGAGACAATTTTGCCATCATTTAAAAACCCTTCAGTGCAGAATTAGCTGGTGAGCATTGTGGGGGCAGGGACATGATAAATATAAAGTTGAGTTTATTTCCTAATTATGTAGAAAGTTTACATATATTCCAAACCCTACTATTATTATTATTACTTGGAAAGAACCTTGGGGATTTTTAGACAAGTTAAATGAGAACAGTATCTATTAAAAACAATTCCTTTATTTTCCCCTGGTTAATTGTGCTTTGTATTCTAGGAACACGTCCAGCAAATATACACTGTACATGTACTTATGGTTCTTTTGGTTCAATTAATAAACGATGGTAAAGGGTCATTTAACTTCTACTACTTTAGTTGTATGGGATTAAGTATGGTCTATAATCATTGCACTAAGTACAAAGAAAAGAATTCTGGTAGCTCCAGAAATTCTATTTTTGCTAACACTTTTAACGAAAACAGGACTTCCTTTGGTAACACTTTTGGCAGAAACAAAAATCAAAACAATTGGAGGGCTATGTGACCCTTTTCAGAGAGCTTCGAAATGGTCGTATTTTTGGACTTTAAAAAGTTAGGAGGAAAAAAAAACTTTGGAGATCTTGCAAGACTTGGTTATTTAAAACCAGTGCTTCCCAGGGAAAAGACTTATTTGAGCACACCTTTGTTCCCTTCTCTTCAGTCCCAGAGAAGCTGCTACATTCTGCAAAATATGCAATGCATCCTCTCCCCGCGTTTCTCCCTCGCTTAGATACTGAGGATATGCGAGCCCGCAGGAACAGGTACAGCTGCCTGGGGGACTGCGGGCACCCTGCCGCTTCCAGACTCCCTCAGTCGGTGCGCAGCTGGTCGCGGGACCAGAAGGGGAGGGGACCGCCGGCGCTCCTCCCGCGCGCCTCGGGATCTGCCCACCTGCCCCGCACGCCCCACCCCTGCCCAGCGCCTGGCAACCGGCCGGACGCGTTGCTGGCGCCAGGTTTGTCTCCCGTTCTCATTTTCCTTGTCCTCCAGCTTACCCCCTCCCCGTCCATATTTTTGTCACCTATTCTTTGATGGCGAAAGAAAACAGCTCAAAGCTATAGGTCTTCCCACAAATAGGCGTGTGCTTTTCCGAAACCTTTCTCCGCCCCTTTCTCCTCCTAGCACAGGTAGGGTCCGCAATGCAAAGGGCTCTCTTTTTAAGCCAGAGATCAATGCTAGCCTCCCAGTTCGCCAAATTTATTCCACATGCCCGCACCTGCAGAAACCTACTCCTTGCTAGCTCAGCTTTCTTCCAGTTAACCAGGTTCCTGCCCACTGCTAAGCGCCTCCTGCACCTTTTCAGGTTCTACTATGGACCCACATTAAAAATAAAATAAAATGTCCAACATGCAAGATAGTGTGAATTCCAGGAAGAAAAGTGCGCGTGTGTGAGACCGTCTGAGTGTGTGCATCTGTGCGCATCGCCTGTCTCAATCTGCCCGGGTGCTGCGCACGTGGCTCGAGGTGCAGGACAGTCCGGTGGCTCGAAATTGCCCTGCCAGGCTGAGTCTGGGCCCTACCGAGCTCACCTGTCCGCGGGCAGGTACCTGGCCAAGTGCCGCCCGGCCGCGTTCCAGGACACCTGGGCCGTAAGGAACGGATGCCAGGGCGCCCGGGCCCCGGGGTACCCTCTCCCGCACCCCTTCTTTCCTCGGGGGTGCTCTGGTTTTGCTTCTTCTGCTCCCCTTCCCCCAAAGACGGCGGGACCGTCGACCTCCACCTCGCCTTACCTCAAACAGGGGACCGATCTTGTTCTTCTCCAGGTAAGCCTGGATTCGGGTTTGCTGGTGAGTCGCCATGCAGACACGGATGGGGCCGCGGGGACAGCCCTCCTCTGCCGGGACCGGGCTCGCGGGCGTGGGCAGCAGCGGTGCCGCGGGGAGCTGGGCACCCCGGCCGGCAACTCAGACAAGTCTGCGCGGAGGGGAGAACTCAGTCATCGCCCCGCCTCGCGCCCGCCCGCCCGCGCGCCTCTCCCTCCGCAGCGCGGCGCGGCGCGGCTCCTCCGGGCGGCACGGGCGATCCCGGCGGCGGTGGAGGTGGCGGTGGAGGTGGCGGCGGTGGAGGTGGCGGCGGCGGCGGGTGCAGCGCCGGGAGCTCGCCGGGGGGCGCGCGCGGGCGGCCAGGGGCGGCGCTGGGGTGCAGGCGGGCGCCCGGCTCCGGGGGGCAGCGGCACACCGCCCCGGCTTCTCCCCGAGCCTGTGCTCGCCCTGCCCGCCGCTCCCTAGCGACGGCGCCGCTCAAAAAGCCAATGGTGAAGGCGCTTCTTTCAAAGTGCACATAAATCTGGTGCTTGTTGGCTACTCCCTGGCAGCCACAACCTCAGTTCGGAAGGGGATCGTCCCCGCCGTCCCTTCGGAGCCTCCCCGGGCACCGTGTGCTCGGCGTCCACGAGCTCAGTGTCCCAGAGGGGCACGGCGGTGCGCAGGTGCGTGGGTCTGAGGAGTTGCCGCGAAAACCAAGTGACTTCCCTTGAAAAGCAAAAACACCTGGCTTGCCTTGGAGCAAGTCTACGGGCGCAGGCAAGCTGCAACCGATTGAAATGCCCGAGGCGGGGGACGCCCCAAGGCTGGACACAGCCCTTCTGCACCCCACACGGAGAGGGAGGAAAGCGAGCCAGCCCTTTGCTTGCAAGTCTGTACTGCTAGCTACATCCCAGATGCTACCCTCTTCCCCTCGGAACGTTTCCTCCAGATCCCCGCGAGCCTCTCACGTTCAGCCAGTACCTTTCTTACCACGCAGGGATTTCCGAGCTGAACATCTGCAAGCAGCACAGCTTTCTTCACAGAGCTTTCCTTCCTGTGAAATAAAACACTGAGGCCCCCGTGACGATTTCCCTGGCCCCTAACCATTATGTGTTGCCAAAAATTAAAAAAAAATGTATGCTAATAAATACGAATATTTAGAATAGTGGGAATCGTTTTCCTTAAAGCAGACTGCACTGGTATAGATTTTTTTCTGTCTCCATTGTGTTCTGGATTTCTGTGACTCATAATTTATCTAGTAATGTCCAAGCTTTTCTTCTATATTTTAAGTGATATGTGGCAATGCGCAAAATTAAGAATGGGATATTCCAGAAAGTATTTTAATTGCATTTAGTAATTCGAATATAAGAAGTCTGCCAGAGGACCTTAACATCATTGATAACCTGAAATGGACATGATTTGAGATGGAAAGATATCCAGGTTGTTACTTTTACAATTAAACTCAGGTGATCTGCCCAGGGAGAGTTAAATAGCAGTGAGGGGGGCTGCGGATGGAGCATAGTGGTAGAGTGGATGCCTAGCATGTGCACGGCCCCTTGGTTCAATCCCCAGCACTGCAAAAATAATTAATAATAATAATAATAATGATAATAATAATAATATAGCAGCAATGAGGTATCCAGTGTTATCACGTGTTTTCCACTGTGGTTCAAAGGTATATTTTTAATATGCTCAGGAGAAATAAAATATACAGGGTGAATACCAACACTTCTGTATAAGCTATGGTGTAGAGCTATAGGAAAGTCATCCATGACCCAGCTAAAAAGCCAAGTATTTTTTACATTACACTGAACTGGAAAAATCATTATGGCACCCTTCTGAAAGCAAGAGTCCTCCTCCTCTTAAGAGGCATGAGAAGGATCCTTTTTAAAATAAAAAAATTAACTTAATTATTAGGTCTTCACCATGCTCAGAGCACTGCACCAAGGATCTTGAATAAAAAAGACAAAGTTTCACTGGCAAAATGTTTATATATTAAAGAGAGAATCATAAAGATAAAGATACCCACTTATGTATATTAATACACGACCACTCTAAACTCTCATATCTAAAATTCCTGAAACATTCCCAAAGCTTTTTAAAGCCTATATCAAATGGCACTTCCTCCACAAAACATTTTCTTGGTTCTTTCCACTTATCCTGAAATCTGATATTGTTTATTGCACATCCTCTCTGTGGCAGACAATGTGTTAAGACCGAACATTCAAAGGCAAAAGGCCTCATCTGTCCGCAGGTGTTCAGTCTTGTTGAGATAATTGGCATATCCACAAATAATGGCAGTGTTGTGCTAATACAGTTATATAAAACATGCTGCAAGTGTACTGATGATGTCACAATTACTCGTGCCTGGTGTCCTCCAGGAGCACTGCTTAAAGGAGATAGTGTTTGAGGAAAGTTTGAAAGAAAACTTAAAATTCTAAAGAGGATGGGGATACAGTCTCAGGCTTTGGCATTAAGAACAGCATGTGGTGGAGGCACAGAGGCATGCAGTAGGATGGTGGTTGGGGGGCAAAGGGATGGAGGAGGATCATCATGTGAGGTTAAAACAAACTTAGAGTTCAGCTCATTGAAAGCCTTAATACCTTGTTAAGAAGTGACTATTTGGGTTACAGAATCTATAATATGATGAGGGCCAGTTTTAGGAATGGGCATGTGGGGCTGGCGAAGATGAGATGTATCCAAGATATATTTAAGGACTAAGCCATTGATTATATATAGAATGAGATTGTAGGGGGGAATCAAAGATGACACTGATTTCTGAAATGAAGCTAAGAGATGACAATTATTTGTTCGAGTCACCCAGTGTATAATTGGTTGGGCCAGGTTGAAACTCAGGTCTGTCTTCTTTTTTTTTTTTTCTTTTTTCTTTGTTTTGTAGTGGGGATTGAACCCAGAGGTGTTCTACCTCTAAACTACACCCCCAGCCCTATTTTTATTTTTTGTTTTTAAACAGAGTCTCACTAAGTTGTGTAAGGCCTCATTGAGGCTGTCCTCAATCCTGCAATCCTCCTGTCTCAGCCTCCCAAGTACTAGGATTAAAGGTGTGTGCCACTGCACTCGGCTAGGTTTTTCTAACTCTAAAATGGAAGCTATTCCCACTCTTTACACTATAACCTAAAAAAATAGTGAAGAATTGAGTTTATAGATATTAGCATCCCCTTGTGAAAAAGGCTATGTCTCATGACCTGGGGCATAATAGGTATTCCATAAATGAGTAAAATGAATGATTAACTTCTTGAATATTAATTTGATCCAGCTATTTTATTTCAGGCTACACTTTGACTCATTGCATGTATATGTGATCCTTAAAGTAGGATCTTTAAGATCCTACTACTATATTCATTAATAATTTGTATCATTTAGTTTTAAAAAATGGACTGGAAAGTAGCCATGGTCTGGAATTGAACTTAACAAATATTTTCCTGCACAAATATTTACCTTTATGATCCTTTCCCCCTTTTTGGCTTGGGTATGGCCTGAAAAGGCCATTTTCTTTTTAGTGAGACTGCTTTGACCTCATTGTGTTATAGGAGTGCTTGTCAGCATAATTTACAAGTATACAGAACCCAATTTCTAAAATGCACTAAAGCCCTTGTCTAACTTCATTTGTAAGACACCTTGCGCAACTCCTTAAACAAATGATTTTCAATGAAAGACAAGAGAACGATGCTAAAGCTCAGTTGCCCCAATTAAGAAGTATTAGCACTGTAATCCCTTGAAATTAATTGATATTGAAGTCAGAGAGCAGAGAAGTTCTACACAGGTTTCTTGAATTGAGACTACCAGCCGAGGCTATTACATCTTTACCCTGCCACTCTGCGACAGACAGACATTTTCCCAAAGAACCCAGCACAGATGAGTAATCTTGGGTGAGCACAGTGAGTTTTCTTCGTCTCTGCTAAATGCCTCTCATAACTAATACAAACAAGCGCAAATACAGCTTTCACCACATACTAGGCACTTTATAAACTGCACTAACTCATTTAATCCCCAAAATGATGCCATGAAGTACTACCGTTGTCCTCATTTTTTCATATGGGGAAACTGAGGCACTCAACCGATCAGTCGCTTGCTCAAGCTTACAAGTAGCAGTGTATGTGTGTGAACCCCAGTAGCATATTAAACACTCAAATCCCTATCAGTCTCCTTGAGTACCGGTTCCATTTACTTTGAATTTGTTCAAACCCAGTCATTGTGATGACTGTTTGACTTTGCCTGTGTGTGGATGTGGAAAAGGATGTAGCCTGGTTGGCAGAGACCAGCGTAACTTTCTGGCCCCTTCCTGAATGAATACATTGTCCCTTGTGAGTTTGAATAATGGCTAATCAATCCTATTAGGACGAACTGATCCTGACTGTGCTGATATCACCAACTTACTGGACCCACAAAAGTCAGAGCTCAAAGGATGCTACCAACTTCTAAACCCCTGCCACTCAGCTATATCAAGGGATATTTCCATCTCTTTAATTTCCACATTGGAATATTAATTTAATATTTATTTTAGTGTGTGGGATATTTATAAGCAATCTCCTTCTAAAGTCCCTTAATTTGTGTCAATAACATAATATGTTTACTTGCACTGTCATGAATTATGTAAAGGAAATCTCTAGATATCAGACTATGTATATACCCTCGTTATTGTCAGTAAACTCTGTTAATTCTAATGGGCTTTTTGTTTATGATTTCTAAAATGAAATTGTCTTGATTTTTCATCCCAATAAGTGAGAGTGTTCGTTAGGAATGGAAAAGCCCTTATACAATGGAAATTGTTACAGGATACCGTAACATGATACTGAATTTATTGAAAGGAAGAAGAAAGTAAGAGGGACTAAGCAAGCAAATGCTGATGCTGTGGTAAGTCAAAACAATTCTACTTGGTGAGCACCCTGGGGAACCAGGCATTCTGCCTAGGACAGGATGTACTTTTGCTCCAGTCTATCAAGGAGTAAGCAACATGAGACCTATTTCTCAAACACACATCTCCGTAAATGCCAGCTAATTCTCAGTCATAATGAAGTGCATCACAACGAGCCTAGCACAAAAGGCTAAAGGTACGTTTTTGCAGAATTAGTAGAACCACTATTGCCCAGAGGTAATTTAAACTTGCAAGATAAAGAATGACTTGGCCCTCTGCAAAAATCTTTTGAATACTATAGCAACCAAAATTATCAGCAAATTCTCTCCCTCCAAAACAGATAGTAGCCCATACCCTAGGGATAATACCCACCTTCCCTTCCTCAGATGGTTTTGGTCCTGTGAGACAGAGAAGGTCCTGATGTCTGAGGATAAGCCTAGTTTCCACAAGCATCAGAGAATCACACTGACTTATATATGTGCCACAAAAGATTGATGATGGGTTCTGAAGGAACAGCAACTAAATTTACACCAACTTTGCCTGGGAGAACTAGGAAGCCAAAAATGAATGCATGAAAAAATGGAAGAATAAATGAATGAAAGAAAGAATGAAATGCTGCTAATTTATTAGGTGACTCCAAGGCATAACCAATAATCAGGTTCTCAGTCATTCATGTTTAAATTGTGATAATAAACATTCATAATAAAGTCTGATTATTTTGTTTACACATTCTTCTAAGTATTTATAATGTATTAATAGTGAGTGTAATGGTTTGTCCCCTCTGAAACTTGTGTTGAAATTTGATTGCCCCTGCAGCCATGCTGGGAGGTGGGGGCTAGTGGAGGTGTCCGGGTCATGGGGCAGGGCCCTCAATAGTGGACAAATGCCTTTCTCCTGTAAATTCTTGCTCTCACAGGCCTGGTGGTTGTTACAAACCAAGGCTTACACTCATGCTTTGCCTCTTTCACACGTGCTCACTTAAATCCCTCACCGGTAACCAAGCAGCTTGCCCATGCCATGCTCTCAGACTTCTGCCTCCACAACCATGAGTCAAAATAAACTTTTTTCTCCTAAATTACTCAGTCTCGGCTATTCTGTTACAGCAACAGAAAACAGACTAAGACAGTAAGGTTTCAATAAGATAACACATTGATTTTCCTTTATGTTTTTCTCTGAGACTCTCCTCTACAATCTCTCTCTCTCTCTCTCTCTCTCTCTCTTTCTCTCTCTCTCTCTCTCTTTCTCTTTCTCTCTTTCTGTCTCTGTGTGTGTGTGTGTGTGTGTGTGTGTGTGTGTGTGTGTGTGTCTGTTTTAAGGGAGATCCCATTAATCTTGCAGCCTGGACTTGAAATGCCTATATACAATTGTCAGTGAAAACCAATTGACTGGAATTAATTACAAATATTTTCTGCGAGATCCACTTTCTAAAACATTTTCTAAGATCTTTGTCTGCAAATCCTAGCTCTTCACAGTTCACGTTCCGAGGCATATTTTTATCAAATCTGTTCTACTGAATCCAAGATTTCATATATCTTAGGATACTTATTCCCTACTTTTAATATACACTGACTCATATGACATATTTCACTAAAAATATTATCAAAACAAAAACATGTTTCTCCTTTTTATTTCATTATTTTAATAAAGTGACATCATATCAAAAACTTACCTTTAATAAAATAATGACAGTAAGAATATTTCAGAATTCAGGGAGGGAACAAGGAAATATGCTCAATCTTCTACATTTCAGAAGTATTTATTTTCAAAATATCAATAAAGCAAAAATAAGATTAGGCAGCAATGGAATGGCACCCAATAAAATTAAATGCACAAAACTGGGTTTTTCTAAAAAGTGTTTTCTCTGCTCCCCAGAATAAATGGCTTTTCTTTACACTTGTTAAGTTTGTGTGCTGACACCTACACATCTAAATGCTTTTTGAGATCTTTATCTCCCTCAGTGTGATTTTCTCAAAGGCAGTTAAACTGGCTTTGGTGTCAAGCCTGAAACTGAAGTATAAGGTCAGCTAGTTGCTACAACTGTGAGACCCACAGTCACACATCATCACTCTATATCCACAGACAAAGGAACCGAGGTCAATAGCTGCTCCATAACACAACAGACAAATTAGTGGAAAGCCAAAAATCAACTCTCAGCTTGATTCCAAAAGCACGTGTTCTTTCATTTTATTGAATACAGATAAAGACATATTATTCATGACACTTGTTAATATATATGGCAGACTTTATTTAGGACCATGATGATGGGTGTGGGGATTCCCTTAATTCAGGACCATGATGATGGGTGTGGTGATGGGGTTTTGTAGTAGGAAACAGAAATGGGGCTCAACTCCCCAAACAAGGAAAAGTGAGGATTCAAAGCTAAGGAGCAGGGTGGGGATCAATGGTTGAAAAATTACTAAGAGGAAGCATTGGGGTTAAGAGGGAATTGTGGTTTAACCAACTGAGTAAGATTATTGCTAACATTGGGCAATGCAAATGTGGACACAGAAGTCCAAAAGCTGAGGCTTAGTTAGAAATAGGATTCAGAGGAGCCTGATTAAACTATGGTCAAAGAGGTGATCCTTGTTGATACTCAATGTCTCCATCCCTTCTTTTATTTTTCTAATGCTTTTACTATCAAAGCTATTTCTATCTAGAGTAATATTCAATAATTTCATATAATGTACATGGCATGCAACTGATCAATATAATCTTATATTCAACAATATGAAGAGGAATGTATTTGCACATTGTATTATAATTTTTTGGTTATTTCTCACTATTTTTAGAACACAAGAGGCAATATTGGAGAATGCCTAAACCTATGGACTCTGGAATATGATGTTTTGACATCTTAACATCCTTCCTGGCAGCCCGGCATGGTGGCACACACCTGTAATCCCAGTACTTGGGAGGCTGAGACAGGAGGATCACAAGTTGGAGGCCAGCCTCAGCAACTTAATGAGACCCTGTTTCAAAAATAAAAAATAAAGTATGGCTGGGGGTGTAGCTCAGAGGTAGAATGCTCCTGGGTTCAATCCCCAGTACCAAAAATAATAAATAGATAAATAAAAGGTAAGCAAAGTGTGATTAAAAACAACAACATAAATACCAGCCTGACTTTTTTCATTCGTCTTACCTCTTGATTTAAAATAGCTCCTCTTGCTGGGTTATGGAGGTGCATGCCTATAATCTCAGAATTTGGGAGATTGAGACAGGATGGATAGCAGGTTCAAGGCCAGCCTCAGCAACTTAATGAGATCCACAGCAACTCGGCAAGACCCTGTTTCAAAATAAAAAGAGCTACGAGTGTAGCTCAGAGGTAGAATGTCTCTGGGTTCAATCCCCAGTGCCAATAAATAAATAAATAAATAAATAAACAACAAATCAATGAATAAATAAATAAGTAACCCCCCTTTCATCATTCTGCCACCTAGGAAAAACTAAGTTAATACTTAATAATTTAATGGACTCCAAATGCCAAAATAAAAACCAAAAAGAGAATGAATACAGAGAAAAAACTAACTTGGAAGTAATTGTACAATTGAAATTTTATTTGAAAACATATATTTAATTTCAAACTAAGTAAAAAGGAAAAACATTAATATATCACAAGCTTCCTAGGCCTAGTTTTAAACAATATATTCTCTTTTATAATTAAGAAGACCAATAGTGCTATATTTGTTTTTCAATGTGTATGAATTTTACAAAAACAACTAATAGAAGTTTGGCATTTTTTAATGAATTTTTTTTCTCCAGCCAAAACTTGAGATCTAAAAATATCTTATGTCTGGCAATTCTACATATGTTGGTGCATATTCTACAAAGAATCAGCTTTATATTTTTCCAAGGACACACCACAGTGTTCACACTCATACTTCTCAAAACCATGTTTCAGGCTCACGCATGTCTTTGCACTCCTGTGGCTCCCGGAAGAGCAGCTGTGGGCCCTGTTGTTGTTCCTTCTATTCTTGTTGCTAATGGGCCCCATTTACCTAACTTTTCCCTCTTAGCTCTTCTCAGTGGTTGTAGGGTAGTGTGTGGTTTGCCACAACTCACTCCTTCTTTACTGCTTTTAAGAAGAAAGACATAAGCTCATTCATTCTGCTACTGTGCCACTAATCATAAGAAAGAAAAACATCCAGAAGAAACTTGGGCTAAAAATAGCCCTTACCACTTCTTCTCAATATGGTATTGGAATTTTTATCCAGGGTAATTAGTCAAGAAAAGGAAATTAAAAAATTATCCTGATTGGGAAAGAAGAAGTAAAATTATCTGTGTGCAAATAACATGATCTTGTATATATAAAATCCTAAAGAATTATCCTACAAACTAACAAAGGAGTTTAGTAAAGTTGCAGGATACAAGAGTAATATACAAAAAGCAATTGTAAGCCAGGGATGGTGGTGCATACCTGTAATCCCAGTACTTGGGAGACTGAGACAGGAGGATCACAGGTTCAAGGACAGCCTCAGCAAAGTAGTGAGATTCTCAGCAACCTAGTGAGACACTGTTTCAAAACAAAAAAATAAAATGGGTATGGGGGTTTAGCGCAGAGGTAGAATGCCTCTGGATTCAATCTCCAGTAACACACACACACACACACACACACACACACACACACAATTGTATCTCTATATATTTTCAGCAAACAACCCCAAAATGAAATTAACAGCTCAATTCTACTTATAATAGCATCAAAAACAAGTAAAACAGCAGAAATCTATTTAACAAAAAGTGCAAAGCTTATTCTTTTAAAAATTTCAAAACATTGGTGAAAGAAACTAAAGAACTAAATAACATGAAGGATAGCCTGTATTCATTGATTGGAAGACAATATTGTTAGTATGGTGCTAGGGTTTGGATATGGTTGGAGTTTGCTCTCTAAGAGTTTATGTTATAAGTTTGTCCTCAATATGGTGATGTTAGGAGTAGTTGGACCTTCAGGAAGCTGTGATGACCTTAGGTCATTGGAGGCACTGTCCTAGGAAGGAATTAAGGTAGTTCTCACAGGACCCTGCGTTAGTTTTGAGAACAGCATGTTATAAAAGAGTCTCCCCCTCTCTCCTTGGCTTTCCATCTTGCAATGTTGTCTCTCTCCCACACATTTCCCTCCCGTTTTGATGCCACCCACCATGAGGTCCTCACCAGAGCAGAGCCGACCCTCCAGAACGGAGCTAACTGAACCTTTTCTCTGTTTATTGTCCTGGTGGTGGTGTTTTTGTTTTGTTTATTTATTTGCTTGTTTTTGTAGGTCCTGGGGATTGAACCCAGGAATGTTCTATTTCTGAGCTACATCCAAACTTTTATTTTGAACAGGGTCTTGCTAAATTGCCCAAACTGGCCTTGAACTTGCTATCCTCTTGCCTCAGTCTCCCAAGTAGCTGGGATTACAGCCATGCACCACTGTGCCTGCCTGAACGCTTTTTCTTTATAAGGTAAAGCAACATTATAGTAACAGAAAATGGACGAATACAGATGGTAATACTTTCCAAATCGATCTCCAGATTCCACACTATTGTCATCCGAATTCCAACTGGATTCTTTGCATAAATTGGCAAGCTGATCCTAAAACTCATGAAAATGCAAGAGACCCAGAAAAACCAAACAATCTTAGAAAAGAAGAACACTTCTAATTTTAAAACTTACTACAAAGCTCTATCATAATCAAAATAGTATGTTACTGGCATAAAGATATATATCAATGGAATAGAATTGAGAGTACAGAGCTGGGCGGGGTGGTGCATGCTTGTAATCCCAGTACTTAGGAGGCTGAGACAGGAAGATCGCAGGTTCATGAACGGCCTCAGCAACTTAGTGAGGCCCTCCACAACTTAGTGAGACCCTGTTTCAAAATAAAAAATAAAATAGGGCTGGGAGTGTAGTTCGGAGGGAGAATACCCCAAGGTCCAATCCCCAGTACCACATACACACACACACACACACACACACACACACACAAAACAAAAAACAAAAACCAGAATTGAGCAGAATTGAGAGTACAGAACTAAAGTCTTATATTTATGGTCAAATAATTTCAGATAATATTGTCAAGATAATCCAGTAGAAAAAGAATGGTACTTTCATCAAATTGTGCTAGGACAACTAGAAATCCACATGTAAAATAAAGAAATTGGATTTCTACCTCCACTTTCTCTATAAAATTTAATTCAAAATGGATTAAAGACTTAAATCTAAAAACAGAAACTATAAAATGATTTTTTGTGTATGTTTGTGGTACCGGGGATTGAACCCAGGGGCATTCTATCTCTGAGCTACACTCCTAGCCCTATTTTATTTTTTATTTTGAAATAGAGTCTCCCTAAGTTGCTAAAGGCCTCACTAAGTTGCTGAAGCTGACATCAAACCTGCAATTCTCCTGTCTCAGTCTCCCAAGTACTGGGATTACAAGCATGGACCACTGTGCCTGGTCAACTATAAAACTTTTATATAAGAAAACACAGATATACATCTGGGTGAAATTGGATTAAGTATTGTTTTCTTAGATATGGCACTAAAACCATATAAACAAAAAATAGATAAAGTGGATGCCATCAAAATAAACAGCTTTTTGTTACAAAGGACGCTATCAAGAAAGTGAAAAGACAATCCATAGAACAGGAGAAGTTGTACTTAATATATATTAAGAACTCTTGCAGCTCGATAATAAAAATGTCGAATAACCCAATTAAAAAATGCACAAAGTTGCTGTATAGACATTTCTCCAGAGAGGACACACAAAAGGCCAAAAAGGACAAGAAGAGATGTTTAACATCCCTCTCCATTAGGGAAATACAAATCAGAACCACAGTGAGATACCACCTGTGTGAGTCAGCTCCTCATCATTGTAAACAAAAGAGTTGACATGACAACTTGAAGGAGGAAGTCTTTATTTTGGTTCGTGGTTTTAGAGGTCCGTCCATGGTCAGCTGGCTCTAAGGCAGAGCATGATAGTGGAAGGGCATGGCAGTGGAAAACTGCTCAACTCGTGGCAGACAGGAAGCAGAAAGAGAGAGAGAGAGAAGAGGCCAGGGACAAGATTTAGTCCCCGGGGTATGCCTCCAGTGACCCACTTCCGCCAGCCATGTCCCCCCTCTGAACACTGCTGCGTTGGAAAGAAAGCCTTCAACATATGGTCTTTGCTTTCTGTCACTTCCTCCTCTACTTGGGAAATACTTGTTCAATCTTCATCTCCTGTGTCTTGCTATGCTCTGGGCTTTGTTCTGAATGCTCTCTGCATTGTGGCGGCTAGGCCAGAGGAGAGCCAACATCTGCCGGGCTGGTAGTCTTCATTTTTGAGAGGGGTAATTAGAAATATATATATTCATATATATATTCTCTCTCTCTCCCTCTCTCTCTCTCTCTGAAAGATTACAGTTTTTAAAAATTCTTTCTGATCCTCTGCAATTCAGCTCTTGGGTTTAATGCTGCAAATATTCTGCATATTCTGCAACTTGTCTTTCTTTTTCATGGAAACGAAGCTTTTAAGCATTATCCCTGAAGATACATGTGTGTGGTGGGTGCACTGACTTTCACTGTTCTGCGTATTCCATTGTATGATTGCAGTAGCCACTCTCCTGTTCCAAGAACTTACAAATGCAGGCAATGCTGCGATAAAGTTCTTATCCATATCTGACTTTCCTGTTGCCTAGAACCTCTCCAACATATAAACCTTGTGTTAGGCAGTTAGGTTAGAGATGAGCAGGGCGGAGGATGGGACCAGATGGATAGAGGGCGCCAGGTCAGCCCTTGTGAAAAGCGATGTGGAGTTTCCCTGCCCAGCTGTGGTTAGTGAATCACAGAGGCATCAGGAAGTAAAAACACCTGTTTGGCCGGACTGAATGCATGCACAGCAAACCACAAGCTGGTCTGAAAGTAACTTCTGGAAATTGCTATACTATTATAATTTATTTACATTGCTATTTTAGACACACACACACACACACACACACACACACACACACACACGCCCCAGAGTGGATTTTGCTTAGGCATAAATGGGAAAGTTCTAACAAGGCAAATTTAGTGCAGGTACACTGAGCTGTGGCAAGTAAAACAGCAGTAACCACTATTTTTAATGCACAGGGAGGAAGGTTTCCAGACTGAATATTAGAACTTGCTACCCTGGTACTTGGGAGACTGAGAGAGGAGGGTCACAGGTTCGAGGCCAGCCTCAGCAACTTAGCAAGACCCTCAGCAGCTTAGCAAGACCCTCAGCAATTTAGCAAGACTCTCAGCAACTTAATAGGACCATGTTTCAAAATAAAAAAGTAAAATAGGATTGGGGGTGTGGCTCAGAGGTAGAGTGCCTCGGGGTTCAACCTCTAGTACCAAAAAAAAAAAAAAAAAGAACTTGCCACATGGAAGACTCTATGACATTCTAACTCCTGGAGCAGCCTCTCCATGCCTCTGTCTCTGGAACATAGCCCCATATTTCTAAAACGACCACCTCTCTTACGATTCACTCTCTTTGCTTCATAAACCCTTTATGCTCATCCTATCCACGTCTCTCATCTGAAATCTGAAATCATCCTTTGGGAAGACAAAGAGCAGAGGAAAATTGCCACTGCCCAGTTACAGTAGCGAAGGAACTGCTTGGTCCTGAGGGTGCACATATACAAATTCATGGTGCATCATCACGTTGCTCTCTAGTGGTTGTATACATTTATAATCTCACTGCGTTGGAGAGTTTCTCTGCCGGAGTCTGCATTCACACTGAAGAGGCAGCACCACAAGAGGTGCTGGTCTCAGTCTGACTCTCCCGCTTCCTACACCGGTATTCAATTCCAGCCTCCATGTTATTTAAACTGATAAATACCTCAGGGCCAACATAGCGCTAGCTCTGCAGTTCATTGTCCTGATTTCCAGTTCCTTCTTCATTTCTGGCCCAAGGCAATTTCCCTGACTTTCTTAGCAGCTCAGCCATGCATTTATAAGGATGTTAGTTATAATTTATTGAGCAATTCCTGGTGTTTGTTGCTGGAGGGTTTTCAAGTTATCTGTACTGCCAGCCTCTTAAATCCCTGACAGTGTTTTCAGCACCTGACCAATCTTTAAACACCTCCAGATGTTGAACACCCTAAAGAAAGAAAATAAAATAAAATTAGCAGCTACGATGAGCTATTAAATTATTTCCCCATGTTTTCTTTAGTCAACATTAAAGCAACATAGCATAACAATTAGTGGTAGGGACCCTATGGCCAGGTAGGTTGAGTTTGAGTCAGGGCTCTGGATGACCGTAAGCAGTGTACTTCATCTCTGTGGGCCTCGGTTTCCTCATATGTAAGAAGGGAATGAAGATAATGCTGCCTACCCTGCGGAGCTGGCATATGGACTCAATGAGTCACTGTGTGTGTGTGTATCTGTGTGTGTGTGCATGCACACGCACGTGTAGTACTGGGGATTGAACCCAGGGGCATTCTATGTCCAAGCTATACCCCCAAGCTTATTTTTTAGTTTTTATTTTGAAACAAGGCCTCGCCAAATTGCTGAGAGTCTTGATAAATTGCCGAAGCTGGCCTCGAACCTGCAATCCTCCAGTCTCAGCCTCCCAAATACTGACATTACAAGCATGTGCCACCACACTTGATGAGTTACTATTTATAAAAGTCCTAGAAACCAGGCTTGTAATCCCAGTACTTGGGAGGCTGAGACCAGAGGATCCAGTTCGCGGCCAGCCTCAGCTACTTAGTGAGGCCCTCCACAACTTAGTGAGACCCTGTTTCAAAATAAAGAATAAAAAATAGGGCTGGGGGTGTAGCTTGGAGATAGAATGCCCCTGGTACCACAAAAAAAAAAAAAAAATCCCCAGTACCGCAAAAAAAAAAAAAAAAAAAAGTTCTCTGGGAAGCCGGGTGTGGTGCATGTCTGTAATCCCAGTACTTGGGAGGCTGAGACGGGAGGATCGCAGGTTTGCAGCCAGCCTAAGCCACTTAGTGAGGCCCTCCGCAACTTAGTGAGACCTTGTTTCAAAATAAAGAATAAAATGCTGGGCGTGGTGGTGCACACTTGTAATCCCAGTACTTTGGGAGGCGGAGACCGGAGGATCCAGGTTCGCGGCCAGCCTCAGCTCTCTCTCTCTCTCTCTCTACCTAGTGAGGCCCTCCGCAACTTCGTGAGACCCGGTTTCAAAATAAAGTATAAAAAAATAGGGCCGGGGGTGTAGCGCGGAGGTAGAACGCCCCTGGGTTCAATCCCTGGTACCGCAAAAAAAGTCCTAGAATTAAATCTGACAAATACCATCTACTATGCAAGCATTTAGTAAACGAATAAAGTGGAATAATAAATATTAAACATACATTTTAATATTACCTATGAATATTTTAATAATTATCTTTCCTTCCATCCCCACATCGTACGTAGCACTACTTTTCAAGTTTCATGATTTTAATGATGAATGGCTTTTACCTAAAAGCATCTCTGTGCCCCAGCATACAAATAAAGTAGTTGGTGTCCACCATGGCCTAGACACAAAGAATTGTCTGCTCAACTAGTCAGTTACACGGGAGCATGCATGTTAAGAGACGATAAGGGGATAAATATGGACGGAAGGACAAGATAAATGAAGCACTCTCCCTCCTGACCTGGGAGGTGGCCTCTCTCCCTCCCCTCTTCCTTTCTTTACTTTCTGCTTCAGCTACACAACTTACTGCTGTGCAGAGGTGCTTTTTAGGTTCAAAGAGGCAAAATGGGCAAAATACTGTAAAAATATTTATTTTAGTCTGGAGTACTCAATTTCTACCTCTGAAGATGCCCAGGCACAGGATCTGACCGTTTGTGAGAATGGGACATTAAAAAAGTTCACCCGGCACTGCTTACTCGGCTATTGTGTTATGTGTTGTCATTATTCTCTTCCCACCTTTCCAAAATCAAAAATTTAACAAATTTACTTTAATAATCTCATTGACTTTTGTGGGCAATTCATGAACAGGGCAGCATCCCCCCTGTGAGGTAGAAAGGCACTCAGGGTGCTGAGTGGAGCGGGTTGGCAAGGTGTGGGGGTGAAATGGGGGCCTTTGAGCTCAAATCTAAATGATAAAAATCCTGCTATGCAAACCTGGAAGGATAGGGCACCCCAGGCGGAGGGGACGGCCAACCAACAGCTCCTAGGCAAGAGCACAATGGTGATGACCCAGACACAAAGAATAGAAAAAGAAAATTCCATCATATTCTTGCAGTGTCCGGATGAGAGATACTGCTGGTTTGGACTAGTGAGATAAGAGTAGAGAGAAGGAGGACAGGGATCCATGCATGCATTAGGAGTACTGCCAGCAGGTCTCACTGATAGGAGGCGGGAGGTAAAGGACTCCAGCTTTTTCCTCCCCTCCCTGGATAATGAGCTTCACGAACACACTGGCCATATTGATTTTGCAAACTCAGTGAACATGGCTGAATGAATTAATGAATGAAGGTATGAACAAACAAAACTATAGGAGAAAGGGCAGACGGACGTCAGGACAGGATTCACCGAGGTGGGGTACCCAACCAAGGCTTAGAAAGGCAATCTGAAGTTTGTCAAGTGAGCAAGGCAGGGAAGAGCATTGAGGGATGAGGGAACAGCATTGCAAAGGAGGAGGAAACATACAAAATCAGCCACACAGTGTCACTGAAATACCTCATCCATCCAAGGGAAATTGCTAGCTCTGTAACTGGGCCAGATTCCAGAGAAGGTTGATGGAGAATACACCACTCTGTCATACCCTGATACACAGACAAACAGCAAGAGCTCCAAAGAAGGGATGAAGGAGAAAAAACATCCAAATCGAGAAGTGAGAAGATCAAGCCCAAAGCCATACTGATTCCTGCAGAAGGCAGAAAGCTGTCAGGCTCAGCCCTTGAGGAAGTTTTAGGATCTTATTGAAATCTAATATCACCTCCCCAACATCCAGGACTCCCTTGGATTTTTTATTCATTCATTCATTCATTCAGCACAATAGTGTGCCTCCTCATCTTAAAATGGGCAATCTGCATCTCTGAAAATTCTTGTGAAGTTGTATTTCTGCCAATCACAACCACCTCTGAATGAGGTGAAAGAACAAAGAGAACATAGATACAAGATAAGGCAAAAGGTCAGCATTTAGTAGCTGAGGAAAACACATGAACATAAATACAATTATTATTAGATTTTACAAGCATGAATTGGACATCAGTGTGTGCCAGACCTCTTCTCCCATGTCTTCATCTCTGCCCCCACTGCCCTGTCCAGGCCAAGCTAGCACAAAGAAAATATGCTAAATGGTTTAAGTCTTCTTTTGTTCAACATAATGTTTTTGAGATTTAGTCATATTACTATATGCCAATAGTTAGTCCTTTTTATTACTTAGTAGTATTCCATGAATGGATATGCCACCCCCACCCCATTTATCCTTTCTCTCCTATTAAAGGATCTTGGAAGTATTTTTCACTTTTTTATTTTTGGTGCTGGGGATTGAGCCCAGGGGCATTCTACCTCTGAGCAACACCCCCAGCCTTATTTTTTTTTTAATTTTGAAACAGGGTCTTACTAAGTTGCAGAAGGCCTCACTAAGTTTCTGAATCTAACTGTGAACCTGTGATCCTCCAGTCTCAGCCTCCTAAGTACTGGAATTACAAGCATGAGGCACTAAGCCTGGTTTACTCTGTTTTGAAACAAGGTCTTGCTAGTTTGCTGAGAGTTTTGCTATGTTGCTGAGGCTGTACTCAAACCTGCACTCCTCCTGTCTCAGCCTCTCAAGTACTGGGATTGGGATTACAGGTGTGTGCCACGATGTCTGGTCCCTATTTTCCACTTATGATTATCATGAATAAAGCAGATCTGGTTAGTTTTGTATAAATATCTGTGTGTGCATACATATGTATATATGTACAGTTAGTGTATGTATGTATGACACTGTGTGTGTGTGTGTGTGTGTGTGTGTGTGTGTGTGTATACAATTGCTGGATCATAGGTTAGTGTATGTTTACTTTTACAAGAAAATGCCAGATTTTTCCAAAATAGATAATCCCATTTTATACTCTCACCAATAGATGAGATTTCCAGTTGCTGCATATCCTTGCCAAAATTTGGTATTGATGGTCTCTCAAATTGCAGTCATCCTGAGGCATGTGTAATGGCGACTCTATGCAGTTCAAATCTGTACTTACCTGGTGACTAGTGATGTTAAACACGTTTTCATGTTCTTCTTTCATGCATGAGCTTGTTGGTGCTTCTATTCAATTCCTTTGATCATTTTTACTGAATTGTCTTTTTATTATTGAGTTGTAGAATTTCTTTATATGTCCTGCATATTTGTCATATACATGCTTTACAATATGCATTATCTTGAAATCTGGGGCATGCCTGTTTAATGTTTTAAGGGTGCCTTTTGTTAAGCAGTTTTTAATTTCGATGAAGTCTAACTTACTTACGTTTTTCTATTATGGTTATTGCTTTATGTTTCATGTCTTGGAACTTTGCTTTCCTAAAGATAATATCTTAAATATTTCCTAAAGGTAATATCCTATGTGTCCTTTAAAAGGTTTATGGTTTATGTTTTATTATTATTCAGTTCAAAACATTTCATAATTTCTTTCATCATTGCTTTATTAAAGAAATTAGAGGGGTTTTCTATAATTTCAAGGAGTTTCCTATATGCCCTATTGCTTTTGGTTTCCAGTTTAATTCTGTTAAGCTTAAAGAATGTATTTTGTATGCTTTCAATACTTCTAGATGTGGTAGAACTTATTGAGGGCCCAGCATAGGCTCTATCTTAGTGAGAGCATGATGTTTATTTGAAAAGAATGTGTATTCTGCAGTTGTTGAGTCCAATGATAAATATGATTCAGGTCAAGGTAATTGGTAGCTTTTTTCTGATCCATCTGTTTTTTATTGATTTTCTTTATCTCATTCTGTCAATTGCTAAAATAGTGGTGTTAAAAATCTTCAACTTCAGGAACCAGGAATGGTGGCACATGTCTGTAATCACAGGCCTGTAATTCCAGCTACACATGAGGCTGAAGCAGGAGGATCATAATCTGAGGACAGTCTCAGAAACTTAGCAAGACCCTGTCTCAAAATGACAAACAAACAGACAAAAAAAAAAAAAGCTGGTGGTATTGCACAGTGATAGAGTGCCCCTGGGTTCAATTCCCAGTACTAAAAAAAAAAAAGTCTTCTACTAGAGAATTATTATTTCTCCTTTTTATTCTATCATTATTGTTTCATAAATTTCAAAACTGTTGAGGGAGAGGAAAACCATTCATGAATATCGTCTTTCTAATGAATTGACCCTTTTAGCATTATGAAACATTTCTCTTTATTTACAGTGCTCATAATTCCTTCTGAAAGATCTGAATTTTGATGTGGTACCATTTCCCTACACCCTGAAGACTTCCCATTAGCATTTCTCAAGAGACCTGTCTACTGGTGACAAATTCCCTCTCCCTTATCTAAAATTGCATTTATTTTGCCTTCAGTTTTGATGGATATAGAATTTTTAGCTGACATATTTTTTTCTTCTTTCAGAACTATAAAATGTTGTTCTATTTTGTTCACTGGTATGGAATGTTTTGTTTTTCTCTGGATGCTTTCAATACTTTCTCCTTTTTGATGATCAGTACTTTTATTACATTGAGCCAAAGTTTGGTTATATTTTTACTTTCCCAACTAGGAGTACACTAATTTTTAATTTTTAAAAGTAGCTTATTGGAGTATAATTGGCATACAGTAAACAACACAAGTGTATATTTGGATAGATTTTGCCATACATAGAGAGTCAGAAAACCATCACTACAATCAAAACATTGAACACACTATTACTCCAGAAGGTTGCCTTCTGTTCTCAGTAATTCCTCCCATCTTCCACCCAATCCAAAGACTCCCACTCATCTCCTTTCTGACACTTAGTTTTCACATCATATATTTTTTGTCTACTTTCAATCAGTGTAATTATTTTGAGACTCATACATTATCATGTGTATCAACAGTTCATTCCTTCTCATTGCTGAACAGTGTTCTGTGATGCCTATATACCACAATGTGTTCATCCATTAGTCTGTTGATGGACATTTGGGTTGTTTCTACCTTGGGTTCATTGCAAATAGAGTTGCTATAAACATTCATATATATTCTTCTTATCTCTCTTGAGTAAATACCTAAGCGTGGAAAGGCTGGGTCATATGGCAGGTGCATGTTTAAGTTTTGTAATAAACTACCAAACTGCTTTTAAAGCATGATTACCATTTTGGCATAGTTGTATATACATTTAAAAATCCTTTCCACTATTTCTTATATTTCATCACTTTTTGCTTCAATATCCCTTTATTTTCTTTTTATTTAATGCTTCATTTTTGCTCTTTTTCTTTAATGAATGATTCTGGATTAAATCTTGAACATCATGAATTCTGTAATTTAAAGACTCCTCTGGCCGGGCGTGGTGGGCATGCTTGTAATCCTAGTACTTGGGAGGCTGAGACCGGAGGATCCGGGTTCGCGGCCAGCCTCTGCTACTTAGTGAGGCTCTCTGAAACTTAGTGAGACCCTGTTTCAAAATAAAGAATAAAAAATAGGGCTAGGGGTGTAGCTCAAAGGTAGAATGCCGGTGGGTTCAATCCCCATTACCGCAAAAAAAAAAAAAAATGACTCCTCTGGTTCTTCTATATTTATCCAAATGGTGTTGACTTTTGTAGGCAATTAACTCAGTTTGACTGAAACTGAATGTTTGCTGTTTCAAGTCTGGTTTATATATGCACATATATTCCAATGGTCTTTATTTTTATTGGAACTTTATTTCATCCTCAGTAATAGAGGTTTCTTTCTCACATGCAATCTGTGTTATGTGGTCATACCAAACTACATCTCTCTTGCCAAATAGGTCCTTGTTTTGTTTTTCACGCTTCCATGACTTGCACAGAATATTCTTTCTCCCTAAAGTGCTCCTTTTCTTTCTCTATTTAACTAAAGAACTTCTACTTTCCCTCAATAGCCAGCAGTGATCTCTTCTCTGAGGGCCTCTGACTTCTCCAGACAGTCTCATTTTGATTCATCCTTCTGGGCTTCCCTCAAACAATACATTTACTTATAAAATACTTACTGTTTCCCCTTCTAATGCATCATTTGTATGTCCCCCTTAAGGGTTTGTGATTTTGATAAAGGCAGGGACTCACATGTTTTGTGAAAGCATCTTAGCAAATGAAGCATCCCCACTTATATCCAAACAGATTCATGTCATTCACATACCATACTCAATCTAGTCATCTTAAGAGTCAGATTGCCCGGCTGAGAGCTTATATTTTATTATGGAATAGCTTTTAGTTGAAAAACATACATAAGTGTTTTTGTGTCTCCTTATTAACATCTTGGGAAAGTAGTACCTAAAGCTATTTTATATTCAAGTATTTGAAATTCTGTTATGATAATATAGAGTATCATTCTGCAATCTCAAATTTATTCATTATAGGTGGCACAGACTCTGTTGGCCTTGGTGGTAATATGATTTATGTTGTGAAATTCGGGAGAGATGATTGTTTCAGTAATGAATTGCAAATACGTGTCCCTATTTTGAAAACTGATGCATTCATGCATTTAGGTGTTGGTGGATAAATAAACAGCTTTTTAGGTATTATAGATTTTACTTAACAATGGAGATGGAATGGCTGCATGGAAGCTTGTTTTAATTATAAGTGACAAACCTTGGGCCTATTGCATAGACTGGACCCAAATCTTTTTCCAGATCTTCATGCTACTAAATTATTTGAATGAGAGTCCAGCAGCTGTTGTGTGAATCTGCTGCAGCATTAGAGAAAAGAAATATATATTCCCCAAGTAAATTTAGTTCAACATTTTTTAGAATTCTTCAGGGATTGCAAATAGATGCAGTAAGTCATAAGCATAAGAAACTTGACATGATAAAGAGGTGCAATTGCAAATATTATAGGATGGCACTTTGCAACAACTTCAGAAATGTGGGAAACATTTGAACATAAAATTATAAAAGAGTCTGTCTTCATTTCAATGTGTCTAGTGTAAGTTTCATAACACTCAAATGAAATACATCCCTGAAAATAAGCCTGCTACCAATTTCCTGAGAATTCTTATAAATTTCCTCACTCTAAAAGTGAAGTAAATGAAAACTTAACCATGAGAATGTTTGCTCAAATCAAATGGAATCCAGAGAATCAAAGATACAGGAAGGCTAAAACATAATTAAAGCAACAATATCATGCTCATAGTTTATATTAGTGATCCTAATAACTTTTACAACAATTCGATAAAACTGAAGGCAGAAACATCAGGATTCTTATGGTAAAATATGTATACACCTTTAAGCCTGGCCAGGATTACCAAAACTTCTCTAATTACAATAATGAGCCAAGACACCTAACCATAATAACTCCCAGTCCCTTTCCTTGGAAAACCCAACTCAGTTGATTTGGGGTGGCTTCCAGGAATCTGACTTTAACAAGTAATACAGATCACCCTTACCATTACTGAAGCTAGAGAGACATTGCAGCATAGACCACAGTTACAAATGAAATCCAGTAGATGTCCAACATCTGCTTTTCCTTAGGCCAATTATTTAAGTGTAGCACTCATGATTGTCATAAACCCTATAGTTTTGGACTTTAAAAGTTGAAAGTGGCTATTTATTTTCAGATGTAAGGGCTCCAAGATCTCCCTGCTCCCAGAAGCTTTCAAAATGTGGTCCCATCTTCCAAGCACAATCCATAAAACTCATTAAAATATCTTGCAGAACTAGATAGAGAGTGAGGAATGGGTGGGTATTTGGATGGATGGATAGATAGATAACAGAAACATCATCGAGAGTTACTAAGACTCCATTTGTCAGGAAAGAACCATCAAGGTAGTTCATTAAGACAAGGAACCAAACTGAAGGTAACAATGAGGCCTTTTTATTTCACTAACGCTGATACTAAATATGTTAGTCAGCTTTTCTTCACTGTGACAAATACCAGAGAAAATCAACTCAGAGGAGAAAAGATTTATTTCAGCCCATGGTTTTAGAGTCCACAGCAGGTAGGCTTCAAGGCAGAGACCTCACAATGGAAGGGTGTGGTGGAGGAAAGCTGATCAGCTCAAGGCAGCTAGGAAGCAGAGAGAGACTGTGTGTGTGTGGGGGGGGGGGCAGGGATAAGAAATACCTTTCCAGGGCACACCCCCAGTGACCTATTTCCTCCAACCATGCCCCGCCTGCCCACAGTCTCCACCTCCTCCCACACCCATTCAGCTATCAGTGGGTGAATCCGCGGATGAGGTCAGAGTCCTCGTGACCCAATCACGTCCCAGAGCCCCACCTCTGAGCATGACTGCTCTGGGGACCAAGCCTTCAACAATAAGTAAGAGGCCTCAGAGATAAAGTTTTTATCTTTTGGAGGTTTCCCCAGTGTCGCATGCTTTTCCCATGGGAAAAACCAAAAGTGAGCCAGATGTATTAGCCCAGATCTCACTGCCCAGGCAGCCTTGAGCAAAGGGCTCTCACTGTTTTACAGATCCTTGGAAGGGGAAGGGCTGGGAATACAAAAGTCCTCAGTCGAAGTGGACAAGAATGTCTTCAAGGCTTCCCCTTAAGTAGAGCACAGCAGAGGTCCCTAGACAGCATTTCAGCCATGTCCCCCTCTCCCTTCCCAGGAGGTTCTCAGAGTGGAGGCACCTAGGCTAGGGATGCAGATGTGACAGGGTTATGGAAGGCCGGGCCATGGGGATAGAGAGGGTGCTGGGTCTCTGATGGCAGCTCCCTGCTTGTGCACTGCGCCCCTGTGAGGTACTCAGCTTTCCCCACGAGGCAGCCAGGTGAAGCCTTTGTAATTTCCTATGGTTGAGTCTGAAAGATCACACATAAGATTTTGGCCTATGACCTTACTTCCTAAATGCCAATATAAATAATTTATATTTTCCTTAAATTGAAATGTTCTCTTCGAAGATATAGATCTGTCTGACCTCATCTATGAAAAAAAAGTTCAAGATGAAGTTAAATGATTTATCGAGTCACAAAGATTGGTTAATAGCCTCATAGTTAATACTGACTTAAGTAGACCATGGCCATATTTTCAAGTAGTACTATTTTATGTATTAATTCATCTTTATTTAGCTAAACAGTAAAATAATAATCACCCTACACAAATATTGCCAACTGATTTTTTTTTGAACTAGGGATTAAACCCAGGGCCTTGCACATGCTATGCAAGAACTGAACTGCATCCCCAGTCCTTTTTAAAATTTAATTTTGAGACAGGTTCTTGCTAAGTTGTCCAAGCCGTTCTCAAACTTGCAATCCTCTTACATCAGCCTCCTGAGTAGCTAGGATTACAAGCTTGCACCCACAATGCTTTTTTTGACAAAAATACAAAAGCAATTCAGAAAAAAGATAGCCTTTCCAATAATGGGTATTGGTACAATTCCATATCCATATGCAAATAAACAAACAAGGACCTGGACATATAACTTATCCTCACCACAAAATTTTTCTCAAAATGGATGAGAGACCTGCATAGAAAATGCAAAACTATAAATCTTCTTGAAAAATGCATAGGAGAAAACCTTTGAAACCTTGCATGTTAGTTTCCCAGGACTAGCAGAGCAAAATACCACAGACTAGGTGGCTTGAGTAACAGAAATGTATTTTTATACAGTTCTGCAGGTTGAAAGCCCAAGATCTCGGTGTTGGCAGGTGTGGGTTCCCCTGAGGCCTTTCTCCTTGACTTGTAGGTGGCTTCTCCCTGTGAACTCACATGGTCTTTCTTCGGTGTGTACATATTCCTGGTGTCTCTCCCTCTTCTTATGTGACCATCAGTCACAAAGAAGTCCAGCCCCACCCTACAATCCAAAACCTGACAATACCAATAGCTAAAGGAGATGGGAGCAACAGAAGCTTACATTCATTGCTGCTAGAGATACAAGATGGTACTGCCACTCTGAAGATCATTTGGCAGTTTCTTACAAAGCTAAACATAGCCTTACCATATGATCCAGCAATTGTACTCCTAGGTATTTACCCAACTGATAGGAAAACTTATGTCCCCATAAAAACTGACACACAAATGTTTATAGCAGCTTTATTCCTAATTGCTCAAAACTGGGAGGAATCAAGATGTTCTTCAATAGACGAAAGGATAAACAAATTGTGGCACATCCAAACAATGGAATACTACTTCATGATGAAAAGAAATGCCTGGGCGAGCACGGATGAACCTGAAGAAGATGGCGTTAAGCGAAATAAGTCCGGCACAGAAAGACCAATGCCACATGATTTCACTTATATGTGGAAACTTTAAAAAGAGGATAGAATGGTGGTTACCAGAGGCTGGGTTGAAGAAGGGAGAAATGATGCTAGGGAGAGATTGGTTAACAGGTACAAAATCATAGCTAGATTGAAGGAATAAGTTTGGGGGTACTATTGCACAGAAGGGTGATTATTGTCAACAATAGCATAGTGTGTATTTAAAAATAGCTAGAAGAGAATTTTGAATGTTCTCATCACAAAAAAAATTGATACAGCTTTATGATGATAAGTATTCTGATTTGATTATTATACAATATATACATGTATACAAAATATTACACTGTACGCTATAAATATGCGGAATTATTATATTAATTAACATTTTTTAAAATCAAAGACTAGGATGAGTCTTAACTACATATTACCAAGTAAAAGAAGCCAGTCTTAAAAGGTTGCATATTTTGTAGATGGGCATGGTGGTGCATGCCTGTAATCCCAGTACATGGGAAGCTGAGATAGGCAGAGAGCATGTTTGAGGACAGCTTCTAGAACTTAGCAAGACTCTGTTTTGAAATAAAAAGTAAAGTAGCTCAGAAGTAGAATGTCCCAGAATGCACCGGGTTCAATCCCCAGTACCAAAGGAAAAAAAAAAGGTAACATACTTTGTTATTTCAATTATATGATTCTGGAAAGGGTAAAACCAAAGAGACAGTAAGGAGCCAGGCATGGTGGCACATGCCTGTAATCCCAGTACTTGGGAGGCTGAGACAGGAGGATCACAGGTTCGAAGCCAGACTCAGAAATTTAGAGAGATTCACAGCAACTTAGCAAGATCCTGTTTCCAAGTGAAAAATAAAATATGACTGGGGGTATAGCTCAGAGTTAGAATGCCACTGGGTTCAATCCCCGGTACACCTCCCACACACACACACAAACAAACAAAACAAAGAGAAAAACAAAAATGAAGAGACAGTAAACAGATCAGTAGTTGGGTTAGATTAGGGTTAAGAAGGGTTAAACAGGTGAAATACAGGGGATTTATTTAAGACAGTAAAATGATTCCTTATACTATAATGGTGGATATATGTTGCTATGCATTTACCAAAACCCACAAAACATTACAACTCAAAAAGTAAACCTTAATGTATGCAATTTTTAGAAAATAACTTAGGAGGTTGAAGGTTGTTATGATTATTATATGAAAAATAATCTAACTGCATTACACATGTATGAAACAACTCTCCTACAGGAGGCACTGGAAAGGTGCTGACCTAAGTAACTTTGGAAATGACCAGAGTGAGTCAGACCAAAGGCCAAAGAACCTCTATAACAGCACTGTACTCCAGTTGATCACACTGCTTCCTACAGAGATACCGGTTATCAATTCCACAACAGGTATAGATACTCTCACACATATGTCACCAACTAAAAAGGATGTATGAAAGGCAATTAAACACTGGAAGCAGTGTTCAATGTCCCTACCTGTGAGAGAAATGCCCTATCCCACACACACCATAATGACTAAAAGTTAGTCACTGTAGCCAAGGCTGGTGAGAATACCAAGCAATTGGAACTTTCATATATTGCTGGTGGAAATGCAAAATGGTATACCCATAATCACTCTGGAACCTTACAAAGCTAAACATAGACTTGCTATATGACTCAGCACTCCCACCCTTAGACATTTACCCCAGAGGAATTAGACATTATGTTCACACAAAAACCTATTTGTAAATATTTATAGCAGCTCTATGAAAATTGCTCCAAACTGGGAACAGCTTAAATGTCCTTCAGTGAGTGAATGGATAAACAAATGGGTCTGTCCACATAGTGAGATATGCACTACTCAGCCGTAAAAAGAACGAGAATGTTTTTATTTGACTTATCTTATTTAATATAATTTTTACCTGATATTTGACTCAGTTCTGGAAAACTTTAAGATGTTTAGAAGCCAGGCATGGTGGCACAAAACCTGTAGTCCCAGTATTTGGAATCTTGAGAAGGGAGGATCACAGGTTGGAGGACAGCCTCACCAACTTAGTGAGATTCTCAGCAACCTAGTGAGACCCTGTACAAAACAAAAAATAAAAAAAGGACTGGGGGTGTAGCTCAGAGGTAGAATGCCACTGAGTTCAATCCCCAGTAACCCCCCACACACACACACGCAATGTTTAGAACAACTTGAATGTCTGAATCTTCTTTTTCAACTGTAAATCTTATAAACTCTAAATGCATATCAAATTTATCTAATAAAATTTAACTTTCAACTCAAGATGTGCTGTAAGTCTAAAATTATACACTGGAATTTGAAGATTCGACAACTTTATGAAATGTCTTTTTATCACTTTTATATGGATAACATTTTAAATGACTATATTATGATTTACTTGGCTAACTAAAAATATTTAAGTTTTAAAAATGACATTCAAAGTAGTGTAAGCCAGACTTGGTGGTACACACCTCTAATCCCAGTACTTCGGAGGCTGAGATGGGAAGATCCCAGGCCTTAGCAATTTAGCAAGACTCTCGGCAAACTAGTGAGAGAGAGACCCTGTTTCAAAACAAAAAAACAAAAAAGGGTTGGGGGTGGAGCTCAGAGATAGAATGCCCCTAGATTTAACTCCCAGTAACACACACACACACACACACACACACACACACACACACACGCACACACATGTGCGCAGTGTAAATTATCATGTAGCAGATACAAGATGAAGGAAGAATGAAATGATAGAGAAAATCAAAGAATGCTAGAGATCCTTGAGAGAGACAAATACAAGATTTAAATGTGAAGATGGTTCAGATTAGTCAAACACCACAGTGAAGCTGGTGCTCAACTGATTAATTTAGGCTCTGTGGTAAATTCACCAAGTATTAAACTGATTTTTCTTTTAAACAAATTGGCCTATGGAGATCATTGAGATCAGCATCTTTATAAAACTAATGAAGGGGAAGAATCCAACGCTTGAATGAGCTATTTCAATATTTGCTTCTTCAGGAGAAGTTGGTTTAGTTGGGAGACCACCAATTCACATTTTAAAAGCATAAAACCAATTTTTAAGGGGAATGCTTTGCATTATCTTTGGTGAGTCAATTTTGCCAATTTAAGAAGGAAAAAAAGGAACTTAGGTTGCTATAATGAAAAACTTAATGTTTGCATTTTCATCATATGGAGGAATCCCTTTATCTTTTTATTTTCCTAAATAGAGGCATTTGTGCTATTTGGTGGGAGAATACACAGTAAAGCAATCCTGAAATCTCGGTGTATTGCTTAAGTCAGAATGGCATTCTGACAATGTATTATAGGCATTCTTCATCAGCCCACACAGGTTATCCAGTGAAATTCCATGTTCAAATCAAATAATAGAATGTATTTTTAAACAATTCCAAAACATAAAAGTAATCGTTCTTTTAGATAATTCTTTTAATCAATGGCTAAATCTCTCTTGTTTTTCCAAGTTCTGATAGAAGACATTATGTGTCCCAGTTCACAGTGATAGGAAAATAGCAAAGAAGAGAGACCAAGTGTAGATTTATTAGCTTTTCCTTCTCTGTGATTAAATGTCTCTGCCTTTCTTTTCTCTGCAAGCTCTCCTAGATCAGGACAGAGTTGAAGAGAGTGTAAGACATGTAAAAGAGGCTCACTATGATTTATTTAATGAACATCTAATGTGACCCTCCCCCCTTTCAATTACTCATGCCACATGAAAAATGTAGTGGTTGTTTTTATTTTCTTCTATAGAAAAGAGATCGTCAAAGAAGACAGCTCCAAGGATAATGTGCTCAAGATATACCATCTTAAATATTGGGAGTATGTTTCACTAAATTTTATGAAGACACTTAAGTACAATAAATGAAGTAACATACATTAAATACAATAAATGAATGAACAATAAATGAAGTAACATACATTTTGAGCTATTATTGCATGTTAAATGCTATTTGTTGACATTTAATGATTCATTTGTTTTTTTAAAGCTACACTCCTAAAATTAATTAGTCTAATAATACTGAAAAGGGAAATGACAGAAAATATATTTGGAAATTTCTGTTTAAGCCACAGAAAAGGCAACTGTAGGTGAGAGTACAATATGAAGAGTACAGAAAAAGTAACTATCAGACTGTGAGATCTGGACTTCAAGCAACTTGTAGAAACTCTTTGTCTTACTTCTCCAATTAAACCAGATTGTTCTGCTTACTGTTCTCCAGAATTCCCCTCTCTGAGAGTCTGCTCAAGTTATTTCCCCCAATTAAACACCCTCCCCCTTCCTAACTCCCACCTATGGTCCACAAGGCTTTCAAAATAGCACAAACGGCCCCTCTCTAGCCACCCAACCACCTCTCCTCCCTAGACCTGCACCCAAGTGTCACACTCAGTGGCACTCACTGGTACAGCACACCAGGCAGCCTCCATCCTGATTGGTGAGTTTTCTTTTCCTGTTGACTGAGCTCCTACCTTAGCAAATACAACTTTAAAAATTTACTTATGTCTCTCCTTGTCTCTCTACTTAGTGAGGCCCTCCGCAACTTCGTAAGACCCGGTTTCAAAATAAAGTATAAAAAAAATAGGGCCGGGGGTGTAGCGCGGAGGGAGAACGCCCCTGGGTTCGATCCCTGGTACTGCAAAAAAAAAAATTTACTTATACTACACATTATTAATTCAATAAATATGCCTCAAGCCTCTGTTCTGGAAACTGGAAGTAACATGGTATGTAAAATCAATCCAATCTTTGCCCTTGTAGAGCTTATAGTCTAGCAAGCTTTTGTTCACATATTTGAACACGACTTTAGTCTAATAATATGCTTTGAATAGTCATTTATATATATATTGATCTTATTTCTCTAACTGTATTCAAGCATTTATTTGCATCTGATATAATGCCCCAAAAAGAACCTACAAGACACAGTAGCAAAGAAAACTGGAAGAGCCATTAGAGAACCATAAAGAATTATAGAAAACTGAAGGGTTATTCCTGAAGTTGCATGGTGAAATATTCTGAATATTTATTGATTTGATGAACTTGAAGAAATCTCTGATTCAAAAATCTCAGGAGAATCTCTACCAAATTATCTCTCTTATTTGCTAGTTTACATTTCTCATGTCATCCGTGGTTTATTTAGTAACAGATTTTAGAGACAGATTTCAATGAATCTCCCTATTTTTACAGATGGGAAAATGAGCCAGAAGATGTGTTCAAGCACATATCAGCTGAATATAGATAAGCAACAGTCACAGCAGCAGCAAAAATATACTTAAACTGTAACTTTTTTTTCATAAACCAGAGTAGAGGTATTACTTACAGTGATGAAGATCAGAGGCAAACTTGATTAATCAAAACATAGAGCCATGAAACAGAATAGAGTCCAAAAATATATGTGTACATATAAAGTCATCTGATTTGGAAGCATAACACTCTGCAAGTTATAAAAATCACGTATTTAGTTCTCTTAGGACTTCTAGCCCAGACAAGATTGTAAAGACTTTATTTCTGTCTGCTCCTCCTGGGTAAGTACAACAATAAGGCAATAGGCTACCAAAAGGGAATTCTGAAAGTCAGGAAGAGAAAGGAGGACTGATTTGTGGCCCTAGGACTGGAAGAATAACACAACTACACCACATTTTAGGCCCCCTACCCTGCCAGCCTGATCAAAGAAAGCAACCCAGACTCAGTGTTTTTTGATACACAACCTAGCAACTGCAGAGATGGACCTCTTAGGTAGAGTCGTCCCTGCTATGAATCAAATGTGAACCCCCCCCCAACAAAAACAGGCATAAATAAGCAAGTACAGCAACAGCGACGAAAGGAATCCACTGGGAACTTTGCTAAAATAAGTGGCCAAAGAAGGGCTCTCCTCTGAGGCCTGACACTCCCCTCTCACTGAAAGATATTGTGCCATAGGATGTCACCTACAGGAAGAACTCCCACCCTCCATAAGAAGTGCCCTAGCCCAGAAAGCCTCTTTGTTTTCATAGACTGTAGACGCCCCTTCCTAGCCCAAAGTCAGAGGTCACCCATCATAACAAGCACCAGGAGAAACAAAGAATTCCAATGGCCTAACACTCACTTCTCCTGCAGAGAGATGCCAGGCATCTTGGCTGGGGTAATCCATTATGCACATTGGCAATACTGGCCGAGGCAAGCAGGAGCCCTAGAGGTACCAGATAAACAAGCAGAACAAAACACCAACATGGGCTCAGAATACTGTCATTGGAACCACAGCCCACAAAACCGGATAGGATCTGTGTGCTCCAAAACAGGATGACTGCCTGCTAAAATAGTAATAATGATAAAGTTAAATGGGACCCAGATTCTCCTAATATAACCAAAATGTCCAAGGTACACTAAAAATGACTTGTCATTCTAAGAACCAGGAAAAACACAAGTTGAATGAAGAAAAATGATCTGGCAAAGGATTTTAAAACAGCCATGATAAAAACTGGAGGAAGAGAAGGAGGAAGAGAAACAGAAGGAGAAGAAGGAGGAAGAGGAAAATGAATGGAAGTTATAGAACTGAAAAATATAACCTTTAAACAGACCATGTGAGCTCCGTAGAAGAGTGGAGACAGCAAAGTACAGAACTAGTAGTGGACAGATGAACTGAATCTATCCACTTAGGACAACAGCAAGAACACTGACTGAAAGATAACCAAACTAGAACCTCATGACCAGATGGACAACTACAAAAAATTCCAATATTTGTACCACGGGAATCTTGAATGACAGGAGAAAAGGAGTGGGGCTGAAGGAGTGTTCAAAAATAAAATGACTGAGAATTTCCCAAACTTGGTAAAAGATACAAACATATAGATTCAAGAAGCTGAATGAGTTTCAATCAAGATAGACTTAAAGATTTTAAACACAGACACATCATAATTAAAGACTTTTTCTTGAAAGCAGTCAGACAAAAATAAAGTAGTATCAATCGGGAATATTAATTTCAGGGAGAGTGTTTTTTTTTTTTTACCTAAAATCGTGAAAGCCTGAAGGAAATAGAACATTTTCTAAGTTCAAGAGGAAAAAAACTGTCAACCACAAAAATCTATATATGGCAAAATTATCCATCAGTAACATAAGGGAAACAAGACATTATCAGAAGAAGGAAAATTAAAGTGCTTGTTGCTAGGAGACCTACCTTTGTAGATTGGCTATAAGTAAACTTTTTCAAACAGAAAGAAAAGGGTAAAAGATGGAATCTGGAGAATCAGGAAATAAGAAGGAACAATGGAATGAGCAGAGATAGGGGTGCATACTGCATGCTATTCTTCTCAAGAGTTTTAGAAGCCATAGTTAATAATTGAAACAAGAATAGAAAACCATCTGAATGATACTCAAGACAACATATTTAAAAGTAAGGAAGGAGCCGGGCGTGGTGGCACACGCTTGTAATCCCAGTACTTTGGGAGGCAGAGACCGGAGGATCCGGGTTCGCGGCCAGCCTCTGCTCTCTCTCTCTCTCTCTCTCTCTCTCATCTCTCTCTCTCTCTCTCTCTCTCTCTCTCTCTCTCCCTCTCCTTAGTGAGGCCCTTTGCAACTTCGTGAGATCCAGTTTCAAAATAAAGTATAAAAAATAAGGCCGGGGGCGTAGCGCAGAGGTAGAACGCCCCTGGGTTCAATCCCCGGTACCGCAAAAAAAAAAAAAAAAAAGTAAGGAAGGTAAGGGGACCTAAACAGAGTTTCTATGAAGGGGGTATAATGTTCATTTCAGTTAGTTATGATAAGTGACAGGTGTATATTATAATCCCCAGAGAACCACTAGAAAAAGTATACTTGAAATGAGATGCACTAAAAAACACTGTAAGTGAATTAAGATAGAATCCTAAGAAATGTTCAAGCAACCTACAGAACAAGAAATAAGGAAATCAGAATGGAGTGAATAAACAGAAAAAAATAATAAAATAGCAGACTTCAGTTCTAACACATTAATAATTACTTTGAGGTAAATTATCTGAATATACCAATCAAAAGACAGATATTAGCAGAATGGATAATAAACATTATGCAAGTATATGTTGAAACCCACTTTAAATCCAGGACATAGGCAGGTTGAAAGTAAAGGCAAGGAAGAAAACATTCCATGATAATATGAAGTTGAGGGGGGAAAAGCAGGGGTGACTACATTAATATCACATAAAGTCAACATTAGAGCAAAGAAAATTACCAGATGCAAAGAAGGCTATTAAATTTATAATGATAAAAGCACAAATCCACCAGGAAGACATAAGGATTATAACTGTGTACACATCAAACAACAGAGCCTCAAAATAGATGAGACAAAACCGATAAAAATGAAAGGAGAGACAAATACACAATTAAAATTGGAGACTTCTAAACTCTGTCTCAGCAACAGATTGGAAACACTAGTCAGAATATCAGTAGGAATATAGAAGTGCTTAACAACACAACCAACAGTATCAAGTTCATATTTATAAAAGAACACTGCATCCAAAAAGCACAGAATATACAAATTTTCAAGTATCCATACAACATTCACCAAGATAGACCATTTCATGGGCTGTAAAAGAAATATCAAAAAATTCAAAAAAAATATTGAAATCAGAAAGTTCTCTGATTTCAAGTTCTCTAGAATCAAACTTGAGATCAGTAAAAGAAAAACAACAGGAAAATGTCTAGACGTGTTCAAATTAAGCAACACACTTTTAAATTCTCCATAGACTCCACAGAGAAAATCTTAAACGAAATATATTGAACTGATTGAAGGATTAAAGATGGTGGAATAGAGGGAGACTACGTGTTTCAGGCACACGAAGACTCAGAACTCAACCAGCAGGAAGACTGCTTCTTGACAAGGGAAGAAAAGCAGCCAAAACTCAACAAAACAATGACAGTTGAAATGCGGTGGAATTGGAGGCAGCAGCGAGAGCAGAGGACTATAAAGAGCTTCCTAACTCTGACCTGGTGAGCAGAGAGTGGTGTCAGTGGTGCCATCTTGGCCAGGCTGTGCCGGGGCTGGGGCTGCCGGGACCACGGCTCCCAGAGACCAACTCCAGAAAAGCAGCAGATTCTTGTGAAGCCAGCAACTACAGACCATCATCAAAAGCAGTCAACTTTTCTCTCCATGCTCAACAAAGACCTGACTACACAGATAGCCCAGCTAGATCCTGAAGTTGCAGCTGAACTCATCTCTGCCTGCAGGTACCCAAGGAGCACTCATCAAGACCGTGAGTTAGTCATCCCAGCAGGAGACCACCCTGCATGGCCAAAGGGACTTGCATGCCAACAAATACACTCACCAGATATATGACTTTGCAAATCACCCCTGCGGAGGTGAGGGTGGGGGCTACAGTCTGACACAGCAGAAATGGGAACTAGCAGACAGCCCCTAGGGACATTCAGGCAAGAGGGACCTAGAGTCCACAGTTTGCCACGCCCTGGCAGAGTCTCCAGCAATCACCATGGGACAGCAATCTGTGGTGTCTGTGGGATGAAATAACTCAAACTATAGAGTTGCAGGCTCAGAAAGCTATACATTCCCACCCAGCCATGTTTTGGTGGTACAAGCACCAAGGCCAGAGGCCAACAAGGGCTCACATGATTGCAGCCGCCCAGAGTAGCAGTGGTGTCCCTGGGGCTAAATAACTGAGGAACCCAAGCTCCAGGCTCAGAACGGTACAATCTCTCCCTGCCAGAGCTTGGGCCCTTAAAGCAGGGAGGCCAGGGGCCGGCAGGGGTTCATGTGATCATGGCTACAGGCTGGGAACTCAACATTCTCTCTGCCAGGAGAGTTTGTGCCTGGCATGCAAGCATGCCAGTGACTGACAATGCTCCATGTGATCATAACCAGCAGATCAGCAGTGGTGTCCCTGGGCCATCAAAGCTCAGTGAACCGGGCCACAAGCTCAGAACATAGCAATCGCCGGCCCTGCTGAAATTAGGCCCACTGGACACAGAGGACAGAGTTCATTGCTCTGTAGTTTCATTGGTTCACAACCAGCAGGGCATCAGTGGTGTCTGGGGGGAATTAGATTACATCATTGTCTCTGACCCTATGGAGTTTGAGCCTGGAGAGCACAGTGGCTTGCAGCCAATTAGAGACTCCTATTTGCCTGCACTAAGAACTATATCTAGTTAAAGAGGCTCTGGGTGACAAAATCAAAATTTGATTATATGAGACAGATTTGTAGAGGCAAATCTATACTCCCAGCATAGACACTATTATAAAGGGATAACAGATAGACACAGGATTCACACACAAAGAGGAAGAAGATGCTGAGACAACAGAAATACAAACTTGAGAACTCTGAAAACATGAGAATGAAGAACAGTGAAGAAGCAATAAACTCCCACAAATCAACAACAAGGAGACCACGCATACTGACCTGCAGGAAATGCCAGAAGGAGAATTCCAAATTTTGATCTTCAGTATGATGAAAGGCCTCAAAGAAAGTGTACAGGAAATGAAAGAGCATATCAATAGAAAAAATTGAGGCCATAAGTAAGAACCAAAAAGGTGCTTTGAGTAAAATGAAGGAGTCAATAAATGAATTAAAGACCTCAATAGAAACCACCTCTGGCAGGCTAGACCACATGGAATACAGAGTATCACTATTGGAAAACAGTTCATTCAAAACTGAAAACACAGTCAACAATATAGAGAAGACAATACAACACAACCTGAACAGCCAACAAATAAGGAATAATATGAAACAACCTAATTTATGGATAATAGGCATTAAAGAAGGTCTAGAAGCACAAACCAAGGGTATCAGAAACCTCTTTGGGAAAATAATATTAGAGAATTTCCAAAGAATAGAAAAAGATTTGGACATCCACGTACAGGAGACATTCAGAACAATGACAAGAAAATATCAAAGAAGGACTTCCCCACGTCATGCAATAATCAAAATTACTAACATAGAGGCCAAGGAAAGAATCTTAAAGGCATCAAGAACAAAATAACAGGTGACATTCAGGGGCAAAATAATAATCACTCCAGACTTAAAATAAAGGGAGAAATAAAAAATAAACAAAAATAGAGACACAACATAGCAAAATCTATGGGACACTTTGAAGGCATGTTTAAGAGGAAACTTTATAGCACTGAGTGCCCCCATAAGAAAAACAGAAAGTCACCAAATAAACAACCTAATGACACACCTCAAGGACCTAAAAAAAACAGGAACAGTCTAATCCCAAAGCCAGTAGAAGGCAAGAGATAATTAAAATCAAAGCAGAAATCAATGAAATAGAGAACAAAAAATACAAAGGATCAACAACAAGAAGCTGAGTTTTTGAAAAGATTAACAAGATTGACAAACCCTTAGCCAACCTAACCAAAAGAAAGAGACTCAACCCAAATTATTAAAATCAGAAATGAAAAAGAAGACATCAGCACAGACAGTGGGTAAATCCAGAGGATCATCAGAAACTATTTTGAAAATTTATATTCCAATAAACTGGAAAACATGGAAGAACTTGACAGACTTCTAGACACATACAACCTACCTGAATTGAGCCAAGAAGATATAGGAAACCTAAACCGACCAAAAGCAGGCAAAGAGATAGAAACAGCAATAAAAAGTCTTCCATCAAAGAAAAGTCCGGGTCCAGACAGATTCCTACTCTAATTCTACCAAACCTTTACAGAAGAATGAAACCCAATACTTAACAATTTTATTCCTTAGAATGAAAGAGATGGAATTCTTTCAAACTCCTTCTATGAGACCAGTAACACTTTAATACCAAAACTAAATAAAGATCCCTCAAGAAAATAAAATTACAGGCCAATATCATTGATGAACATTGATGCCAAAATTCTAAACAAAATATGAGCCATGTACATTCAAAACCACATCAAGAAAATTTTACACCATGATCAAGTTGGTTTCATCCCGGAAATGCAAGGCTGGTTCAACATATGCAAATCAATACATGTTATTCACCACATAAATAGAACTAAACACAAAAATCACATGATCATCTCAATAGATGCTGAAAAAGCATTTGACAAAATCCAACACCCATTCATGTTAAAAACACTGCAGAAAATCGTAATAGAAGGAACATACCTGAACATCACTAAGGCAATATACAATAAACCCCAAAACAACATCCTACTGAATGGGGAAAAACTGCAGAATTTCCTTTGAAATCAAGAACAAAACAAGGATGCCCACTATGACTACTCCTTTTCAATATAGTCCTCGAGACTCTTGTCAGAGCAGTAAGACAAGAAAAGGATATCAAAGGAATTCAAATAGGAAAAGAAGAAATAAAATTATCTCTATTTGAAGATGACATGATCCTATATTTAGAAAATCCAAAAAACTCAGCCAAAAGACTCCTAGAGCTGATTAACAAATCCAGCAAAATAGCAGGATACAAAATCAACCTAAAAAAAATCAGTAGCTTTTCCATACGCCAACCATGAATCCACTGAGAAAGAAAACAATTCTATTCACAATAACCTCACAACCAATAAGATACCTAAGAATAAACCTAACTAAGGAGGTAAAAGACCTCTACAATGAAAATTATAAAAAAAACTAAAGAAAGAAATTGATGAAAATCTTTAAGATGGAAAGATCTCCCTTGCTCTTGGATAGACAGAATAAATATTATCAAATGGCCATTCTATCAAAAGTGATATACAGAGTCAATGCAATCCCTATCAAAATACCAATGTCATTCTTCAAAGATCTAGAAAAATGAGTCCAGAGGGACTCCAGATAATGGAGGAGAATCCTCAGTGGAGCCAGGGAGGTGGTCTAGGGGAAGGAGAGGAGGAAGAGTGAGGTTCATTGAAGGAATTACTACCATCAGCTTTGTGTACATATGTAAAAAATACCAATGTCAATCTCAGTACTCTGATGGGGAGGGAGCTGGGGGGGCCACAAGTGCTGTGTGCATTACGTCATTGTCAACATGATTTACATTATGATGTGAGACTATAATGCACCAATGAAAGCATATTTAAAAATAAATAAAACTGATTGAAAAATATGCAATATATCAAAATGTTTGGGATGCAGCTAAAGCAATCCTAAGAGGGAAACTCACAGCACAAAATTTATACATTAGACCTGAGAAAAGCCTCAAATAGATAAATTCAAGTTTGTACCTCAAGAAACTGGAAAAACAAAGAGTAAACTAAACCCAAAACAAGTAGAAGGAAGAGAATAATAAGGACAAGAGCAGAAATTAATATCACAAATAGGAAAACAGGAGAAAAATATCAATTTTTAAAAATTATTCAAAATAATCAATAAGGTTTATAAATATAATGCAAGACTTCAAAAATAAAAAGATACAGATCACAATATAAGGAATGAAATAGAGGCCACCACTGCAGGTCCTAAGTTATCCTGGGATTAATAAGAGAATACTGCAAACAGCTTTACATGTCTAAATTTAACAAAATTTAGTAGAAATATATTCCTCAAAAATTATTAACTATCTGTAATGTATGGCCTAACATTAAAGCCCAATATTATGTATTGCTTTGATGCATGATAAAATTAGGAGGGCCTTGCATGACCCAATTACAAATTGTCTCCATACTCTGATCCCACAGATAAGGTCCCCTGACCAAACAACCCTGCTCATCAAGAGGACCAGGCACCACTGCTGTTTATCCTTGAATTACAGGTTTCAGTTTCCTGCCAGCCCATGGGATTATTCAAACAAGCTAATAACATCCTCTGATAAAGAAAAAAGTTATTCAATGATACTTGTTAAAGCAAAGCAAGGCAGACTTTACTCAGGACCTTTACAATAAGTGTAAAAACCACTGCAGTGTTATGCAGGAGAAAGAGAGAAACTTGGCTTAATTTTGAATACAAAGTGGGCATGTGTTTCAGTCAGCAAAATACCTGACCTCCACATCTTCGATGAAAGAAGATTTATTTGCTCACAGTTCCAGAGATTTCAGGGGTTCTGTCAATGTTAGGCCAGGTCACATCTGCAGAGTTCAAGGCATGGTGGCAGGAAGCAGAGAGAGGGGGGAGGGGATGAGGGACATACATATAGTAAGTGACCAAGGCCACACCCCCAATGACCTACCTCCCCCAGCCACATCCTATCAGCTTACCGTAACACTCAATAAATCCATTGATCCATCAATGGGTTTATCCACTGATGATTTGATGATCTCACCTCTGAACATTATTGCATTGTCATGCATGAGCTTTTCCAGGGGACCTTCTATATACAAACCATAGCAGCATGTGAGAAGTTATAGCCAAGGAGCAGGATGGGGGTGAGTGAATGGAAATTTACTAGGAGGAAACATCATGGGTAAGGGAGATTCTGGCTAAACCAACATACCAGGATTCCTGCTGAGGACAAGTCAGGGTGATCAGACATCCTCTAGGGGATGGTTCAGGATGAGAAACCTGACCAGATACCAAGGATAACAAGATGTCAAGGAGGGGCTCTGGCCAAACTAACAAAAAGCATTCTTTGCTTGCACTAGATTTTACAAGGAAGTAAACAATTGGGTCTAAGAGAAGATTCAGAAACCTGACTAAAGTTTGGCTAAACACAGAATGTTTGTCATCGCCCATGGAAACCATAGAGCCCCCATGTTCTCACGAAATACAAATCCTGTCTTCCACAGCCTCTGGTTCCTCAGTCTGTTCCTGAGCACAACCTGTATGTCTCTATGCGGCATGTGGTGTCCTCCTCTCCTAGGCTGTGAGTGTAAGTGACTAATGAACTGTGCTCAATCTCATCTATCTAGTGTTGGGTATCATGTGGTTGGCCTTCATAACCCCAGGCAAGGACCCCCTCCTGAACCCACAGGGTCAATAGGAGGTGATTAAAACACTACCAAATCTCAACCGAGATAAAATAGGTGATCTATGTAGTTGGTTGGGTATATACATAGATCAATTGTACAGAAAGGAGAACAGAGAAATAAATCCACACAAATATGCACAACTGAATTTTGGCAAAAATATGCTGCTGTTCAATAAGCAAGGATAGCTTTCTCACCAAATGATGCTGAGACAATAGGAAAGAGAGAGAGAGAGAGGAAGGAACCTAAATCTCGCACTTTATTCAAAAAGCAATTCAAAATAGGTCTGAGATCTAAATGTAAAAATACTAAATTCTTAGAAAATGGGAGAAAATGTTCAGGATGTAGAGCAATACAGAGTTCAAAGACAAATTGGACTTTGACAAATATTAAAACTTTACGGCAAAATACCCTATTAGGAGACTCAAAGGACCACAACAGACTGGAAGAAACTGTTTGCAAACCAAATATGTGACAAAGAACTAGTATGTAGAATAAAGAAACGATTTTAAAACTCAGCAGTAAAGAAATAAACAATCTGAATAAGAAATAGGTGGAAGACATGAAGAGGTAATTCCCCCCAAAGGAGACACAGATGGTAAATATGCACATTAAAAGATGTTCAATGACATTAGTAGTTAAGAAAATGCAAATTAAAACCACAATAAGAAATTGCTACATACCTATCATAATGGGCAAAATAAAAAATAGTGATAACATATCAAATGCTGGTGCTGATGCAGAGGAACTAGTCACTCACGCATTGCCTGTCAGAATGTAAATAGCACAGCCATGCTGGAAAATAGTTCGGCAATTAAAATATGACCCAGCAATTGCACTCCTGGGCATCTATCCCAGAATGAAACCTCGTGTTCCCACAAAAACCTGGATGGGAATGATTATAATGGCTCTGACTCATAATAGCCCCAAACTGGGATCAACTGAGGCATCTTTCATTAGGTGACTGGTTAAGCAAATTGTATTACATCCATATCATGGAATACTATTCCGAAATCAAAAAGAACAATTGATAGAAGCAATACTCTGAGTGAATCTTTGGGGAATTATACTAAGTGAAAACAGCCAATCCTAAAATGTTGCAAATTGCATGATTCCATTTATATAACATCTTTGAAATGACAAAAGCGAGAAATAGAGAACAGCTTAATAACTGGCTTAATAACTGGAAGGGTGGAGAGAGATGGGCTTGGTAACAAAGGGCCCCAGTAGAGACCCCGCAATCATGAAACAGTGATAAATACATGAACCTTCACATGTGATAAAGTTTTACACATCTAAATGCATGTGCACCCATGCACCCTCCACACACAAATCGGTACGAATAAAACTGGGTAAGTCTGAATAAGATCAATGGCAATGTCCTGTTTGTGGTAATATACCGTATCTTTATACATACTTTTGTAAGAAGATAGGAATTGGCTAATCCTGTAAGGGGTCATCCCTTTAGGGTTCACAAAGTCCCATAGCATTGGGATACAGAAAAGGCATGGCAAACACAGTATTACCTTAAATCTATTGAAGGAAATTAACTTTTAATATGTATTTCAATATATAAATGCTTATTTATGATTATGCAGGAGATAATGAAGTAATCAGACCTTTGCTTGAATAGGTAGAATAACTATGAAAATGATATCAAAACAGACTGGTTCTACCTGGTGGGGATTTTTTTGTTTCTTTTTTGGTTGTTTTCCTGGCCCCTGCCTTTTTTTGTAACTCAGATATCCTAATTAGTATTGCTACCAGGGAGCTGCCTTCCCCGAGTGGTGAACAATTTGGGGAAAAAAATATAATCCTAACTCAATTTACATAATAATGATATTTGTTGAAAAATTCAGCATATATTTAAATTTAAAATGTTCAAAAAATGTTTTGAGTTAATATGTGAAATTGAATATGGATTTAGTCTCCATAATAATAAATAGCTTTTCTTCTAAATTCATGCCAGTAGGAACACTGGGAAGTCACCTCCAACACAAGGCAATCCCTGGTCTTTCCCACACATGGCATTGTCTAGTATTCCTGACATTCATCCCTTAGTAGTAACATCAGCTCTGATATAATGTGATGCACACCATCCCAAAAAACATCTTCCATGTAAAATGGTACAATTAAAAACCACAGGGCTTATGTTATGGGAAAATGCAGTTATAGACATAACACTCAAACATGTTGTCAACAAATATTAAAAAAGAATTAGAAGCTTAATAAAAGTATACCATCTTATAAATGATCAATGGTTTAATAAATATGCACATGGTTTAGTAAATATGTATGTGGTTTAATAAATATATAAATACTAGAGTAAATATGGCAAAAGGCTCGGTGTTTGCTTGGGGATGTGGTCATTATAAGGGCTGCAGCTCATATGTTATTGCTAAGGGTCAGAAGGAGGATTTCCTGAACTCAACAGGAAGGTTGTAACACAAGACGTAAATGTGTATGGCTCATTGTCCTCCTGGTAATCTTTCTTAGTCTTGAATCCTTAGACATGTTTTTTTTTTTTTTACCTTTGAGATACAGGCCCTTTGGGACATGTGTTCATTACAGGTATCTGTTAGTTTGCTTTCTCTCACTCTTACAAACACTTGACATAAGCAATTTACAAAGAAAAAAAGGCTTATTTGGGCTCATGGTTTGGGAGGTTTCAGTCCACGACCAGTTGGCCCCATTGCTTTGGGCGAGCGGTGGCATATCATGACGGCAGCACGAGGCAGCGCAAAACCACTCACCTCAGGACCAGAGAGCAAAGGAGGAAAGGGGGATCCACAGTCCCCTCCAAGGGTGTGCGCCCAATGACCTGAAGACCTCTCACTAGGCCACACCTCTTAAAGCTTCCTCCACCTCCCCATAGAGACACCCTGGGGACCAAGCCTTTAACACATGGTCATCTGAGGGACATTTAAGATCCAAACGATAGCAAAACCTAGTTCATCTGAATTGAAAAGCTGATCCAATGTATAGTTTTTTTTCTTTAAATTACCATCTTTCCACCTTTCCACTCTGCATTGAGAGTTTCAACAGCTGAAAACTTTGAAAATTGTACTGATGCTTTACATCATCAAACCTAACACTACTAGCACCAAAAGGAGCATTAAAAAGATGATTTGGTTATTTCTATAAGGTATCTTTGTAACTATACAGTGCTTTGCTTTTTTGCAAGCACACTACTTGGTATTTTGAACCAGGATACTTAATAGATTTGGTATATTTAAAAATACGTATATATACATAAATACATACATACATACACACACATTAATACAGAAAATTTCACAAATGAAAAAGAATCATAAAATACAACCTTGTGGGATAACACACATAGTGAGGTTAAGTAGATAGAAGAGGTTTGGTGCATGGGTACCATGTGCATTTTGTGTATTCCTAGCACCTGGGTTCATTTGAGTAGTGTTCTGCATTCACCTTGGTGATCCCCATGGATGAAGTGTTGCAAAAATCAAACTTGAAATCTGCTTATGCTCAAATTGATCCCTAATCTATCAATTTCCTTGGAAAAAAATCACAGTTTTAAAACCGACATTATAGCAGAAGTGTGTGTGCCTTCAATCATTGTGATAACAAAAACACCCTACAAAATTTTTAAATGCTCTTCTTGGGATGACAATTACAACCACTCGAATACTACAGTTCTTCCTGATTCTGGTTGATAAAATATTATCTCTAGAGTGTCTTTGGCATGTTGATCTCACCTCAACATACTCATTTACGTTGCTTTCAGAGCTGTCTACACACGACAAGTTATACTGGAGCATAGAAAAGTAACAACTTAATTGTGAAAGACAAGGGAAACCTAAGTGATGTGATGAGACAGGTCTGAAGGATAAGTGTTCTCCTGGCAGCCCGAATAAAATCCCCTAAGCCTTATCCTGTTGACTAGGGAGTAGGAGTGGGTAAGTCTGTTAGAAGGAAGGCCGTGTTGGTGGACCAGCAGGGAAGGACTCATGAAATTCTTTGACATATGTCAGGATGTGTGTTGTGCCATGTTATGATTCTTGTGAGTCTGAGTAAACAGGTTTATTAGTTGTGACTAATGTAAGAGTTCTTTGACAGCAAACTGCCTTTTGAGCTTTCTCTTGTACACAAGCTGTAACTGAGCCAAGCAGCTGGTTGATGGCAACCTTGACAACTGGGCACCGATATGCAAATGAGATCGTTGGTGTCCTGGACTCTTCTCTTCAGAACTGACATCTAGAAGGATAGTGTCCTCTGGAGCCATAAATATCCATGTCTCCAGACTCGGTGTCCTCCACCTCCAGATTAGAGACGCCTCCCACTGCAACTCCACCCTGTGAGAGCAGTCACTCCACGCAGCACTGGCCACCACAAGCTCTGCCTGAGTGAACAGTCCCTTGTTCACTGAGGAGGATTGGACAGCATTCTGGAACTATTTGAGGGTCACCTTGGAGGGACGGATCTCCCAGAGCATTTTGACAATTTCTTCTGTGTATGCACGGGTGTTTTAGGTTCATTACTAGCACTCTGCGCTTGAGTGATTTTCTTTTACTTAATTTTGTCTGTAATCTCATATATTCCTTTTGCTTGTTTTTGCTTATTCTGCTTTGGAGTATACTGCAGTAAACCAATTAATTCAGGAACTATCTTTGTTTTACCTGCCTTATCATTTGATTAGAAGATAAAGAACCTTTTCCTTTTAGAGGAATTATAATCCTTGAAGTTAAATAGTTGCCAGGTATCAGGGAACCAGACCACCTTTATCAGTACAGTATGAAACCATGCTAATAAGTCTGGACTTTATTCTTTAGCGATAGCCAACCTGTAAAGACTTGCCGCAGGGGTGTGAGATTCTCCATATGAGTTTAGAAAGATTAGTTGTAAATATACACAGAAGACCATCCCAACACACTGGTGGGATGGCACCTCTCAATCTATGAACATCTCAAAAATGCAAAGGACAAACTTGAGCTAAGGCAAGCATCTGTTTATGAAAAAAATTGCATTACAAAAAATAACCGGTACCCTTTGTTAAATAGCTGACATAGGCCGGGCAGCGTTTTGTGCCCAGTGGGAATTTGCTTTTAAATCCTGAGAACATCCATATGAGTTTGAACTCATTTGCTCATATTTTTCTCTAGTTTACAGGTGAGACTAGCCTGCAATTTAATTTGATTGCCAAAAGTTATGCAGTTAGAATGGGGCCTGGTTTATGAAAATTTTCACAGCACAATTATTAACAGGGTAGCTTTTCACTCTCAAGCATGTCTCAATTTGATGGAAAGAAAGCAAATGGAAAAAGGAAAAGGCTCTCATACGTTTCTTGTATCATTCAGGAATTAATACAAGTATTTATTCCAAGTACAGCGAAAAAAGTTAGGAATGCATATTGAAAAGTTTATTGAAAGCTAACCATTAAAAAGCATAAAAATGGCTGGGCATGGTGGTACACGCCTGTAATCCCAGTACTTGGGAGGCTGAGACAGTAGGATCATAGGCTCAGGGCCAACTTCAGCAACTCAGAGAGACCCTGTTTCAAAATAAAAAGTAAAATAGTGCTGGGGGTGTATCTCAAAGGAAGAATGCCCTAGGGCATTCTTCAATCCCCAGTAACACACACACACACACACACACACACACACACACACACACACACACACAGCATAAAAATGTAAAACTAAAACAGAGGAGAAAAATGCAACAATAAAAACTTTTGATTACTCTCAAAGAATTCAGAAAAAGGGAAATAAAGATAAACAAAGAACATGTGAGAGTAGATGAAAACAAACAAGAAAATAACAGAATTAAGTCGATTATAGCAGTAATTAATTTAAAGGTTAATAGATGAAATGTTCAAAAGACAAAAACTACTACACTGGATGAAAAAAACAAAGTAAAATCCAGTTTAAATGTACCCTTTAATTATAAAGGTATAGAAGGGTTAAAAGTAAACACCATGACACAGGTACAAAGAGTGAGCAAGGAAGTTGAGGAGATAGTAATATTTTGAATAAACAGCTCTAAGGAATGAGAGAGGGAATTTACAAGATATAAATAGAAGATCTAGACTGGAAGGTCAGTTTTAATTTGGAGCTCACAAAGTTTTGAGAATTCTAGTGTCTAAAAAGCCCAATACAAAAATACTATTATGAAAAAAGACGTATGAATGCAAAGTCAGGTTAAGACATAATAAAAGGTTTTTGCTAAAGTACTTGGAAGGCTGAGACAGGAGGATCATGTATTTGAGGCCACATGTTTGAGTATCTTGGTGAAACCCTGTTTCAAAATAAAAAATAAAAAGGGCTGGGGGTGTAGTTCAGAGTTTGAGTGCCCTGCGTTCAATCCCCAGTCCACAAAAAAAAAAAAATTGCTAAAAATCCAAAAATGGAAACCTGTTGTTCAAATATTTTACAACTTAAATACAGAAACATTTCTGATCACATCTTCACACAGTGTGACTTAACTGCTCTTAAAGACATTGTTTTCACAAGAAAATATAAAACAATGAGTAATCTAGTTTTATAATGGCCACATCACTAAACACATAAAAGGATTTTGCAGTTGCTTAATAATAAATGCTTTATGCTTTCATAGAGCCAAAAATCATTATCTGGCTGACATTTAGTTTACCATGATTCGTTTTGTAAACAATAAAAGATAATTGAATTATATTTCACAAAGTATTTTAGTGCCAATTGCATTTTAAAACCTTTCAATTTAAATACATTAAAAATTTCATGACTTATATACATAAGTTGCTAGAATTTATCCACATATCATATATTAATTACATGATCAGAGTCACATAGATTTTTGTGTTGGTTGTAGGGAATAATATTGTTATTTTTTTTCTTTCCTTTTTGGGGGGGGGTTATTGGAGATTGAACCCAAGGGCACTTTACCACTGAACTATATTCCTAGCCCTTTTATTTTTTTTGAGATAGAGTCTTTCTAAATTGCTGAGGCTGGCCTTGAACTTGAGATTCTCCTACCCCAGCCTGGGATTATAGCTGGGGTATACCCATGAGTCACTAAGCCTGATAAAGTGTTATATTTTCTAAAAGTTTTATACTGCTCAAGTGAGAAAATAGAGAATCAAATATTTTTCTTCGATAGTTTCAGATATGTTTCACATAGAGCAGTAACAGAACATACTGCAAAATATCATGTCAGACACTCTTTGCCCGTCACCTGCTGTAAAGCCTGATGCACTATCAGTTAAACTTGGGCTTAATACCAAGAGTTTGCCTTGACCGAGGCTGCTGTAAAAAACAAAAAAACAAAAAAAATGTAAACACTCCTTTACTCCAAAGCATCTAAGAAGGTTGCTTCTTTCTTTGTTTGAAAATGTCTTTTGACAGCAAAGTCAAAAGAACAGCTATAACCACTTTTGTACACAGAGGTTCTTTTGATTTCTGGCTATTTGTACTTAAAGATTGTGTTTTATATTTGCGGCTGTCTATAGAGCTTTTAGGGTGTCTATTTTGTCCATTTCTCAGTGCTGAACAAAGCACACTCACAGCACTCTCTACCTGTAGTTTAAGATCATTTCGCTGAAGGTTTTGTTTTAACTAAACATCACTTAATCTCCTCAAATTCAGTCTCATCATCTAGAAAATGGAAAAGAAATGCTAATTTCACAGAAAATAGCAAATATTAAATATGTTACCATATCTAAAATGCCTAGTGAAGATCTAAACTTGGCACATAGAAAAGAATCAATAAAAAGCAAATCATTTTTTTGCTAAAGATTATATTAGGAATCTCTCTATGGCTCCTGCCTCCCAAAATATTAAATTTGCCAACTCCAGCACTTTCTCTCAATCCAAGCGAGGTTGAGGCACATTCACCAGGGACTTGATGCTCATTATTCTCCTGGACAAGGCTCAATTTCCTCACTATCCAGATTTTAGTTTAGAGTAGTGGAAAGGTGTGACCCCTTTCCTCACTCCTCATAAGAGTCACAGCCAGTACTTTTTCTTTTTGTGGTATTGGGGATTGAACCCAGGGGCAGTCTATCTCTGAGCTACACCCTTATCCCTATTTAATTTTTTATTTTGAAACAAGGTCTCATTAAGTTGCGAAGGGCCTCACTAAGTTGCTGAAGCTGGCTGCGAAACTGTGGTCCTCCTGTCTCAGCCTCCCAAATACTGGGATTACAGGAGCATGCCACCACACCCAACTTCACAGTCAGCACATCTATAACAAAAAAACAGCAAGAGAAAAGCATAAAAAATTATTTAATGAATGTAATATGAATGTAATATGGGAGCCTTTAGACAGGAGATCCAAAGACCCAGGGAAAAGCTTTTTTTTTTTTTCTTGGTTAGGTTCAATGAAGAATGGACAGAATGTGGAAATCTGATTGGACATAAAGGTATGGTCTAATGTAGTAGATGGGAAATTTAGCAAGGCCAGTCTATTCAGGTTTTTCTGGGCCTCTCTGTTGGCTTCTCTTCCTCCCAGGCATGCAGCAGGATCCCTTCTGGAATGAGGGTCAGATTATCTACTATCAGACAAGGTAAGCCAGAGAATTTCTTTATGACTAGTTTTTATACAGAAGGGCTAGGAAAGGTTAGAGTAATAATTTTAGGTTTTATGGCTTGCTTGGGGGAAAGGTTGTTCTAAATTCCATGACTCATCTTGGGGAAGAAGGAGGGGCTGGAGAGAGGAGGGCAAAGGGAACTTAGTTTGGAGGATACTTCTTGACCCTTCAGTGTCTTTTAGTGTAAAGTACTAAATACACCAAACCATCATCGTTTGCTGAGCCCCAACAAGTTCAGATTCGCATTAAACCTTAAGAGTAACTCAATGGCCTTAGTGATAGATTCCCGGAGACTTTCACCCCTGTAGTGAGGACTAAGTCAGCAAGGGCAGAGACTTGGCTTGGGGTTTGAACCTGAGCTGGTCAGTAGTCCCCACTAAGCTCTAGCTTATGTCTCAAAGATGCCTAGAACAAAATGAGGAGGATTACATAAGATACTTTTATATTCGGGGCCACAGAGATTAATAGCAAGAGTGGCACCAGTCCCCAACAAACAGTTGTTGGGTAGACATCATCACGGAAGTATTTTTTGTGTAATGGTGTGATGGCCTTTGTGTAAGGTTGTGGTTCTGGTAGAGACCTTTGTGAATAGTTCTAGTTATCAAGTGTGCATGCATAAGATCCTTCCTAACATCCTGGTCTCATTTTTTGTTGTGGTGAGGGTTGACACAAGAGACGCCATTTTGATTCTGACAACTTTCACTAAGAGTATAAGAGCAGAAACAGAATATTCTATGTGAAAGTATGAGGGAAGGAGAAAATTCAGGAAAGCCTCTGGAATAGCTCTTCCCCCACTCCCCAAAATGGACAAACAGAAGCATCCCTGCTGCAAACAACGGGCTGTACTGGAAGCTGCCGCCTTCCCTCCACCTTGCTCTGAGGCATCTGAGGGCAAAAAGTAATGTCTACTTCTGCTGCTGCCAACATTTTTTGCAAATTATCCTGAGAAACAGAAGATTTTATATACAATCATACTCACAGAACATTCTAAATGGAAGGGACCTGGGCTCTCCCAGCAGCACGCCCCGTACAATCCCAGGCCACTACCCTTGGGAAGGAACAGGGAAATAAGCAAAATTGTTTTTAAAGTAGTACCTGGCCCGGTAGGCTACCCTAGCTAGGTTCCACTAGGGCAGAAATGGGTGACACTTGTTTGAGACTGGTGGCTACTTGTTCATGACCACGAGAAATCACAGTTCAACCCAAAGCAAAGTCAACAAATGAGGCCTTTATTTATTTATTTTGGTCTCATTTTTTTCACTCAACCAGGAAACAAAATATTCTACACTTCAAAAAGTCTAATAAAGAGCCAGGCGTGGTGGCACATACCTGTAATCCCAGCATTTGGGAGGCCAAGACAGGAGGATCACAGGTTCATGGTCAGCCTCAGCAGCTTAGCAAGAGCCTCAGCAACTTAGTGAGACCCTGTTTCAAAATTAAAAATAAAAAGGGCTGGGAGTAAAGCTCAGAGGTAGAATGCCCCTAGGTTCAATCCTCGGTATATTAAAAAAAATCTAATTAAGATAGGTAGAACTGGTGAGGGCTTTTGTGAATGAGTGAATATATAGTGTTCTCTTTCAAAACTACTCTCCAACTAGTTTCAGGGGATCAGTAGCAATGTTCTGAGACACAGAAAATGCTGTCATGTCATGTCACTTCAGAGAGGAGGGAATGAAAACGAAAACTCACCAGTGACTCAGCACCAGGACATTTACAACACCACAGCGAGCACACATCCATCGAGACGCCATCTGTCAACGGCGCGACCGTCCCACAGCACTGCCAAGATGCGGCCTCCTGCCTCCATCCCTCTGCTGGGCGACCGCCAGCTCTCTAAATCACCACTTCAAAGTCACCTGGAATTTAGATTCCCCTTCCCTATGTTTTTCATTGATTTTCAACCTGTACCCCAAGTCCCAAACCACAGGATGTTTGATAAGCTATTGTAAATAAGGGTAAAATGGTTACAGGTGAGTGCAGGACAAGATTACATAGGTTAGAAAAAAGTGGAAAAGGGACTGAGGGGGCAGAAAACTCTTTCTTGGGGGTGGGGTGGCAAGAGTCTACAAAAGGGGAATGAAAGTGACTCTGTCCCTTGGGGGAAAGCCTTGGCAAGAGGCGGGAGAAGACAGCAATGACCAGAAAAGGAAACGTAGATCGCCATTTGCTCACAACATCAGACGTCAGCAAAGGCTTCTTGTGGTGGGTTGAAGTACGGGGTCAGCTACTGCTGAAATCAACTAGACACTGCACAGCTGTGGGGATCACAGCCCCTGTAACACCAGCAGATAACAGAGTATATTGGAGGATATGCTATTGATTCCTCTTCCTAAATTTCTACATCCAGAGCATTTGATACTTTGTGCATGCAGCAGACTCACCACCTAATCAAAGTTCAATATTATAAAATGGGCTTTTGAGCCAGGTGTGGTGGCGTACACCTGTAATCCCAGGACTTGGGAGGCTGAGACAGGAGGATCACAGGTTCAAGGCCAGCCTCAGCAACTTAGCAAGATCCTCAGCAACTTAGTGAGACCCTGTTTCAAAATAAAAAATAAAATAGGGCTAGAGGTGTAGCTCAATAGTGGAACACCCCTGGGTTTAATACACAGTTCTCTCTCTCTCTCTCTCTCTCACACACACACACACACACACACACACACACACACGGCTTTTGGCTCTAAGCAGGAAGGAGAGAAAGATCCACCAGAAATCCCTGAGAGCCAAGCAATTGCCAATCCATGCCAATTCTGCTGCCGAGATAAATTTTCCCTCTCTTTCATTTCTATGTTTATGTCCCCAAGTCAGGCTTTCCCTTCTTCTTGCTTGAATTATTATTTCTATCTGATCGAGGCTGGACCTAAATTGAGCCTACGGTGTCTGTCAGATGAACAGTTCTAAAATTCTCATCTGATGTTATCCTGCTCAAAACTTACTTTCGGTGAGCACTCCAACAGTAACAGAATAATCCCCAGTAATAATACCCAATTAGACACCAAAAACAGACCAGCATGCCTACATACCATGAAGTCCAATGAAGTTTTTGTTCAAAAAATTAAAAATCAGCTGGGCGTGGTGGCACACACCTGTAATCTGAGACAGATTCTCTTGTCTCTCTCTCTCTCACACACACACACACACACACACAGCTTTTGGCTCTAAGCAGGAAGGAGAGAAAGATCCACCAGAAATCCCTTAGAGCCAATCAATTGCCAATCCATGCCAATTCTGCTGCTGAGATAAATTTTCCCTCTCTTTCATTGTCTGAGACAAGAGAATCACAGGTTTGCGATCAGCCTCAGCAGTTTAGCTAGACTCTCAGCAACCTATTGAGCTATTTAAAAACAACAAAAAATGTTTAAGGAAGAGCGGGGGATATACCTCAGAGGTAAAATGCCTCTGGGTTCAATCCCCAGTACCAATAAACAAACAAACAAATAATCAGCAGGGTACAGTGGTGCACACCTGTAATCCCAGGAGGACTGCAGGTGTGAGGAAAATGTGTGGCAACTTGGAGAGACCTTGCCTCAAAATAAAATGGGACTGGGGGTGTTAGAAACAGAATGTCCCTGAGCTCAATCCCTGGTACCACAGGAAGGAAGGAAGGAAGGAAGGAAGGAAGGAAGGAAGGAAGGAAGGAAGGAAGGAAGGGAGGGAGGGAGGGAGGGAGGGAGGGAGGGACAATAGAGGGAGGGACAATAGAGGGAGGGAGGAGGTTTGGAGCCCACGTGCCTCCCAGTCCGCTTGCTGCACATGACCCTGCTGGACTCACACTGCCTCTGTGACTGCCACATTCTTGGCTCAGTTAACACTCGCTAGACTTTATATCTCTTTTGGCTTGTATCCCATCCTTAGGATTTGGTTTCAGATTCTGCTTTTCCTAATTTGACCCCTCCCTAGTGGAACTTCCAGAGAGACTGATATGAGATTGTAGGAAAACTTTGAAGGGGCCACCAAGGGTGTTATTTCTTTATAGCGTGTACAGTTTTTTTCCTAATTTCTTGAATCCACATGGTTCTAGAAAGTGCCCATTATCACAGGAAAGAAAATGTTGTGATGAGTTCAAATACTTCTAATCGTTCTACAAAATTTCATTGAGATATTAGACATCCATCTGTTTGCAATCTGTGTCAACTTGGCCACAGATCATTCTTAAGTGTGTGTGTGTGTGTGTGTGTGTGTGTGTGTGTGTGTGTATGGTGCTGGGAATTGAACCTAGGGGCAATCTACTTCTGAGCTACACCTCTTGCCCTATTTATTTTGTGTTTTGAAACAGGGTCTTGCTAGGTTGTTGAAAGTCTCACTATTTGCTGAGGCTGTCCTTGAACCTGTGACCCTCCTGTCTCAGGCTCCCAAGTACTGAGATTACAAATGTGTGCCAATACACCCAGCTCACAGATCACTCTTTATTTCAATGGTTTGTGTTTAAGAAATTTTTAATATAATGTGTTATGAATGTGAAGTTTTAACTAATTGATATCATTTGACTCATGGAAACTACTTGGAAGTGAATTCAATACTAATATATTGCTAGTGTAAATAAAACAAAATATATAATTATGCATATATAATATAATATAGACCTTCAGTCAGGTGTGGTGGCTCACTCCTGTAATTCCAGTAATTGAAAGGCTTTGACAGAAGGATCACAGGTTTGAGGACAGCCTCAGCAGCAGAACAAGACTCTTAGAAACCTAGTGAGACCCTGTTTAAAAACAAAAATAAAAAGGGCTGGGCCTATAGCTTGGAGATAGAATGCCCCTGGGTTCAATTCCCAGCACCACACACACACACACACACACACACACACACACACACACACACAACTTCATTAATGCTATTAGTCATGCGTTATTTAACGATGGGGACGTGGTCTAAGAAATGCAAGTATACTCTAAAATGGGGGATAATTAACACATTTGAAGCATACAATTATATTTCACATTCCTATCTCTTAAAGTACAGGTTGATTAATACTAGTACTGAATAGATATCAGGTTAAATAACTAATTCAGGAGCAAAAGCTACCATTGAGAATCAGACTTATGAGCTCATCTCGCTTTACTAAAAGCTAAAAAAAAAATTACTCCACACAAAAAAAACCTGACCTGCATTCCCAGTCTGTTAGTATATTATTAATGTCACAAAGCCATTGTTGTCTAGAGGGTAACATTTGGTTGCTATCTGCGTCATTATTATGGAGACTATAGAACACATTCATCTTTTATTGAGTTTAAAAGGTCAGTTATGATCTAAGTGCTTTCCACATTCCCTATTCTCTTTACTTTTCCCTTTCTCTCTCTCTCTCTCTCTCTCCCTCTCTCTCTCTCTCTCTGTCTCTGTCTCTCTCTCTCTCTCTCTCTCTCTCTCTCTTTTATTTTTCTGGTACTTGATTGAACCCCAAGGGCATTCCACCTCTGAGCTACACCCCCAGCCCTTATTTTTTACTTTGAGACAGAATCTCACTAGGTTGCTGAGGGTCTCGCCAAGTTGCTGAGGCTGTCCTCAAACCTGTGATCCTCCTGTCTCAGCCTCCCAAGAACTGGGATTACAGTTGTGCACCAACACGCCCAGCCCTTCTTGTTTCTTGCGTTCAGTGAAGATGTGTGTTTGGTTTGCTGTACTCCAAATGATTCCATGCTCTGAAAGATACTCTAAACACTAAGGATGTGTTGAGGATACACACATGTCTTTTGGGCTTGCTGACATGGATGTTGTTGAAAACATTTAACATACTTGGGTCTTCATCTGATTCTGGATATGGCTCGCATCTTTAGCTATTCCCCACCAGCCTCCTCTGTCCAAAGCAGAGAGGAGGAACAGGGAGAATGTGCCCACCTCAGATTTAACATTCCAGTGGAGGAGATGAACTTGCTCCTCTTTCGTGGGTAAAATAGTCTGTCATGGAAGTTCATATACTGTCTGCAACTAATCTTCTAAGGATTTACACCTAAATAGCTTAGGTTCTCAGTGTGTTTGGAGCCACAGATATGTTGGTTCATGTTGTTCTTTGTACCTCTGCCTTGATCATACCCGGTCATGCAACCAAAGGGAGCTCGATTTGGAAAAGTTTTATGAATTCATGTCAATAGTGATAGAGACCTGATTCTAGTATTATGGCTTTCTGTGGCTAGATAGAATTCTAGTGGCCTATATATGTGACAAAATGCAGGCAATTCATCTTTCTTTCTACACTTCTTCAACTCCCCCTTCACCATGGCTGGTCAATTTGGAATTCACTCCAGATCCGAACTAAGAATGGGTCAACCCTGAATCTTAGCCCTGATAAACCTATTGCTGTTGCTTGTATAAGCATCCACAAAAAGCCCATGTGTTAAATGAAGACCTGGTCCCAGCCTGCAGCACTACTGGGAGGGGGTGAGACCTTTAAGAGGTGGGGCTTAGTGGAAGGAAGTAAGGTCATTGGGGGTGTGCCCTTGAGGTGGATATTGCGACTCCTCCCCTTCCTGTCTTTCTCTGGGCTTCCTGTCCACCAAGAGGGAGTACTACATACATCATTCACAATTACTGCCTGACCCAGGCCCAAAGGCAAGAGATCTGTGTGACTATGGACTGAAACCTCTGAAACTGTGAGCCAAAATAAACCTTTCCTTATGTATGTATGTATGTATGTATGTATGTATGAATGGGCACTAATGATCAAACCCAAGGGCATTCAACTTCCAATCTATACCCCCAGCCCCTTTTAATTTTTTTTTAATTTTGAAACAAGGCCTTGCTAAGTTGCTGAGGGTCTCACTAAGTTGCCGAGACTGGCATTGAACCCATGATCCTCCTGTCTCAGTCTCCCAAGTACCATGATTATAGGCGTGTGCCATCGTGCCTGGCAACCTTTCCACTTTTAAGTAGATTATCTCAAGTATTTTGTCACAGTTATGGAAAACTAACACCTATCAGCTCCAATAGATCCAGTGCTACCCACACTGACCCCGCCTGGAAGTCCCTAAACAAGATGGCACTCCTTTGTCCCCAAGCCTGTTTGTGTCTCCACAGAAGAACTCTTGAGTATATCGCCATGACACCTGCCTGCTCTGCCTGCATCGTACGTAAGGGGACTCATCTTTTAAGACAGGAGGTCAGCCACAGGACAGAGATTATTGCCTGGCTTCAGATATAACTGAGTGCTTCCGTCTGCATCAACAGAGAAAAAGCTCTACATCCAAGTTCTAGAAAGAGTTTTAAAGTCAACAAACACCAGCTGGGCGTGGTGGCACATGCCTGCAATCCCAGTACTTGGGAGGCTGAGACAGGAGGATGGCAGGTTTGAGGCCAGCCTCAGTAACTTAGTGAGACCCTCAGCAACTGAGTGAGCCCTGTCTCAAAATAAAAAATAAAAAGGGCTGGGAGTGTAGCTCAGAGGTAGAATGCCTCTGGGCTCAATCCAGTTCCACAAAAAAAAAAAAAAAAAAAAAAATCAGCAAACACCAAAACCTGTATCCCTGCCATTCTTCACCTTTTCCACTAGCCCAAGCTGGTGCTGTCCTTCCTCCACATCTGTATTCTCATTCTAGGCCCTGGATCCCAGATTTTTGTTCTTTTGAGCCTTTAGCTATTCTTTCCACTTTATTTATTGTTGTTATTATCATTATTGTTATTATTGTGTGTGTGTGTGTGTGTGTGCGTGCGTGTGTGTGTGTGTGTGTGGTGCTGGGAATGGAACCCAGGGGCCTTCTACTTCCGAGCCACACCCCCAGCCCTATTTTATTTTGAAACAGGGTCTCACTGATTTGCGGAGGGACTCACCAAGTTGCTGAGGCTGGCTTCAAACCTGCGATTCTCCTGTCTCAGCCTCCCAAGTACTGGGATTATAGGCGTGCGCCACCACGCCCGGCTTATTTCTTTCCATTTTATTCCAGGCACCCCACCTCGCACCCTCAACCTGTTCTCCCCATACTCACAGGACCTTGCGTTAAGTAGCCACCTCTACCCGGGACTCCATCCCCTCCTTCCTCCCCTGCCTGCAGACAGGTGCTGTCTTCCTCACACTCTCCACCATCACTCCTGCCCTGGGAATTTTAGGCCGATTATTACACCTGACATTCACTACTGCTGTGATTGACTTCCCATGTGGTCCCCCTATGGGGGCCTAAACCATTGCCCCATCTCTCAATCCCACCATCTTCCCCCATGCCAGGACTCGCTCAGCATCACAGCCTCACAGCTGTCTGCTTTTCTGCATTTCTTTCAGCCACTCACTCCCGTGCCGTGCCGTAAAGCTTGCCCCCCCCCAGTATGGCCCCCTTTCTCACACTTTAAATTTCAGTATCCCGCCTGGCACAGTGGTGCACACCTGAAATCCCAGTACTTGGGAGGGAAAGACAGGAGGAATGCAGGTTTGAGGCCAGCCTCAGCAACTCAGCGAGACTGTTCCAAAATAAAAAATAAAAAGGGCGGGGGCTGTAGTTCAGAGGTAGAATGTCCCCAGGTTCAATTCCTAGTATAAAGTATAAAACAAGTCAGTACCCCACTCCCTAGCCGCATTCTCTGGTGACGCTTGCTCTTCGAGCTCTCTCCCAGCACACTCTTCAGCCGTATTGAAACTGTCAGGTCCCAGCACCTCCCCATTTGCCAGTCTATCGGCAATTCTCTGGCCTTGCAGCTTTTTCTATTTAGCTTAGACCTCTTCTGACAATTGCCATCAATTCTACTTTTCCTGTGAAACCATTAGACTTTTCTCATTACATACTCCAACTGGTAAGTCTTGATAAAAGAAACTCACAACTTAAAATTTATAGCCTCCTACCTCTGGGCTCTCCCCAGTCACTGAACATACAATCAGAAAGCTATTTTACCACTCAAGGGCCACTTATTACTTTTAAAAATGAACTAATTCTATCAAAATTTGGTCAAGCTTAAAGGAACAATTTGTTGTGGATGTTCTGTTTGTTAACTTTCACAAATACTGTTTGTGAGACTTTTTAATCATGAAGTATATCTAGTATATCTAAAGAGACATCATGCTATATTTGACATAGTATCTCTTACACCAGGAATGGCAAATATACTTCTTTTTCATGCTAATTTCAATTGCTTGTAGTACCTACCAGTGACTCATTTGTATTGGCAACTGGACACAGAATACATAACTTGGCTAACATGATTTAGTAAAGGATTAGAGAAGGCACAGAGTTTGGAACAGTTTTCCAAACAATGCCTAGCTGAGTATTCAACCTTCAAGTTTCAGCCTACACAGAATATCCTCAGAGAATATCCACCGCCCAGCTTGACTAGATTTTCTTACTATATCCTCCTTAAAGTAGCTGCTAACTGGCATCTCTGCCTAATAAACCATAAGCTTCCCTCAGGAAACCTTGCCTATCATGTACCATTGTGCCCTATGCTCAGGGTAGTGTCTTGTACACAGCAAGTGCTTAATAAATATTTGTCTGGTTCTAACCTGCAAGTTCAAACCTGCTCTCCACTTATTTTTCCTGTTCTAACCAAACAAGGCCACTTACTATTCCCCTAAAAGCTCCACATACCCTAACTTTCATTCCTGTAGACTTATGGTGGGTCTAAAACCCAAACCAGCATGTTGTTGATGGGTATGTGTCCTCTACAGTTCCTTGGTCCCTTCCTTCCTTCCTTCCTTCTCCTCCTCTTCATCCTCCTCCTCTTCCTCTTCTTTTGTTTTTGGTACTTGGGATTGAACTCAGGGGCTTTCTACCTCTGAGACACACCCCAGCCCTTTTTATTTTGAAATAGGATCTTGTTAAATTGTTGAGGCTGGCCTTCAACCTATGATCCTCCTGTCTCAGCCTCCCAAGTACTGGAATTACAGTCTTGCACCACACCAGGCCTCTAAGGTCTATTTCCAATTCTTCCTTCTCCAAGGAGCAGTTCCTGATCTTCTTTTTCCATTTGGAACTCTTGAACACATCATCACTCCTTTTTATGTACTTTTAGAACTGGAAAGGACCTTAAATTTGATTTGTTCTGACTCTCTAATTCAACATATGTGAAAGAAGAGCCCCAAAGTATCTAGGGCCTCCTACAAGGTGACTCTGCTGGGTGGAGGACTGGACTTGTGCTTACAAATCACATCTCCTGTGTCCTTTCCCCTGCACAACACCACCTTCCTCAGGTAGATGGCCAACAGTGCTGCTGTCAGCTGAGAGTCCTGACACATCCGACAGGTGTGTGGGTATGCCAGTAAATCTAAATAATCTCAGGAGAGACCCTTACGATTTAAAAATGCTGTCTAACTTTCTGGAAATACTCTCATTCACTGTGGGATTTTTTTTTTGGTAAATAATGATATTCGTATATCAGAAATGTTCACAGTGAAATGCATCTCTATTAATGAGTAGAATACTTGAAGAGCATTTCTCAGTTTCAAAAATGTGAGCTGAATATCTTTGCCTAGAGTCTAGATTTGTTTTTTAAGAAAAAGCACTTTTAAAGTCAAATACATCAGAATAATATTAATTTCCAAAGAGAAGCTTTTATGAGCTTTTCAACTAGAGTCTAGAACTGAAGTCATTTTCTGAACTCAACTACAGCTTTCAGCTTTTATGGTCAAAGCGTTTAGCACAGTTTGAAGGGGAGCTGGGACAGCAGTATATTCTATGACCCCATGTTGCTTTGTCCATTTCCATTGCTCTCCTGCTGCCTGCTCGTCTTTCGGTTTAACCTGATCACATATTTTATTGTCAATGCACCCATTATGAGCAAAGGGTTCAGCACCCCTTACAAAAGATAACATATAATGGTGGATGTAACATTGCTCTATTCGGTCCTTGTTTTCATATTTTCTGAACATCTTAGCATAAACCCTGTCTGCTTTTTCTTATTAACTCCATCTAGCAGAATTATACTCATCTTTCAAGGCCCAGCCAAGTTCATGACTTGTTCCAAAGAATTCTTACAACTGTCAGCAGTGATTTCTCCATCTGCTGGATCTTAGGAGCTGCATGGAACTTCAGACCAGAAACAACAGGAATACGCAGATGTATTTGGAGATGGGTGGAACCCACTTTTGCTGCTACCTACAGTACTGAAACACTAAGTAGAAAAAATAGAAGAAAGTCTGCTAATTCTGTGTAACCAGTGTTCTAAGATGGGACTGCTTGATGGTATGAAAATTTCTAATAATCTTGAAGTTAGCAACTGACTGATATTAGAAGAAAGTTTGGGATAAGAAGACTTTAAAAATGGATTTCCTAGCCGGGCATGGTGGCGCACACTTGTAATCCCAATACACTTGGGAGGCTGAGACAGGAGGATATGGGTTCGTGACCAGCCTCAGCTACATAGTGAGGCCTTCTGCAACTTAGTGAGACCCTGTTTCAAAAAGAAAGAAAAAAAATAGGGCTGGTGGTGTAGCTTGGAGGTAGGATGCCCCTAGATTCAATCCCCAGTACCGCAAAAAAAAAAAAAAATTGGATTTCCTATAAGCACCCCTGCTATTCAAACAGGTAAAGATGAGGGTTATGTTTCCAGAAGTTGACAGGGAAATGAAATTATCATGGGAAAAGGGAAAAGGAATGTTGATCAGAGAGCATTAGTGTATATTAAATGCTACTATATGCCAGGAAATATTTTAAGCACTTTATGTCATTTTACTTAATTCATATGACCATACTGTGAATTCATATGACAATGCTGTGTTGGGATATGTGTGAGGATGATTTGGCCAAAGTTTCAGATGAGCTGGTGTTTACTGAGACTGCTGGCCAACAATTCTTACATGCATATCTGCATAAGATGGAAAGTAGATGATTCCTAGAAAGCCAACAAGTAGACAGTGTGGGAATTATTGTAGTGGTGAGTTGGGCTTTTGCCATGTGTCTGTCCCTGACCAAGAAGAACTGCCACCATATAAGTTTGTCATCTAGCTAGAAAAGAAAAAGTTGGAAGAATTTTTAGCTTAGTGTGGTAGTAACGGTAACTTGTCATTAAGACTGCTTTATAATAACAGTGTTAGTATTAAGCTAGTATAAGCACAAAATAAAATTACAATTTAATTCTAATAGTAAACACAAAGTTCTGGAACTAAAAGTTATGATTATATAAAATACCAACTAAGACTATGCACCAGATATACCGTTTTATGTGATGTAATAATAACTCCAAAAGAGCTAAACATTTTTACATGAAACAATGGTTTATGATGGATACTGACTGAGCAAATTTTAGAAGTGTAAGGCTATGAGAGGCTTCAGCAGGTTATTAATTTATCTTCTTGTCCTGGGGGAAGGACTTTATTTAAAGACATCCCAATAAACCTTTTCTCTAGGCTCCTCGAAATCTCTAAAACAGAGAAAGAAAAAAAAAGAAGCCATAACTCTCCATAGCAAAGTATTGGTATACTTAATAAAAACATAGAAATGAACCTAGCAATACCACTTCTGGGTATTTACACAAAAGAAATTTGTCAAAGAGGCGTCTATACTCCCATGTTCACTGCAGTAGTTTTCACAATAGTCAAGTTCTAGACAACCCAAGTATCCATTAAGTGATGAGTGGACTAAAAAAAGTGTGGCATACATACACAATGGACTAGAACTCAGGCTTTAAAAAGAAGGGAATCCTGTCATTTGCCACAACACGGATAGGATTGAAGAACTATGTGAAGTCAGACGCAGGGAGCCAAATACCACATGTTCTCACTTCTATGTAGAATCTAAAACAATAAAACTCATAGAAGCAAAACGTAGAATGGAAGCGGCTGGGGTGGAGGGAATGGGGAGCTGATGGTCAAAGGCTACAAAATCTCAGACGGGTGGGTTAAGTTCTCTGTGTGTGAGGCCTGCTGCACAGAACACATGGCAAGTATGGTTGATAGTAGTGTACTATAAAATTCAAAACTGTTGAGAGTAAACTTCAAATGTTCTCACCATAAAAAAATATTCGAGGTGATGGGTGTCAATTAGCTTGATTTACTTATTCATTGTATCCATAAATCATAATATCACTTTGTATTCCATAAATCTATGCAATTAAATATTGTCAATTTAGAATGAAATTTTTTGTTTGTTTTTGATTTTTGGTACTGGGAATTTAACCCAGGGGCATTCTATCTCTGAGCTACATCCCTAGTTCTTTTTTGCATTTTGAAACAGGGTCTCTGCTAAATTGCTGAGAGTCTCACTAAATTGCTGAGGGTGGCCTCAAACCTGCAATCCTCCTGTTTCTGCCTCCCAAGTACTGGGATTACAGGAATGTGCCACCACATCCAACTTAGAATAAAAATTTTTTAATTAAAAATAATTTTTTTTATATTTTTTAGAAATCAGATTTATTGCTGGGTGTGGTAGTGCATGCCTGTAAATAGCAGTATTTGGGAGGCTGAGACAGGAGGATCACAGATTTGAGGCCGGCACACAGTAATTTAGCGAGACCTTGTTTCAAAATAAAAAAGCTTGGGTTGAAACTCAGAGGTTGAGTGCCCCTGGGTTCAATCCCCAATACCTCCCCAAATCAGATTTATTGAGGTATAATGCATAAACAGTAAAAAAAAAAATGCCCTTTAAAGCATACAGTTCTCTTGAGTTTTCTCTTTTTTTAAGATCTTACTTGGCTTTTGGGGAAATGGGGGTTCTGTGTGACATTTTCACACATGCGTATAATGTACTTTGAGTGTATCCACCTTCCCTATTACTCTCTCTTACCACCCCCCCAATAAGTTTTCTCTTAGTAAAGAAATAACTTCAAGAATTTTTTGTCATTTGGGCAAGAATTCATTTTTTGGAAGTGTTTCTGATCCCCATAATATTTTATTTAACCTGTGGTGCATCTTCAGCACTTCATAAGCCTCTGCTATTTGGAGGTTGAAGACCATGCAGACTGTGGAACCCAGCAGTGCAGGGAGCTTGCTAAGCCCACTGTACCCTGCCATGCTGGCCCTGCTGGCTCCACCCACCCTCCCACACGGCTCCCTGGAGACTTTGCCCCATGCAACCCCCCCTAGTGCCCCCCAGTGCCCATCTGGTTGCAGATAAGGAACAGAAAACGCAGTAACACACATTCCCTGAGTAACACATGTTGCCCTAAATTGTGTCTCTGCTGTGGCACATCTGTGGTTAATCTGGCCCCGGCTCTCACAGGAACATCAAACGCCAGCCTTTTCTCCTGATTGGTTCTGGGTTACCATGTCTAGAACTGTGTTAGTTTGGTAGGGCGAAACAACTACTGCAAGCTTGGTGGCTTAAAACAACAGAAATCTATTCTCTCGAAGTTTTGAAGGACATAGGTCCTAAATCGAGGTGTGGGCATGGTGCTGTCTCTGAAGGATTCAGGGGAGCGGGGAGCGTCCACCCTCACCTCCAGCTCCTGGCGGCCTCACGTGTCCTTCATTAGTGGCCACCTCACTCCCGTTTCTACTTCTTGGTCTTCTTTATCTAGTCATATTGAGGTGTAACCAATACAAGATTTATATATTTAAGGTACACAGCATGATGTTTTGCCATCTTGTGATGTGATGGTTATGATCAAACTAATTAACATGTCCATGACCTCATATGGTTATTTTTTTAATGGTGAGAACACATAAGATCTACTCAGCATTTTTCAAGTACACAATACATTGTCATTAAAATGGTTACCATGCTGTATATTAGGTTTCCAGGACTTATTCATCTTATAATTGAAAAACTGTATCACTGTACCAATATCCCATTTCCCTAGCCCCCTCCCCTCACCTCCAGGCAACCTACTTTCTACTCACTTTCTGTGAGTTTGACTTTAGATTCCACACATAAATGAGATCATGCAGTATTTGTCTTTCCCTGTGTGACTCATTTCACTTAGCATAATGTTCTCCAGGTTCATCCAAGCCATCTGTCTTTACAGGGACTTTTTTTTTTTTGTCTCAAATCTTCCTCTGCCTTTTTCTTATAAGGACACCTGTCATTGGGTTTAGGATCCAATCAGATAATCCAGGATGATCTCATCTCAAGACCTTTAATTTCATTACCTCTTCAAAAAGCCATTTTCAAGGTTGCAGATTTGGGAGATTAATACTGGGACATATTTTTTAGGGGCCACCATTGCACCCATTATAAAGATACTGTTTTGGTTGTAATTTCTTGTGCCTGGAGCCTGCTTCTTCATCTTTCGGCAACCTGGTTGATAGGAACTTCATCACTGATACCATTCATGCCAACCACACCACTCTTATGCTTTCTCCATCACACAAGACAAGTGGGATCCAGCAGAGGCTTTAGAAGCAGAGAGCCTGGATTCCAATGCAGATTCCACCACTTGATCTAGTTGTTCATTCTTCATTCTTTACTGCATATTTACACCTATTCATTGCCAGCTACTTTCCTAGGCACTGAAGATAGAGCATTATACAAACAGGCCAAGTCTGTGTTTGTATGTGTGTGTGGGGATTGAACACAGGCACATTCTACCTCCAGGCTACACTTCAAGCCTATTTTATTTTTTATTTTGAAACAGGGTCTTGATCTCACTAAGTTGCTGAGGGCCTTGTTAAGTTGCTGAGACTGGTCTCAAACCTGCAATCCTCCTGTCTCAGCCTCCCAAGTACTGGGATTATAGCCTAGTACTACCAGGCTCAGCTAAGTCTGTCTTCTTGAAGGTAACATTTGAGGGTGAAGGAGACAGACAATCAACAAATAAATGTAGTACACAATATGATACCAGGTACTAAGTGCTCCAAGGAATAATTTAGCATGGTAAGGGCACATAGAGCCATGTCTGTGGACATGCAGTTTTAGATGGGTTGACAGGGACAGCCTCTTCTAGGAGGTAACCTTTCAGCAAAGTATCAGACTAAGCCAGGGGAGTTTGCATAAGTGTTTTCTGGAAGAAGGATAGCAATGATGCCCTAGGGCAAGAAGGACCTTGGTGAGTTGAGTGTGCTCATTTTCACAACAGCATCATTCACAATAGCCAAAAAGTGCAAACAACCCAAGTTGTTTGTTCATGAGTGGATGAATGGATATACAAAGTGTAGTGCATACAAACAATGGCTAGCATTTGGCTTTAAAATGAAAGAAAATTATGACACATGCCACAATATGGATCATCTGAAGATTGGTTGCACAACAATGTAAATGTACCTAATATCACGGAAATATACATTTAAAAATGATTAAGATGGCAAATTTATGTGTAAACACCACAATTAGAAATAAAGTTTAAAAAAGTTATTAAAACTTTGTGAGCCTCAGTTGCTTGATGTATGAAATGGAGTCAGCAATAATAGATGTGTCATGCATTTGATGTGAGAATGAACAGCATCGACCACGTAAAGAAAGTCAAGACTCCCTGGCTTGTAAACACTGTTTCTCATGTGTCAGTTGTTCTTATTAGCACAGTTGCTGTTCTTGCTTATAGTGTTTATCAGTAATTCTCTAGGATGCTGTCTTCTTACATTACTTTATATTGTCAAAGCACTAGCCCTCTGTGGAATTCCTTTATCTATTGTAGCACTTGCTATTTCATTTGCTATCTCCTTCATGAGAGCAAGAATTCCTGCTGCAATTTATCATGGTAGCCCCATACCCTGGAATGAAGCTGGCATAGCGTAGGTGCCAATACATATTATGTGAACCAATTAGTCTTTCTATTATTTTTATTTTCATTATCTATCACATTCACATATTTTTCTGTAGGCTGGTAGGTGCCAAACTTGCCTGATGACAAAATTATCTGGAGTGATTCCCAGATCCAGCCCACCCTGCTGAATCATAATCTCCAGGCAAATTCCCAGGAATCTTTACTTTTAAACAAGTCCCCTAGGTGAATTATATGCAGGTTATACTATTCAAAATGTGGCTATTGAGCCAGGGAGCTTACAATAAATGCAGAATCTCAGGCCCCACTCAGACCCACTGAGGGTTAACAAGCATCCTAGGGATTGCTAGGTACATCAGAGTTTAAGAAGGGGCTGGATATGTAGGGCTCTTGCCCACTTGCCCAGTATGTGTGCGGTCCTGGGGTCAATCCCTAGCACTGAAAAAAAAAATTTTAAGAATTGGCTGTCTCAATCAACATTGTCACTGTTATAATCCAAAGCAACTGACCACACAACTTAGAGAAAGGAAGATTTATTTGCTCACAGGTTTTTGGAGATTCTAGGTTCAGTCTATGTGAGGCCAGGGTCTGGAGCTCAGGGCAGGACGGTGGGAAGCAGAGAGAGGGAGAGAGCAAGGTTCAGCTTTCACATCATGGAGGCTGGAAGCAAGGAAGCAAGCAAGGGCAGGAGGAACCATATATAATTCCCAAGGCCCCAACCCCTGGGATCCACCTCCTCTAGCCACACCCTACCTGCCCATTACTATACAGCAAATCCATTACCATGAATTTATCCATTAATGAGATTACAGCCCTCATGAACAACTCTGAACACTAATAAATGAGCTCTTCAGAGGATATTCTATATCTAACCATAACATTCTGCCCCTGGCCTCTGAAGCACTCATGTATTAATGTTCAGGGTTGAGATGGTTTGGTCATGGGTGTAATCTCATCAATAGATAAATCCATTGATTTATCTGGGTGGTAACCTGGGCCAGTGGTGTGTGGCTGGAGAAGGTGGGTCCTGAGGGTGTGGCCTTGGGGCTGTGTCTTTGAATCCCCTTGCTTGCTGCTCTCTGCTTCTGGCTTCCACAATGTGAGAGCAGAGCTTTGCACGCTCTCTCTCTGCTTCCCACCACCATGCCCTGAGCTCCAGACCCTGGCCTCACATGAACTGAACCCAGAATCTCCAAAAAACTGTGAGCAAATAATCTTCCTTCCTCTATGTTGTGTGGTCAGTCGTTCTGTATTATATCAGTGAGAATGCTGCCTGAGACAATGGCCTAAGTTTTATTCTGGAATTTACAAACCTGTCAGGCCACCAGAATTACTTAGTAAAATTGCAGCAAGGGCTGTGAAAAGGTGCTTTGTTTTCCTTCTCATTCTTTTTTTATTCGGTACTGGGGTTGAACCCAGGGGCGTTCTACCTCCAAGCTACACCCTCAGTCCTATTTTTTATTCTTTATTTTGAAACAGGGTCTCACCAAGTTGCAGAGGGCCTCACTAAGTAGCTGAGGCTGGCCGTGAACCCGGATCCTCCATCTCAGCCTCCCAAGTACTGGGATTACAAGCGTGCGCCACCACACCTGGCTTCCTTCTGATTGTTTGAGTGATTCTGATAGTCGGCCAGATTGAGGAGCCACCACTTGACTCTTATGTCCCAGATATAGACTAGTCTCCTGCATGATTTGAAGAGAAAATGAGCCCTGGCATGCTTAGAAAACAGGTCATCCAGTCCTATGCTCAAAGCTGTGAGCACATTATAAACAAATTCACCAGTCAACTAAGTAAAAGTGAGGACGTAACCAGCACAACCAGTTAAGGATTCCAAGAACAGGAGATGATGCCAGTGAGCCCTTGTGACCCCTCAGGAGGAGACCTCCAACAGCTGGAAGTGAGTCTCTGCCTAGGACGCTTACCAAATGGTTTCAGGGACAATCTGACCACCAGTAGAGTTTTATTGTCACATTCTCAGATATTCTAAGAAGAAATTTGCTTCTTTCCATTCACCTCCCATCCTTATTTAAATATAGATTTTATTATGGTTCAGATATGATGAGGCCAAAAGATCAAGAAACAACTGCCATTGAAAATGCAGCTTTTTACGCTCACAGACCCCAAGAGGAAGGACCCCACATCATGAAGGGCCTCATGGGAAGCACAGGTTTGGCCAGGGACAGAGGGAGAGGAAGGAAATGGGAGAGCCCTTACTGTGGTTTCTGTGGGAAGGAACAAGCAAGGCAGGGTAAGCGGGTTCAACATTGGATAGTTTGTGGTGAGGATGTGTGGAAAAATAACACTTATACACTGTTGATGTGATTGCAAATTAATATAGCCACTATGGAAATCAATGTGGAGGCTTCTGAAAAGACTGGGAATAGAACCACCATATGTCCAGTTATGCCACTCCTTGGTACTGATCCAAAAGAATTCAAGTCAGTATACTTCAGAAATACATGCGTGCCCATGTTTATAGCAGCACAATTCACAATAACCAAGTTATGGGACCAATCTAGGTGTCTATCAACAGATGACTAGATAAAGAAAATGTGGTATACATGTACAATGGAGTTTTATTCAGCCATAAAGAAGAATGAAATTATGTCATTTGCAGGAAAATGGATGGAACTGGAAAGCATTATGTTAAGTGAAATAAGCCAGATTCAGAATGTCAAGAGTTATATGTTTTCTCACATACACGGAAGCTAGAGGGAAAAAAAGGAAAGAAAAAAAAGGGGGCAGGATCTCATGAAATTAGAAGAGAGACCAGTAGACCTGAGGACAGTGACCAGGAGGAAGAAGGAGGGGAGGAAAAGAGAAGGTCTTCGAGAATGAAATTGACCAAAGCATGTTATATTCATGTACAAATATGTAACAACAAATCCCATAGTTATGTATGATTATAATGCATCAATAAAAAAAGGCATGGGGGAGTGTAGCTTAGTGGTAGAGTGTTTGCCTAGCATGAATGAGGACCTAGGTTCAGTCCCCAGTACCGAAAAGAAAATCAATTGAACAACTGATTTGGAATTATTGATTAATTTCAGTGGGCTCTAGGGCTGTTCCTTATTGTGTGGCACCTGGCCCTGGGGCGATTAGAGGAGGTGAATAGTGGTGGGCATATGAGAGCCCATAAAGAATGTAGCTAGGTGTGTGGGCTCTGGGTTGGTTGGTTTGAATATGAAAAGCACACTGTATGTGAGTTGGGTTTTTTTACAGCTATGAGTTGACCAGCTGTGGGAAGAACCACCCCTCCAGGGTCAGCAATGGCCAAGTGTCAAAGCATCAGAAATATAGAAAATAAAAGACATGGTTAATACAACACTCCCAACACCCCACACTCAGTCTGCTAGAATCATAAACATTTATTTTTTATTTTTTGCTAATAATAGAATTTTTCTTGCCTTATACAGAGAAAAAACACATCTCCTTGCTAACATCCCTTTCCTCTCTGGCATACCATGTTCCACTGTCTCTATATTTAACTTAATGAAAATTTGGGTTTTGAAAACAGAGATATGATTAACTATGACATTCCAGAGGCCACTGCTCCCATGAGCACTGGCAGGGGTTGCAATCAGGGTTCTGCTTTAGAAATTATTTCAAACAATTGATTTTCTTCAATCTATGCCCATGAATGAATATCAATTTAATGTTAATTAAATATACTAGATCACTTTTCATTCTACCTGCTCTCTGATGGCAAATTCAGTGTCACTTTTAATCCAGGAGAGTCTGCTGACCTGAGCTCAAGCATGAACTGATCGGTTTATGTCACCAACTTTGATGAAATGGTTCTGGGTAAAATAAAACGTAATCATAGTCCTTTAACCTCTCCCCTCTGCTTGAGGGAGGAAGTGACAGTGAGTTAAGAGTCGCTCCAGAAGATTCTTGAAATGTGTCTAGAGGTTCAGGGAGAGTCACAGGTGGTGCCTCTTGCAAGTCTCTCGTGATTTTCAGCATCGGTGTGAAAGCATTACATAATCACCTTTGATCATCTCACTCAGAATGGCACAGACACATTCATTTTGGATCTCAGTTTTAGAGTGGAATTTCAAAACCATTGGAATATTTTTTTCAACTTATGTCGTAATTATGACCCTGGTAATAATCATCTACTTCTTATATTTCAGTTTTTTATCTCACAATGAATGATCAGGAACCAAGTTCAGATTACACACTCCATGCATTGTTTAGATCTGAATTCAAAAGTGTGCCAAGAAACTTCACTCCACTGACTTTTTAAAGAATACTTTCCTAATATGGATGTCATGTGCTTCATTTAAACATGAAAACCGGCATCATTTAGATCACCTGCTTTTCAACTCTGGGCAAGGTCTGACGTAAAATACAAAGCTCACGTCTGGATCGTCGACCTGCCAAATACGTGCTGACACTCCTAAACCCATCTTTCTCACAAAACATGATCTCTGCAAAGGTTGACATCACAACTGAAACCGACAATTGAGTAATGTATCTCCAAGGACCAAAGCCAGCTATAATGGAGCAGAAAAAGAAATCCAAGACATGCACATTTACATATCCTTATGGGGAAAAGCATTTAACCTAATAGCTACATGGAGAATAGGCATTTTAATTCATAACAGAGAAATCTTAAATGATCCCTTCCTGTAAGACAAAAGAAAAAATATATACATAGACATCTACATGTATATGTACATGTACTGCCTCCTATTCCTACCACACCTCCAGCCCTCTCCTCCTTTTCCAGCATCCTTGTAAAAAGAGTGGTCCATGATTGTTTTGCCTTTCTCTTCTGTTCATTCTATAACTTACTGTTACCTACTTCTCCACCAAGTATCTGTTTAAAAATAACTACTTTGCTGTTCAAGTTTTAAAGGGAGATTTACAGTCAATTTCACATGACTGTCATGTCAATGCAAGATAAAGCACATAATTAAGATTGGCACACGCACACGGTGGTGCTCCTCTCCCAGCCATCTGTTGTTTATGCCTGTCAAGAATCCATTCCTGCTTCTTGAGTAATATACCACCCTAATTTGCCTCTGGTAAATCTCTGACAGTTCCACTTTTTTTTTTTTTTTTTTTTTGGTACTGGAGATTGAACCCAGGGACATTCTACCTCTGAGATACACCCCTGGCCTTTTTCTATTTTTATTTTTTAATTTTGAAACAGTGTCTTGCTATGTAGCTGAGGCTAGCCTTGAACCTGTGATTCTCCTGCCTCAGCCTCCCAAGTACTGGAATTACAGGAGTGCACCACTGCACCTGGCTTGATAGTTCGACTTCTTTTTTTTATTTATTACATTTATTGGTGCATTGTAGTTATACATTTTGATAAGTGTCAGGGTATCAGAAGTATGCATGCACACATTGCTCATTCAGCTGTCCCTCAAATCCCACCCTATTCCCTCCCCTTTCCCTGCTCAGCATAGTGATTGACTCTGATAAGTTTGTTTATACACATTGTGTGCATTAGGGTATTTCCCTCTTCCCCCCTCCCATCTCCTTCAGTTAGGTCGCCTTTTTTGCTCAACTAAAGTTTTCTCCTTCCTTGTCTGGAGTCCCTTCTAAGTCCCATTCTCCCTAGCTTTCACATATTAGGGAGAACATCTGACTTTTCACTCTTTGTGATTTACTAATCTCGCTTAGCATAATGTTCTCCAGTTCCCTCCATTTCCCAGCAAATGATGTAATTTCGTTCTTCTTTATGGCTGCGTAAAATTCCATTGTGTACACATCCCATGGTTTTGTAATCCATTCATCTGTCGATGGACACCTTGGCTGGTTCCAAAGTTTGGCAATTGTGAATTGTGCAGCTATAAACATAGATACACATGCATTAGTCTGGTAGTTTGGTTTCAATTCTTTTGGGTAGATGCCTAGAAGTGGCATTGCTGGGTCATATGGTAGGTTCATTCCCATTCTGAGGATCCTCCACACTGTTTTCCAAAGTGCTTGCACTAATTTGCAATCCCACCAACAGTGTATTAGAGTTCCTACTTCACATCCTCGCCAGCACTTGTTGTTGTGTTTTTAACGATTGCCATTCTAATTGAGGTTAGGTGAAATCTCAGGGTAGTTTTGATTTGCATGTATCTGATTTCTAATGATGTTGAACATTTTTTCATACATTTATTGGCCATTTGTATTTCTTTTTCTGTGAAGTGTCCATTTAGTTCACTTGCCCATTTTTTGATGGTATTGTTTGTTTTTTTAGTAGTGATTTTTTTTTAAGTTCTCTGTATATTCTAGAGATTAGTCCTCTATCAGAGGAGTAGCTGGCAAAAATCTTCTCCCATTCTGTAGGCTCTTTGTTGAGGTTCTTGATTGTTTCCTTTGCTGCACAAAATCTCTTCAGTTTAATGCAATCCCACATATTGATCGTCATTTTAATTCCCTGTGCCTTTGGGGTCTTGTTGAGGAAGTATTTACCTGTGCCTATGTGTTGAAGTGTTGGACCTATGCCCTCTTCAAGTAGCTGCAAGGTCTGTGGTCTGATTTCTAGGTCTTTGATCCATCTTAAATTGACTCTTGTACAAGATGAGAAAGTGGGGTTTATTTCTATTTTTCTGCATATGGTTAGCCAGTTTTGCCAGCACCATTTGTTGAAGAGGCTATCTTTTTTCCAGTGGATGTTTTTAGCCCTTTTATAAAAAATCAATTGGCTGAAAGTGTGTGGATTTGTTTCGGAGTCTTCTATTTTGCTCCATTGGTCTATGTGTCTGCTTTTGTGCCAATACCATGCTGTTTTTATTATAATGGCTTTGTAGTATAGTTTGAAGTCAGGTATTGTAATGCCTCCTGCATGGTTCTTGTTGCTGAGAACTACTTTGGCTATTCTGGGTTTTTTTTGTTGTTGTCCCAAATGAATTTAAGGACAGATTTTTCTGTCAGTGAAGAATGACTTTGGTAATTTAATGGGTATTGTATTGAATCTGTAGATCACTTTTGGAAGAATGGCCATTTTGATGATATTTATTCTGTCTACCCAAGAGCATGGGAGATTGTTCCATCTTCTAAGATCTTCAATTTCTTTTTTCAATGTTTTATAGTTTTCCTTGTAGAGGTCTTTCACCTCCTTGGTTAGGTTTATTCCCAAGTATTTTATTGTTTTGGGGGATATTGTGAGTGGAAATGTCTTCTGGATTTCTTTTTCAGTGGATTTAGGGTTGGCATACAGAAAAGCTTCTGATTTTTTAAGATTGATTTTGTATCCAGACACTTTGCTGAATTTGTTGATCTGTTCTATGAGCCTTTTAGTTGAGTTTGTTGGATCTTCTAAGTATAATATGTCATCTGCAAATAGAGATAGTTTCAGTTCCTCTTTTCCTATTTGTACTCCTTTTATTTCCTTCTCTTGCCTTATTGCTCTGGCTAGAGTCTTGAATACTATATTGAAAAGGAGTGGTGACAGCGGACATCCTTGTCTTGTTCCTGTTCTTAAAGGGAACTCTGGAAGTTTTTCCCCATTCAGTACGATGTTGGCTGTGGGTCTATTTTATATTGCCTTTATGATGTTGAGGTATGTTCCTTCTATTCCAATTCTCTGCAGTGTTCTTATCATGAATGGGTAATGGATTTTGTCAAATACTTTTTCAGCATCAATTGGAATGATCATGTGATTTTTGTCTTTAGTTTTGTTTATGTGGTGGATTACATAGATCGTTTTTTGTATGTTGAACCAGTCTTGCATCCCTGGAATGAACCTGACTTGGTCATGGTGTATGATTTTCGTGATGTGGTTTTGAATGCGCATTGCTAGTATTTTGTTTAGAAATCTTGCGTCTAAGTTCATCAATGATATAGGTCTGTAGTTTTCTTGAGCTGTCTTTATTTGGTTTTGGTATCAATGTGATGTTGGCTTCATAGAATGTATTTGGGAGGGTCCCATTTCTTTCTATTTAATGGAATAGATTGAGGAGTATTGGGATTAGTTCTTCTATAAAGGTTTTATAAAACTCACCTGGGAAACCATCTGGACCTGGGCTTTTCTTTGATTATAGGCTCTTTATTGCTGCTTGTGATAATCAGTCTAATTTGTCAACTTGACCTGATCATGACACACCCAAGATTATGTGACTTTGGCTGTGTAACAGCAGATTAAACAGAAAGCCTGCCCTGAATGTAGGCAGCAGGATTCTGATAGGTGCAGGACTTAGATAAAAGAGGGAGAAGTCGCGTAGAGCAATGCGCGACTCTTTCCGAAGAAAACACATCTGCTCTCGCCTGAGATCGTCAGCCTCCGGCTCATAGAACTGGAACTTCGCCGTTTCTCTGAAAAGCTTCTTGATCTTCTGCTCTCGTCTGAGATCGTTGGCCTCCAGCCCTTCGATCTGAAACTTCACCATCGTTTCTCCAAAGAGCTTCCTGATCTTCACATCTTGGACTGGGACTGAATTAGTGGTTGCTCCAATCCTAAGACTCCAGCTCTTAGACCGCTCGACCAGCTACTGGTTCCTTTGACTCTCCACGTGCAGTCAGAACCTGGGACTACATTGCTTCAAACTGTAAGCCCATCTGATAAATCCCTTTTTCAAATATACTCATTCTGTGAATTCTGTTAATCTAGTGAACCCTGTCCAATACACTGCTTCAATCTCTTTAATTGCCATTGGTCAATTTAAATTTGCTATATCTTCTTGATTCAACTTAGGAACGTTGTATGTGTCTAGAAATTTGTCAATTTCTTCTAGGTTTTCCATTTTGTTGGAGTATAGTTTTTCCAAATAGTTTCTGATAATCCTCTGGATTTCTGTGCTGTAGGTGGTAATATCACCTTTTTCATCTCTGATTTTAGTAATTTGGGTTGATTCTCTCTTTCTTTTGGTTAGTTTGGCTAGTGGTTTATCTATCTTGTTTATTTTTTCAAGGAACCAGCTTTTGGTTTTGTTAATTTTTTGTATTTTTTTATTCTCTACTTCATTGATTTGTGCTCTGATTTTAATAATTTCCTGTTTTCTACTGGCTTTGGGGTTAGACTGTTTCTGTTTTTCAAGCACTTTGAGGTATGTCATTAGGTTACTTATTTGGTGATTTTTTTGTTCTTATGTGGGCACTCAGTGCTATGAATTTTCCTCTTAATACTGCCTTCAGGGTATCCCAGAGATTTTGATAGGTTATGTCTCTGTTTTCGTTTCTTTCTAGGAATTTCTTAATTTCTCCCCTTATTTCTTCTCTAACCCATTTCTCGTTCAGCAGTGTGGTGTTCAGTCTCCACGTGTTTATGAGGTTTCTCTCAGTCTTCCTATAGTTGATTTCTAGTTTCATTCCATTATGGTCTGAAAAGATGCAGGGGATTATGTCACATTTTTTGAATTTGCTAGTACTCACTTTGTGGATATGGTCTATTTTAGAGAAGGTTCCATGAGCAGCTAAAAAAAAATGTGAATTCAGCTGTAATTGGGTGGAATATTCTATATGTCTAGTAGGTCTATTTGGTCTATGGTGTTTCGTAGGTCTGAGGCATCTTTACTGACCTTTTGTCTTGATCTAGTGGTGCGAGTGGGGTGTTGAAGTCTCCCAATATTATTGTATTGGGATCTATGTGTGATTTAATGTCACGAAGAATTTCTTTTATGAAAGCACCTATGTTTGGGGCATAAATGTTGACTATTGTTATATCCTCTTGCTGGATTGTTCCTTTTACCAGTAAGAAATGACCTTCTTTGTCTCTGCTGAGAAGTTTAGGTTTGAAGACCAATTTGTCTGATATCATAATTGCTACTCCCATTTGTTTTCGAGTTCCGTTAGCGTGGATTACCTTGCTCCATCCCTTCACTTTTAGTTTGTGAGTATCTTTACTTGTAAGGTGTGTTTCTTGCAGGCAGCATATAGATGGATTGTGATTTTTAATCCATTTTGCACCTTAGGTCTTTTGATTGGGGAGTTGAGGCCATTTATATTCAGTGTGATTATGGATAGATGGGTTCTAATTCCTAACATTTTGAGATTTAATTTCTGTTTGAGGTAGTGTTTGTTTTTTGCCTAGTTGTTTGTTTGATGGAGATCACTGTTTCTCTGGTTCTGGCATTTCCTTCTAATTACTTCTTTGTAATTAATCTCTTTCAGTATTTTCTCTAGTGCTACTTTGGAAGACATAAAGTCTTTCAGCTTCTGTTTGTCATGGAAGGTTTTACTTCCCCGTCAAATTTAATAGATATCTTTGCTGGATAGATAAATCTTGGCTGGAAGTTGTTTTCTTCCAGAGTTTGGAATATGTTGCTCCAGGCCCTCCTGGCTTTCATGACTTGGTTTGGAAGGTCAGGAGTGATTCTTATTGGTTTGCCTCTGAATGTTACTTGGTCTTTTACTCTTGCTGCCTTTAAGATTCTCTCCTTGGCCTCTACATTAGTCCAATTTGATTATTATGTGGTGTGGTGAACCTCTTCTCTGATCCTGTCTATAGGGGGTTCTATATGTTTCCTGTACCTGTGTGTCGACTTCTCTTTCTGTGTTTGGAAAATTTTCTAATATTACTTCTCTGAATAGATTATTGATTCCTTTGTTTTCAGCTTCTATTCCCTCTTTTATGTCTATTATTTTTAGGTTTGCTCTTTTAAGACTGGCTTAGATCTCTTCAATGTCCAAATCATTCTGTTGAATTGTTTTTCTAATTTATCTACTATGCATTCATTTTTGGAGAGGTCATCTTCTAAGAATGAGATTCTGTTTCCCATGTGGTCTAGTCTATTGTTGATGGTCTCTATTGATGCCTTCATTTCAATTATTGCATCCTTCACTTCCTTCAGAGCTTCTTTTTGATTCCTGTTCAGAGTGTCGCTTTCTTTGTTTATTTGATCCTTCATTACTTTCAGGCTCTCTCTGAGTTATTTTCGGAAATCCTTTATCATTTCTACTATTAAAGTTCTGAATTGTCCTTCTGGCAATCTTTGCACTTCTGTGTTGGTGGGTTCTGTTGTTGTGGGATTGTGGGGGCTCATTTTTTCTTTGCTATTCTTCCTTTTTCATGATTTCAGGTTTCTTATGTTTATACCTTTGTTGCTTTTGGTAGCTCTCTCTCTCTCACTCTGTAGATTTCCTATGTCTAATTTCTCTCCCTTTATTATTCTTATTCTTATTCTGGGGGTAGATAGTTGCTACTAGTTGAGCCTTAAAGGTGAATAGCCTTTACTGAATGGTTATTCTCACTTTCTCGGTATAATGTCCATTTGCAGGCCCAATTTTTAGTCTCCTTCAGTGATTGGGACCCTTGCCTGGTGCCTCTCACTACCTGTGCAAATGACCAGTGCCACTATTGCCCTTCTCACTGCAAGCATGGGTCTCTGCATTCTCCACTTGGGCTGTCCCTATGTCTCTTTCTGTCTACACCTATGGCAGGTGTCACCAGCAGGGGGCCCCGGGCTTGTGTCTCTCTTTACCTACAGAAGCAACGGGTGTCGCTTTGACCCTATTCTGTGCAAACACGAAACTCCGTGTTTTCGACAGAGAGGGCTGGTTTGATCCAATTTTCCCCAGGTACCACAGCTGTATGTCCTGTGGTGATCCCTGGGGACTCTATAAGGGCGCTGTGACCCATGGGCTGCAAGTCTCTCCTACCCAAATATCATCAGGGACTGCTTATCCATGCATCTACCGCGTCTCACAGCAGACCCCACTCCCACCTCCGCCGGGTCAATCCGCACCTCTCAGACCCCGCGAGTCCCTGTGGCCGCGCTGGGTGGTCCCCCCCGGGGCGGCTCGTTGACTTCATTGACTTACAGTCTCGTTGAGCGCTGCTCTTAATCTCTGGGTGGGGGGCTCAGCCGCAGCCGCAGGTTCTGGTCAGGCCTCCGGGCCCTGGGGACTCTGCCGAGCGTGGATGGAACTGCTGCTCGCTTTTGTCGCTGCTGCTCTGCAGTGCTGGTTCTAGAAGAGCTCCCTGGCTTCCTTGTTGGTGGCCTGCAGAAGCCGCAACGCCGGTAGCCGCCGGCGCGGTCTGACCAAGATGGCGCCGTTGCGGCTTCTGCTGACGCAACAGTTCGGGTCTGTGTCGCGTGGAGCGAGTCGCTGGTTGCTGTCACTGCTGCTATTCTGCAGCTGCTGGGTTCACAGCAGGTCGCTGGCGTCTCTGTTGGTCTTGTGTGGAAGCCACGATGCTGGTAGCCGCCGGCAAGGTCCTGCCAAGATGGCGCCGCCGCAGCGGCTGTGGCCGCTGTTTGGTGTGTTGAGTGTGGCGGAGCCGCTGCTCGCTTTCGTCTCTGCTGATCTGCAGTTGAGCTCACAGCAGGTCTCTGGCTTCTCTGCCGGCGGTGTGTGGAGCCGCGATGCCGGGAGCGGCCGGCGCGGTCCGGCCAAGGTGGTGCCATCGCTTTTCCTGAGGTAAGGCGCTTGGAGCTTTTTACTTTCCTCTGTTTTGTCTTCTGGCTTTGATTCCATCACATTTCAAACTTTTCGTTGTTTAGTTCAAGTTTTTGTTGCTTTTCTTCTCCTGTCGAGAAGTTGCTTTCCCAGCAATTGAGATCCAAGTCTCAGAGAGATGGTAACATGGTATCTCCCTTGGTCACCATCTTGGAATCTTTATCTATTTTTTTTGTTTTGTTTTGAAATAGAACAGTTTTACTTCTGAATCAAGAGATGGACAGTGCAGTCTAGGCCTGGCCAATGAGATGCAGCTTGACTCTAGTGATTGGTTTAGGGGAAATCACATGACTCTGTCTAGACCAGCCAGAATCAAGGCCGGGATTTTATGGCAATTTTTGGAATGTTCTATTGAAGTTGGTGTGTGAAATACAAGTTTAGTAATGCTGGTAGACAATTTGTTGTCCTCAAGGGACAGCTGGTCTAAGAAAGGAGTGAAAGGAGGAGATAAAGAGAGATTCCTTATGACATCACCTGTCCCTGCAGGCTGGTCCTGCCTAGGAGACCCACCTGCAGCATTTTATAGGTTTTTTTGAATCCTTGTTAATGTTTTGTTTTCGTTATCTAAGCCAGCCAGACTTTGGGTTCTATTACTTAAATGAAAAGAATTGGACTAATATAGATATCTTTCTGTATTGAAAAAGGTGTTGGGTAATAGGAACTTTTATGGGAATTTTTTACTGTTGTAAGATTTTTGAAAAAGAAATGTTCTTGATCTTTAAAATAGCAAGTAAAACTTTTGTAACTAAAATGAAAGAAAATGCAAAAAATAAAAGTAATTTAAGGGTTAACTGTCCTTTTTCTTCTCGGTTTACTTATGTTGATAATTCCCCTCTTCGAACTCTACTTTCTAGACTTCCATACCACATCATTAATTAGATCTCCTCCCAACCACTTCAAATATGTGCTTTGGATTTCATTCACAGTATCTTTTCTTTTGTTGAAATGTTAGTGCCTAAGGATATTATTCTTAGAAATCCCATCTTCCAACTCTATGTGCTCCTTGCTTTAATTATTCACATACACTTGCTAGTTATTTAATTCTTGTCCTTTCCTTAAAATCCAGATGGGTTTTTCACAGAACTATTTGCTACTTTCATCCAGATGTCTTCAAATCCAACATGTACTGAGGTACATGCATTTTCTTTTCTTCCTAGTCTGCAACTCCTCCTGCCTTTCCTGACTATGGGGACCAGCTAAACACTTTGGCAACATCCTTTTACCTATATTTCACATTTCTACATCCTATGGATGAACAATGATTGTTCATTTACCTCCTAAATCTTTCTCCAAACATCACCTCGTCCATATTTTCTCGGATACTATTTTATTAAGAATTCCACTACTTCTCTTTTAGGTAAGTGATTTACAAACACAAATGTACAAAAAATAACCACCTGAGAATCTTAATTATACATTAAAAATGTATAATTCAAGCTGGGCGTGGTGGTGCACGCTTGTAATCCCAGTATTTTGGGAGGCAGAGACCGGAGGATCCGGGTTCGCGACCAGCCTCAGCTCTCTCTCTCGCTCTCTCTCCCTGTCTCTCTCTCTCTCTCTACCTAGTGAGGCCCTCCTCAACTTCGTGAGACCCGGTTTCAAAATAAAGTATGGAAAAATAGGGCCAGGGGTGTAGCACAGAAGTAGAACGCCCCTGGGTTCAATCCCTGGTACCACACACACACACACAAAAATGTATAATTCTTCTAGGGATTCAGATGAACTTGGTCTGAGAATCCCACTCTGAGAAACACTATTTGGAAGATTCCAACAGTCTTCTAACTGCACTGCTGTGAATGTGATGATTATGACCATTTGTTTCTCTGCTTGAAACTTCCAAAGGTTCATCCCTGCCTGCAAGATAAACTATGACTCCTTTATATGGTATACCATGCTTTGAAACTGCAGCTAACCCTTCCAATTCTCTCTCCATTCCTTGAACACGCCATCTGTCTAAAGGAAATGTCTCTGGAGAGGAGGTCTTTCCTTCTACCTCTAACTCAGACCAACTTCATAATAAGAATATTCTGTTATCTAGTAAACATTATGAGGTGCTTCTAGCTGCCAGGCTCAGTGCTAAATTATTATCTATACTATATTATTTAATTCATGTTATAGCCCTGTGAAGTAAATGGTATTATTATTATAATTTTACTGCTCAAGGAATCTGAATCTCATAGAAGCAACTTGCTCATGATCACAGAGCCATTAAATCCTGGGATGAGACTCTTTATCAGGCTACAAACGTGTTTCCACCTCTGAAATATGAATTGCTCAAGACCCCACCAAATCCCAAAATCAAGCCTTTCACGCAGTAGGTGCTCAATTTATACAAATGACTTTCTGAATGAATCAATGCTAGAAAGCAGAAAGAATACGAAAAGCAGTCATGATGTTTATTCCCTTTACCTCAAAATGTAATTTCATTTTCAGCTATTTTCCTTATAAATAAATGGTAAAATTACCATTCTGAGAGGAACTTAAAACTCATTGTCTGTGTTTTATTTATTTATTCCCCTGGTGCTAGGGATTGAACTCAGTGCCTCCCATATGCTAAGCACATGCTCTACCACTGAGCTACACCCCCAGCCCTGCATTCTATGTTTTTTGTTTGTTTTTGGTACTGAGATTTGAACCCAGAGGCATGCTATCTCCAAGCTGCACCCCCAGCCCTTTTTCAGTTTTTTAATTTTGAAACAGGGTCTCTCTAAGTTGCTGAGGGTCTCGGTAAGTTGCTGAGGCTGGCCTCCAAACTGTGATCTTCCTGTCTCAGCCCCAAGTCTGGGGATTACAGGTGTGTGCCACCATAACTTACATTGTATGTTTTTAAATTGAAATTGTTAATTGTGATAAATATAAATTCACGTCCAGATTAAAGAAATAATAGATCATGATTAGTCTTTACTTAGGTTTCCCAAAATAAAACAACTTGCAATAGTGTAATAGAGCTTCGCAAGCAGAATATTGACATTAATACTGTCAAGGTAAAGAACATTCCCATTACCACAAGGATTATTCTTGTTGCTCTTACTTAGCTATACTCTCCTCCCTCCGGTCTACTCCCTAATTTGCTCCCCATTTCTATAGTTTTGCCATTTGAAGAATGTTATGTGAATGGGAGAATATGGTATTAAACCTTGTGCAACTTTTTTTCAGAATTCTTTACATGTTCTAAGACACTGGTAATTTATGGGATAAATAGTTTGCAACTATTTCCTCCAGTCTCTAACTTGTCTTTTCAATGTCTGAACATAGAAAAAGTTTTAAATTTTGCTAAGATCCAATTTATCAACTTTTTCTTTTACAGATAATGATTCTGTATCAAGTCTAAAAACTGTCTAGCCTTAGATCTTGAATAGTTTCTTTTATATTTTTTAAAAGCCTGATAATTTTGTTTACATCTAAGTCCATAGTTCGTGTTGAGGTGTATGTGTGTGTGTGTGTGTGTGTGCATGTATGTGCGCACGGTGTAATATTTAGTTCTATGATCATTTTTATGCCTGTGGATGTCCAACTGCCCTGCTCCACCCAATGAAAAGACTGTCTAACATTCATGGAATTGCTTTTGCACCTTGGTCCATAATGTGAATCTACAATTGTCTCAAAATAAGTTTAATTTTAGAAAACCCTATTTCAGGGTGATGAAAAAACTTTGAAACTAGATAAAGGTGACCCTTGAGGATATACTGCCACTACATTGTACATTTTAAAATGGTGAATTTTGTGTTGTGAATCTCATCTAATAAAAGAATGGAGGAAAAGCTTACCCTAGTTAAGCATCCGATTAGTGTGGGGTGTATGTGTGTGTGTGTGTGTGTGTGTGTGTGTGTGTGTGTATAACTGGGGACTGAACTCAGGGGTGTTCTACCTCTAAATTACACCCCAAGCCCTATTTTATTTTATTATTTTCGAAACAGGGTTTCACTAAGTTGAACTAAGTGGCTGAGGCTGGCCTCCAACCTGCGACCCTCCTGTCTCAGCCCCCCAAGTACTGGGATTACAAGCATGTATTACTACACCCAGTTACCCATTTAATGTTGTATATAATTCAATGAAGTATCTCAAGGAGTGTGTATAAAGCCTCCTTTCATCGTCCAGCCTGTTCTTTTCTCAGTATTTGCTTCTGGCTTCCAGATCCCTCACTGTTAAAGTCAGGTACCGTCCCAGTGTCTAACCTCTGGGTAAACATTTTTAACAGCGAGGTGACATGTAGGCAGTGGGAGCAGCAGCACTTCTTAGCAGACCTAATATTTCCTGGCCATCAATCCCCACGTGTCCTTAGTCATTCTGTGACCATTATTTATACTCTCACTTGTCTTCATCCCTCTGAATTAGAGTGCCCTCAACAGAAGACTCCATTATATCATGCGGTGATCACTGCCTTTTCCTCTGAGCACATAGCTCTGGAATAATATATTTTATTGCTTTTCTGGCAAGTAGTTTACAGGCTTCTCCTAAATGAGAGCATGGTGCTAAGTCAAGGGCAGAGTCTAGTCTTGTCTACGACTTGCTGAATTTCCAAGCAGTCTCGGGCTGAAGCTTCCACCCATGTGTTCACCTTAGTTAACAGTGAGGGGTCCACATTTAGATACAGAAAATTCCTGGTCAAAGAAGTCTTGGAAATGGCTTAGGTGAGACAAATACTTCCCCAGACCCAGGGGTTTATAGCAGGATCTGGCTTTGAGAAATCAGTGAGAAGTGTATGTCACTGTATTTAAGTCATCTTCAAAGGCCAACATCAAGCTAGAGGACCCCACACTTGCCATATGTCTTTTAAATGCTTTTTGTGAAGAGAAGATTAGTTTTACTTTCAAGTCATCTAACTCAGACACCCTGGCCACGGCCAACAAGCATTATAAATTTAGTCCAGAATCATGGCAAACTGGAGCCAAGTTCTGACATACTAAAGTGTCCTCTAATCCAATGTCTCGTTTTATTACGAGGCATTAGAAAGCAGAGGATACATTTGCATTTCTCTATGTAATAAGCTCTCCCTGGTCATAATACCCTGAACACAGATGAAAGATGAGAGAATTATAATATTACAACCTGCTTTTAATTCTAACCCACTCTTACTGTTTTATGCCAATACTTGTCATTTCCTGTTAGCCTGAACGACACCTCCATCAGGTGGACTGTCAACTCCTATTAATGTATGTACTATCATTTTTGTTCATGTTATGAAATTTCCAGAACATTCCCCACATTGTGCTTTGATGAATATTTGTTGTTTCAGTCAGCATTCTCACTGCTGTGTCCCAAAATACCTGACGGTAACAACATAGAGGAAGACTTATCTGCTAACACTTCTGGAGATTTTAGGGGTTCAGTCCATGTTAGCTCAGGTGAAATCTGTGGTGCTCAGGGAATGGTGGCAGGAGGCAGGGAGACCCAGAGAGAGAAAGAGAAAGGAGAGAGAGAGAGCAAGTGAGAACACTCTCAAGGGCTCTGCTCTCAATCATGGAGGTCGGAAGCAAGAGGGAGAGCAAGGGGAGGAAAGACCATATATAATCCCAAGGCCACTCCCCCAGGGCCCCTCTGCAGCAACCGAGCCCTGCCTCTAACATGGCAGCCTTGCCTCCATGAAGTCTAGGGGGACACTCTAAATCCAAACCATAACATTTGTATTCCAAGGAAATAGGAACAAGGCTTCCATAAAATACATCCGATTTCTAGTGAGTTTTGGAAACACTGTATACCACCTCTCTCCTCCAGTCATATCCATTATTAGAACATCAGAAGGCTGGGGAAATCCTAGAATAAACCTGCCTAACTTTGTATTTCTTAAACTTATTTTTACCACAAAATACTTGCATAGTGTTTGTGTGTGTAACTTAATAACATCTCTGGAGTACAAGAATCTGGAATACTGTTTTCAACAAACAGCTTACACTTGCTAATTCCATTTTCTCATTCTTATAAGTATATTAAATTTACCATCTCAGAGTTTCTAGAAATCTTCAAAAAGTAAATTCTAATTACTGATTTTTTTCTTCCATTACTATAGGTTTGATATTTCTGAGCTGGCCCACACAATGAATGACATATTCTTCAAACTTTATACTTGCAATTTTTTTTTTTTGGTGTTACTAGGGATTGAACCCTGGGGCAGTCTACCACTGAGTGACAGCCCTGACTTTATATTTTTATTTTGAAACACGGTCTCACTAAGTTGCTGAGGCTAAGTGGCTGAGGCTGTCCTTGAACCTGTGATCCTCCTGTCTCAGTCTCCCAAGTACTGGGATGACAGGAGTGTGCCACCACGCCCAGCTCTCGCTTGCAATTTGTAATTCTTTTCCACTGTCATCAATTATTTATCTCAGTTTTCTTATACTCACAATGTCCACTGTACAGACTTCTTAGCTTGGCATTCAAGGACCCAAACCACAGAGACCCCATCTTAATATTCACATATATGTCTTTTTTTTTTTGAGGTACTGGGGATTGAACCCAGGGGCATTCTACCTCCGAGCTACACTCCCAGCCCTATTTTTTATTCTTTATCATGAAACAAGGTCTCACTAAGTTGCGGAGAGCCTCACTAAGTAGCTAAGGCTGGCCGCAAACCCACGCCCGGCCTCAGCCTGGGCAATTTAGTGAGGCCTTTAACAATTTAGCCAGACCCTGTTTCAAAATAAAAGAATAAAAAGGGCTGTGGGTATAGCTTAGAGGTAGAATGCCCCTGGGTTCAATCCTCAGTGCCAAAAATGAAATGCAAAAATAATGAGAGAAGGCTAGGGCAGCAGAGGGAGTCACTTTCAGGATGAGTAAGGTGAAGTAACAAAAAAGGGAAATGTTTTAGCCTTATTTACAAGAACAGCAGGAGTACACGTACTCAGATGTAAACCCACCGGATATTTTGGTGGTGGGGTGAGTGGGTTACTCTGGACAGAGAAAAAAGATTTGTGAATGTAATTAGAAAGACACATATGTAGCCAGGCGTGGTGGTGCACGCTTGTAATCCCAGTACTTGGGAGGCTGAGACTGGAGGATCTGGGTTTGTGGCCAGCCTCAGCTACTTAGTGAGGCTCTCCGCAACTTAGACCTGGTTTCAAGATCAAGAATAAAAAAATAGGACTGGGGTGTAGCTCGGAGGAGAATGCCTCTGGGTTCAATCCCAGTACCGCAAAAAAAAAAAAAAAAAAAAAATTGCTGAGGCTGGCCTTGAACCTGTGATCCTTCTGTCTCAGCCTCCCAAGTACTGGGATTATAGGCATGCACCACTATACCTGGCTCATTTTTGCATTTTTTAACATAAATATTCCCTTCTCTTTCCCCCCTCAAGAGTGTACTCCATAAGGAGATCGGCCATATATGTTTATAGTTACAAAATATCCAGTTTAGCTCAGTAGCTGATAAGAAATCTGTAGATGTCTAAATTCATGTTTGATTGAATCTCAGTTCTTTGAATCTCTGTAGTCTATGCTCCTGACTGCCTTACCTCTAGTTCGGTATTCGTATGTAGTTACCATTTTGGTCTGCGCGCTTCACGAATCCCCTTAAATATCTTTCTCCCGGGAAGCTTTCTTATGCTGTGGCCTGCACCAGCTCCTTATTCCGGTTCCCTCCTAGCATTCTCTGTCTCTCCAGCTCATATTTGTAGGTTCAGTTCACGCATGTGTCAAGTTTCTTCTCTTGAGTTTCTAAACTCTTGAAGGGTAAAAAATCTGTGTTTCATGATTTCTGTCTTTTCAACAGGTAAAAGCATAAAAGGCATTAGTTAAAATTTAAATGGAAAGGAGTTGAACTGGTTATATACTACAATTAACTTTATTATTATTGACATTTATGATACAATGTTGCAATTCCAATCTTTTATGAAGACAAAAATAAATGATATGAAATACCTAATACACTGATAATTTTAATAATACACAAAATATGAAGTGATTGAAACTATGTTACATGGATATTTTACAAAGAAAAAAGACTAATACCATATTCTGATGAGATTTATCATTAAATTTTGGATATAATTATATGATGTTAAATATAGGTATATTCAAAACAATTACTATTTATAGAACCAGTGTGATATTTTACTATTTGAAATAATGAATACTGTGTAAATGAGTACTTATAAAAATACTTTTAAGCAAAAAGATATGTTCTACTCATTTACTTGGTAGTTACAAAAATATATATTCATCTGAAATACTAATAAATTTGCTTGAGGCATTAGATATTCAAATTTAAATGTATGTTTTCTAAAGTGTTTCACCAACTTAGTATTCTTGGCTACATACAGTATTGATATGTACATGGTATTAGAATAGGTTTGTGTTACAAATAGTGTCATTTTAAGTAAAAGACACAAGTGATCAATAATACATGGAGACACTGAAGATTTTCAAACTAAACACACCCAACATATACACCAGACCCTTCGGCTATGCCCCGGACAAAGTCAATACTTGGAAACATTTGTTGAATGAAAACATGGCATTTATTCTGCTATTTGCACCTCAAATTAACTATTGAAAGCTTTGTATTTTTAGTAGAAATGTAATCTGGAAACTAAACAATTGTGTCCTTAATCAGCTACGTTTTGATGGGAAAGCCAGATCAAGTGATTTCACATTGAATAGTAGCATAGTTTGGATTTTTGAATGTCTCTCAAAGGTCCATATAGTAAAGACTTGGTTCTCAGGACGACACTGTTGGGAGGTAGCGGAATCTTTGGGAGGTGGAGCCTAGTGGGAGGAACTTAGGTCACTGGGGGGTGTGCCCTCGAAGGGGACTGTGGAACCCTGGTCCCTTCCTCTCTTTCCTTGCTTCCTGACCATGAGGTGAGTGGTTGTGCTTGGCCATGCACTCCCACCATGACACACTGCTTTGCCATAGGCCCGAATCCACAGGGCCAATTGATCTTGGACTGGAACCCCTCAAACCAAGAATCAAAATAACCCTTTTTCTCTTGATAAGTTGATTATCTCAGGCATTTTGTAATAGTGACAGAAAGCTGAATAACACAAGTAGCAAACTAGCAAAAAGACACTCTACTAAGTATACTTACTACACATTCAGACAGCACTGATGTCTACAGTACAGACATTGAACAACTCAATTTTCCATATCTTCATACAAGACATAAGAATCTCAGTAATTTTATAATGTATTATCATAAAAACAAAAAAGTAGTAAATATATATAATACACCCCCCCATACACACACACACACATCCATTTAGTAGACTTAGTAGACTTCAGGATCTCTTCTCAGTGAGACACGCAAACTATCCTGAGTGAAGGAGGCCTTGTGTCTGGGTAGCAAATGCTCAAGGATGCACAGGCCCTACTTTGCCAGTCTTCCAGGCGTGCCAGTAGATGTTCAGCAATATGAAAGCTGGGATCACTTTTAATGGCAAATCACTGAAGTAGTAAAATTTTTATGAAACCAAAGACTAACCATAATGACTTATGGAACTGCAGCACCTAGGAAGATGGTGACCACTATTTGTAAAAGGAATGTTCTGAGGCCATTCTTGGCACAGACCCCTCTTTAAACATTTCCCCACCTGTCCTTCGGGGTAAAGCTTTGCTCAGCACTAGAACTCCAAACATTTGATAAAGTACAGAGTATTTTTAAAATGCAAGTCAGATCATCATAAACTATTTCAAAATTTTTTTTGCCCTAGTACTTAAACAGGACAACTGGAAATCTATTTGCAAAGTGGTATATATATATATATATATATATATATATATATACACACACACACACACATTAATGAAATTACTACTGGCTATAGGAGAGTTATTAAACTATAATTAGTAATATAATTCACATACAATTAGTTTTTAAAAATTAAACACAGTTTCCAAAAATTCAGAAGCAATTCAGTTAAATAGGTTAGTTTCAATACCACTAGTGAAGAAAGACTGAAGTTGACCTTTGAAGTAAAATATAAAGTACAAATGACTTAGTGTGAAGCTATTCACTTTAAATTTCCATATTATAATTTTATAAAGACATAAGTGAATACAAATATGCCCACTAATATTCATTAAATCATGCCACATGGGAAAAGATCTACTTGAACTAATGAAGAATACCTTCGCATGTTAAATAGAAATGTATTAGTTTTAAAACATGGAGTAATTTATTCTCAACCAAGCACTTCGAAATCAATAAGCACTAATTTTGCCTATAAGGACTGAAAATAGTTTGTTTTCTTAAATTAGTTAATTTGTCTCTTATGATTTATTTACCCATTCATTTTTGTGGTTTGTACAGTTAGTGTGTCAAGGCCGACTTCATTTCATTCTGAATTTAATATCACAAGATTTAAATGAATAGAATCAGAACCAGTGTTGTATATTTTGTAGTATCCTAAGATTTAATATCATTTTAAATTGAATATTGGTTCTGTAAGAAGAGTGGCCAATAAATGCCCAGGGAATCCAAGTCACCCAAAGAACAGGCTTTACAAAGACAGGAAATAGCACGAGACTTCAGATTGGGATACCAGTTTATAATACAAAGTTTACAATCTAAATTCAACATTACATATGCAATATAAATAAAGTTAGTACAGAAATTCTTCCTCTTCCTTTTTAAATAAACTAGATGTAAATTCCTAGTCTCCTCAAATTTCTCTCTTTTAATATCATTAAATTTTATGATACTAGAGATTACTATTAGAATAATGTATAAGATACAATGGAATGTTTATGGTGCATTGACTATGAATTTCACTACTAGTAATTCATCAACTATGTTTGAGTCAGGTCCCCTGCAAAGATCTCAAATTTCAATGCATGACCTTCCCTTTCAGTTAGAGAAGGACAGATAATCCAAATGAAAAACCTGGATGGACAGTTAGCAGCATAAGCGGCATTTGAAGGAACACTGGTTAGAGAGGCGCACACAGCACTTAGGTAAACACATTCTAAAAACTCCAGGCCAGTTAAATGTCCAATTGTCAGAAGAGGTATATTACGGTATTGAAAAACCTGTCATTATTCATTGGTCCATAAAATATTTTTTAATGTTATCACTGTTCTGGAATTATAGTCAAAATTTATATGATGTATTAAACCAGACTTGTAATAGATATCTAAAACTGTTATCTTCAATTGTGAGGAATATGATATAAAATATTTTTTCAGGTTGCAATAAAATGTGCATGCAGTATGGTAAAATATCCAGGAAATCCTGTGATTTTTTCATGTTAAAGTCATTTCACATATCTGCATTCAGTTTTTTTCAACATAAGATGAACAACTTAATGGCAGCACTTGCCATATAACTCCACAACAAATACTTGCTATTACAATAGTTTTTATATTAATAAGGAAAAGAAACCTAATGAATTAACAAGGCAGATGTCCTGGGTTCAAATTCTCGTTCTACCACTTGTTGAACTTATACAAGTCACCAGATCATTCTTTGCTTCAGTTCCCAACAATAAAATGGAAGTGATAAGAATACCTCCTCGCAACACTGTTATGAGGATTATATGACGCGGTAACAACAAATATGGGCAAAGCAATCAGAGGTATTGCTTGGCACACAGTAAACATTTAGTATGTGTTAGCTACAGTTTTTATTATAGTAAAAATTATAATGACCAATGTTAATAAAATAATTTTTAAGCATTTAGTAAGTGCCATGCAAACTGACAGATGGTACACTTATATTTAACCCTAAGGATATTATTAAGCACATTTTATTATATAGAGGTTAGATCCCTAAAATATGCTCATTTATAAAAACCACAATAGCAGATAATGTGCCTCTTGGGACATGGCAAATCACCGCTGACATGTTGAGGGGGCCCTTTCATGCCTCTAATGAGGATTACTGACAGGATGGTGATTAGAAAACAGTAATACAAAATGAAAAGTACTGACTAACCAATCAGTTGTGCTCACTCAATAGCCCTACATTGAAAGTTGTCATTTTCAGTTCAGGAAAATGACAAATTACATGTATCTTTAGGATCACTTGCTGACAATACCAACAATGATATATCTCTGCAAGTTAAGAATATATTTACTATAGATATTTAGATAAAGGTCATATCTTTATTAAACTCAAAATGTTTGATTTCTTCTTTGGAGACTCCGATGTTGGTTTCCTTATTTATCATTATACATATGGATATAACACAAAAGTCTCAAATGCTTCTGTGCCAAATAACAATTATTATTAACTTGGTCAGCAGTATACAAATATCTCACACATATGTAACACAGTATTTTTATATTCAATATGCAACTGCTGGTGATGAAGGTTCTTAATGATAGTTTGAAAGCCATTATTAGATTTCATACATTAAAATTCAATAATGGTCTGCCTAAGCTTTAGTTATGAAGAGCATTTCACATATTTAGTATAGATCCATCTCCTGTCATGTGCTGCATAATGACACTTTGGTTAACAATGGGCAGCATAAACAACGTGGTCCCTTAAGATGATAGTGTCTAATGATGCTATAGCCATCTTGGTTTATGTAAGTAAACTTTACGATGTGTGCATGACAAAACTGCCTAATGACACTTTTCTCATCCCTGTCATTAAGCAATGTCTGGCTCTAATTATTATAATCACAAGAATGTTTTGCTTTGAAAATTACAGATTTAAGATCTCTGTTAATATATTCACAGTGATAAGAACAATGTTATACCAATGTAGAAATGATAAACATTACATATATTTTAGAATGAAGGCAGAGTATACCTTGTGTCCATAAATTATCAAGGTTCCTAATGGTCCTTTTAAAGTACAACAAATAAAGCCTTATTTTCATATCTTACACATATACCTTGATAGAAAAATACTCCTGCTGGTGTATTCCGTAAAGAGTCTGACATCTCATAGGACAGGCTTCAGAACATTAAGAGTTTAAGGTATGGTTGTAAGTTAAAGGTTGAGTTTTTTAAATAGGTTTATTTTTCTTGTCTTCTCCCATTCCCTTTCCCCTCACCTCCTGGACCCCACCCCTCCCTAACCAGGGCCACTGATGGTCCAGCAATGGCCCAAGGAAGCTACACCCATCGTGGAGACCAAGGACAGCACCAGGTTGCAAGAACTGACCACCGGCATAAAGTGCACCTGGAAGCAGCGGAAGCAAGTCTTGCTGGAAACCTCAAAGCTCTCTTCTCCTCTACAGAGAAGCCGTAGGAGAAAAGAGCAAGGTGCACTTTTCCACTCCCACACGTACACCTTCCTCTGATGCACAAGGGGGGCAGAACGCCCACACCATCCAGTCTACATTATCCTTAACAGCTTTGCATGATGATTTGCAGAGTGTGGCCATGTTTTCTTCAGTGACGGACTTCTTTGAGCAAAACTATCCTTTGTTATACATGTCCACTTGGAGAAGTTGAAAACAAACACAAGGAAATTAGTGAATGAGAGAGGAGGCACCACAGTTAATTTTATAATCTCTGACTTCTTTTCTACATATTCCAGAGATGAATTTTACCCTAAAAAAATGAACATTTTATGGCAATATATAGAGATCAGTTTGTGAGGCTGAATTGTCTGAATGAATGATCAATTTCCAGCATTAAATATCCAAGTACAAACTGAACATTAGTTATTTACACCATGGGGAAAGATTTAGAGCAAAAAAAAACACACGTCTTGATCTTCAGTGGAGAATGCTGAACGGCACGTACTTTGTCTGGGCCAGTGTTCAGAGCTTCTGTCTCCCTGCTTACTTGGGAATTCTCTTCATTCTTCTCCGACTGGGGGAGGCGGCTCACACAGCTTGTACAGCCTAGGAAAGGCACAGGCAAGTTTGACAGCTGCCCAGTGAATTGCCCTAACCAGCGATGTTTCTATTAGTAGAACAGATACATTTTCAGTGATTTCTTGGTTTCACGAGTTATGATCACATTATTTCACTAAAACTAGCATATAATTAGCAAACTCTAAAATTTTGGTTCTGTGATTTAGAAAACACCATGTTTCTTTGTATCTCTAGATGCCCACAGATGAAGCAACACTGCATTTTTAAACCTATTGTTCTGCTCCAGTGCTGCCAACCCCCCGGCTGACTGTTTACCTTGCTGGCAGTGAAAAATCTATTCTCTTCATTCATTCAAAAGGTGATAGTATTATGATCATCATCACCAGGATTATCTTGTAGTAAGATAGCACCTCTCTGATAGAGATCTACGATTTTCTGCTGTGGTTCAGAAGTGAACCTCATCCTGTATTATCCCGGTGGTGCAGGAGGCAGGCTGTGTGGCTTTGAGTGGCACGCTCCGAGGCCTGAATTTCAAAGGTACAATGACCTGGTGTTTCCTCAGACTCCTTTCGCATAGTTCTACCCAGCCCCTACTCACCTATCAGTGGATTCTCCAAGTGGGTCAAGGAGTCCACCTTAACCGTGGAGAAGATGGGAGATGCTTCCCCTTTGCAGCCCAGGTCTAGTTTTTAGAGACCATACAGTATTAATGCAAAGCTCAAGATGGAATTAACTAGAGTAACTCAAGTTCCAGTGCTCTACATTCTCCTGAATGGTTAAATTCTAACTCCAGAACCAAGGTAAAAGAGAACGAAACGGCTGCAAGATAACCCTAATCCTAGTGACCTCAAGGTCATCTGCGTTACTCACAGTGTATCCTGAAAGAAGATGTGCCGAACTAAAGTGGTTGATGTTGGATGGCACTGGTTCTCCTTCAGAGTGACCAACACCATGCTGGTCCTACTGTGGAGCTCAAGCCAGAGATCTCAAATGCAGAATTCAACTTTGCTTTTTTTTTTTCTTTTTGGTACTGGGAATTGAACCCAGGAACATTCTACCTCTGTGCTTGAGCCTTTTAAAATTTCGTTTTAATTTTAAAACAGGTCTAAGTTGCTGAGGTTGGCCTTGAACCTGTGATCCTCCTGTCTCAGCCTCCCAAGTACTGGGATCACAAGCGTGTGCCATCATCACACTCTGCTGGCAACTTTGCTTTTTATTTTGGTGCTGAGGAATGAACACAGAGCTTCAAACGTGCTTGGTACACACTCTACCACCGAGTTAGACTCTGAACTTCACCTTTTTAAAAAGCAGGCCAAGCCCAGGGCTACCTGTGGTGATTCACTCCCCTTTACAGGTTAAATTGAAAGCAGCTTAAGTAGTTTGTTAACCAATTTAGAAAATTATAAATTTCCTCTCCCTTTGACATTTAATCTCATGCTAATTCTAAAGATCAGTAGGGAAGAATGAGAAAGATTTAGTATAGAGTTGTAAATCTGGTTAACAAGATGAACTTTCTTAGTCTGGAAACGTAGAATAGATTGTCTTTGGAGGTCTTCAAAATGCACTTCAAGTCTGGAAGGTGGTTTATGCTCTATATGTTATCTGCACAGAAGAGGTGAACACTGAACTAAGGACATGTCATATCAGAAAAGTGTATTTCATCCTTCCTAGAGAAAGGAATACATTAAATTGAGCCGATGTACTTGAAAGGTCCTTTTGCAGCTGTACAGTAAGGTTGTTGCTTCAAATTGCGTTCCTAGGGCTGGAAAAATGAAATGATCAGAAGGTTCTTTTCCCCCATAATTTCGATCTTCTTATTTCCCTGACAACGCGGCCTAATGAGTGGAAAAGCACAAAGGGTCCAGTTAGGTAGAACAGAAATGGGAAGGTGGGTGGGGAATGTCCTGCCTGTGAGAGCTGGGCTGAGCCGGCACACTGCATTACTCTGCACATTTGCACAGAATGTAACTAATGCCACTGGGTAGGCGCGTCTTTGAAATGTCTGCCTTGCAAATTGGAGAAAAGGCTACTCCCTGTGATCACCTAATGAAATAATAGCTCTGGGTCCTGTGGAGCTGGGCAGACTCAGCTTCTGTGAGGCTTCTTGGAAGCGAAGCAGGGTTATTTGAGTTCAGACACATTTGTAATGGAAATTGTGGCACTTTGGGAATTTAGAGCAGGCAGATGAAGGTTGGAAGTAAAACGTTCTAGGTAGAGTTGGACTCTGACTCTGCACTGAGGCATTTGTGTTTGGCAGCAAAACTGTTGGGCAGTGGGAGGCTTTTGTTTGCCCAACCTCTGGGGCCCTTCCTGTATTCTCATTCCACCTGTGCACACAGTGGCCCTGCAGAATCAAGGCTTGTTCTTGGCTCCACTTCCTCCTATTCCTGTTGGGCTCAGGCAGCCATCTTGGAGCTGCTATTTCAGCCCCAATCCAAATCTGCAGAGAGCAGAACTTGCAAACTCCACTCTATAGATCACACTCTTCATCTTTCTACACAGTCAAAAGAAAAGGTGTGTTAAAGGAGATCACAACGCAAGTGACTCTTTCCAGGTTAAAGTACCAATGATTCTCTGTTTCAGGCAATTCTCTCCATCTTACAGATGAGAAGATTAAGGCAGAGAGAGAGAGAGAGAGAGAGAGAGAGAGAGAGGACAAACAACAACTAAGGCAGGAGCCATGACTCAAAACATATATATGTATATATATTTAATTTTAACCATTATCGTATGCTATCCTCCAATTACAAAAATAAAGAAAATCAAGCTTTTATAGCACAATAGCTCCAGATGTTGTGACATAATAGAAAATAAGACCAGGATGCCACAACTGGTGACCCAGCATCTAAAAATGTAATAATTGGTTCTTGATGAAGATTTGCTTATTGATCTGAAGAGCCCATACTCATATGAAAGCCAAAGAGAGGAAGGACTTGCCTGGGATCCCTACCTCGTCGCCATTCTATCACAACACACATTGACCTGATGGCCCAGATTCACTCTGTCCTTTTATTCCACTAGGCTTTAAGCTCGTTGAGCACATGAAGTGTTTCTCATCCATCCTGAGATCGCAATGCCCAAACAGTTCCTGACACATATTTCAGACACTGGTTACTAAAGGGGAGTATGTTAGATGTCATGGGGCCAAGGATGTCCAGGAAACCCATTCCCAGGGACAGGCCTTATGTTACCACTACTCAGAACCAACGTGCCTCAGAGTTATTAAACTCCAATACTCTGCTCTCCAGTGTCCTGATGCCCTAACTTACTACACTCACTCTCTCTAAGGGGAGACTATGGACACTTCCTCCCTGGAGAATTCAGAACCACCATCTCCTGCTTCCCTGCCACTTCCGGTCGCTCAGCCTTGATCCTGTCGCTCTGGTCCCTCTGCTCTCTCCTCACTGTCTGCACGGCCCTGTGTGTTCTCCACCTTCTCTCACCTCTGCTGCTCAGTCGCCGCAGGCACAAAATCATGTCTAGGTCCTCGCTCACTGCCCTCCTAAGTGCTGACAATTCCTAGGACTGCAGCTCACTTACTCTTCCCTCCCTGGCTTCAGACCGTCTCCTGAATTGCCCACAGAGGCTCCTCCACGTGGATGTCCCCTCCCTCCTCAATGCCAGTATTATACCACGTTGAGCTCCTCATCTTTGCCTGGTGCTTTCCCAGAATCCACAATCTCAGTGGCAAAAACTAATAGCCCAATAGTACCCAAGGCAAAGATTTTATAGTCATTTTAGAACATTCCTTTTCCCTAACCCTCATCATTCAGTCCAAAGACTATTAAGTCCATCTTATAAGTAGCTTTCTAATCCACCCTCTCATCTTGGTTCTCAATACTACCAAAGTCTCCTTCCAAACTGCTATCTTCAGTCTTAGCTGTCCCGGAATGGACCCTCCTACTATAGCCTGAGATAAGCTCTAAAATTCAAACCTTCAAGGTAGAGAAAGGTAATTCATGTCTCCCTATTTTCTTCAGGCTAAAATGAGAACTCCTCAAAGTCTGATCTGGTCCCTGCCTACATCTCCAGCCTCTCTTTACATTATTCCTAAATCACAGTCAGCTGTCAGTCACAGAGACTGGAGCATGGCGCTCAGAATGTGATGTGTTCTCTGGGCCCCAGAATCTTGGCATCTGCTGAACAGGCCCCATTACCATACAGACCAGGCCAGGACTATTCTAAGACTTCCCTTCTTCATCCTGAGGCTATATACCACCCTTCTCTGTGTTCTCATGACGATTTGTGTCCATTTCTAGCACGGTTATTATCACATATGACATATTAGCATACTATTTTTGTTTTATTCAATTGTTGCTCTATTATACCTTATCCTTTGTTTTTAACAACGGGCCTGCCACCAACAGACACACAGCAGGAAGTCAATATATGTTTGCTGAATGAATTTAAAAAAAAATGAAGACAGTGGGTGTTGGAAGGAAAACTATGATAGAGATGGATTGGGGGATTTGAACCCAATACTATCTCATGCAGAGAGAGGACACTGGACCTCATGAATATACCTTCCAGAAACATCATGCCAGCTTTGCCCATAGATGGCATTGTCTTGAGAGCCAAATGTGTCATTCAACTTGCTGTCTCAGGCAGAAACTCATTGTTCCAGCTGGAAGGTCAACTCCCCTGTTCCTCAGTCTCCCTCTGTACCCTCTGCAGGCTGCTTCTCACACTCCGCCTTCTTATAGTGATATTCTCCTCGTCTCCTCTATTTAACTGAAGGCCCCTTGAGGACCAGAGCCACTTCTATCTCAGGTTTATATTTTCCATGGGGCATACCAGGGTGTGTTGTATTTCTTAGGTTCTCAATAAACATTTATAGCATGAATGAAAGATCAAATAAAATACATTTTAAAAATGACTCTTGATTTCTCTCAGGGTTATTATTTCCTTGTAAAATGTCTCGACTTTATGGCTGGCTCATTTTATTATGTTTTACTCCACGTGTTTTAAACATAACTCAATAAAGAGAAAAAGTGAGTTCATCAGCTTCCTTCCTTGCATCCAGCTTGCATATTGGCTTATTGATCAGGTGCTGAAGTCTCATCCCAACCCCACCGCCTATTAGTGTTTATAAGCTCTAGCTAAAAACAGCTTGCTGGGCCATTGCCTTGTTTTCTTATTGGAATTTCAACACTTCAGCGGGTCTATTGTACAAATATACCATGCCTGCTCAAGGTGCTGGGGAGAGGATGCTTATGTGAAATGATTCTTTAGCAATAGAAAGTCTTAGTTTCTGATCTAATCATCTAGGGAAGATAACAAGACCTGAGGATTAAAGAGAGTTAGGAGTCAGCACTAAAAATAACTGCAACTAGAACGTGAGAGCCCCATCCATTTTCAGGGGGAAAATGTGTTTTCCCCTTTGAAAGCACTTTCACTGCCCACGTAGTTTTTCAGCATGAAATATAACTTCATAAATGCCACACTCATCATTCTTGCTCTGTAATGGTGTTGTAAATAAAAACAAATAAAGAGTGTTTTTTTCTGGGACAATGCTTGGAAGAGCCTATTTTTTTTGTTAAAATGCAAATGTCTGAAAGCAATCAAATGAAAAAGGAATTATTTCACTTTGCCCCACTTCAAGAGAGATGACTGCCTGCCCTAATCACCAGGGCAATCAAATTGCAAACATTCTCCACGGCTGCCAACCATGTTCGTTTACTTTACAGGTGGATGGGAGTTCGTTCCTATGATGGTGTGTGAACAGTGAATATTTGCCATAATAAACAAAAAGCCTATTTACTAATTCATTTATTTATGTGCATGTTCTTGAAATCGCTTTAGATATCTGATGTCTACTATGTAGTCACTATAATGGGCAATGGACAAAATCCAAAAAAGATTCTCTGCCTCCTGAGAATGGGCATTCAGGTTGGGCAAAGAAGCATATACCAATATAGTGCAACACAGTATAACGGAGGCTTTCATAAAGCAATCGATGCACAAGATGTTAAGGGAGCCCGGAGTACAAGGAACTCAAGCAAGACTCCAGGCAGGAAATGACATCTAAGCTGGATTTTGTGGGTTAAGTAGGCGCTTTCCATGGAAAGGCAATCGTGACACAGGGAAGAGTGTGTGTGATCACAGGAGGAAAATGAAGATGGCATTTGGGTAGTTGGCACAGCTGTATTAAAAGCTTTAGTTGAATCTGTGTGGACTTTTGTTTTTGAATTCATGGTGAAGCTTGCAAAATAGAATAACGTCCATTTAATTCCGAGAGCATGCCTCGTCACACTTGGCCACTAGGTGCTTAAGCAGTCCCCATGACTGTTATCAGTGTGACAGCGGGCATACCCTAGAGCAGGGGCATTGGCCGTGGGTGGCCCTGGCTGGGGAATGCTGGCGAGCCCTCTGGCAGGAGCTGGCCAGGGGAGGCACTCACCTTGGAGCCGACTGAGGGGTCCGGTCTCTGACTCCCAAATTCTTTGCTGTGTTCTGAACTCTTGCTCCCTGAAAGTCAAGAAAATCACTTTTAGCTCTACACTGTTTTAACATCAAGAGAGACTGGATAAGGAGTAAGAAAGAAATCACCACCACAGTATTTGCAAAATTAATGCTTAAAGAATCAAGATATGCTATTTCAAATGATTAATATTTATTTTTATAGGCATCTACATTGTTCAAAATAAGTTTAACAGCTTCCTGTTCACTATCTGATCGATGTCTTCATTCCTACAAGCAATCGATAACTTGAAAATAAGAAACAAGGAGGCTATAAATACCTGCTGTGTCCCCACTTTCATGGAACAAGAATCACAGTTCAGTCATATTCACACACACACATTTTTCCCAGTTCAATAGTTAACTATTTTAAAATTAATAGTATTGAGCAAGAAAATATTTTCTTAAATAGTTGTAAAGCAATTTCTGGACAAGTTGTATCCATATGAATCTTTGAAATCTAAGAATTTTGTCTCAAAGTTTATTGTTTAAAGACATTTGTCCTTCGCAATGAAACAGTCTCTAAAATCTGTCAAGTTGATAAATGAATTATAATTATTGTTGTGTTCCTAATGGAAATTAGTGACTCTGAAGAACCAAACACCAGGCTTTGTGGCTGGGGATAGGTGAAGGGGGTGTTACTCCAGCAGATACTGAACTAAGTAAAGGAAGAGAAAAAAGGAGAAAATGAAGAAGAAGAAGACCCATTACACACACACATACATACATACATACATACATGCATACATTCATACGTACATATATACACATACTTTTTTTTGTGTGTGTGGTACTGGTGATTGAACCCAGGAGCATTTTACCTCCAAGCTACACCTCCAGCCCTATTTTATTTTTTATTTTGCAACATGGTCTTGCTAAGTTGCTGAGACTGGCCTCGAACCTGCAATATCCCTGACTCAGCCTCCCAAATACTGAGACTATAGGCATGTAACACCTCACCTGGCTCAGAAAATATATTCTCTTAAGATGGACCTAATAAAAGAAAGCAAATAGGAAAAAAGGAGGGAAAAAGACAGGTAGAAAGGGATTTAGGAATTGCAATTAAGTAGCTAAAACCTTTTTTTTGTTGTTGTTAAGGAATCTTAGACTTATAGAAAAGCTATAAAAACAGGACAGATATTTTTTCATACTTTATCCAGCTTCCCCTCTTGTTAACCCTTGATTTAACCAGAGTATAATGATGAAAACCAGGAATTAACATTGGTACAATACTATTAACCACACTGCACATCTTGTTCAAATTCCTCTACTGATGGTCCTTTTCTATTCCAGAATCCAGCCCAGAATCCCCTATTGAATTTTGTTTTGGTGACTCCTGAGTCTCCCACAACAGCTCCTCAGCATCTCTTTGTCTTTCGTGACCTTAACATTTTTGCAGAATGTCTTAGTGTTTTTCTGATGTTTTCTCATGATTCGGTGGAGGAAATGCATTTTTATAAGAAAATTGCAGAAGTGATGTACCCTTCTCTGCACATCGTTTCAGGGGACACATGATGTCTTATCACCAGTGGCATTAATCACCTGGCTTAAGTACTGTCTTTCCATTGTAAAGTTACCCCCTTTCCTTTTGTAGGCTTAACAAAGACTGTTGGAGAGGATAGTATGAGACTGCAAACATCCTGTTTCTCTTCAAATGTTTGCCCACTGTCTTAGCCTCCATTGGGTATACTGTCTGCAACAAAATTAGGGAACTATTTATGAACTGGAATTCTTCCTTTCTTTCCCCAAAATTGTTTAGTTATTCCATTCTATATTTAATTCAGCATGGACTCATAGATACTGATTTTACTCTATGAGATACCCAATATTTTTATTAAAATTTTTGACTCAAATCTTTCCAGTTTGGGTCATTGGGAGCTCTTTCTGGTTCTTGTGCCATTTTGATACATTCTCACCATTTTTAGTATTTTATTTTCTGGGGCCTGAAGGTGTTTCAGGTTTATCTTCCATGTCTCAGCTGGTAATTCATCACTTCTCCATGGACCCTGGCTCCTTTTATTGGAAAGTGGTATTTAGAAGCCAGGATTCGGATACTGGGTATGCTTATTACTACTGGTGAATAACTACTTCTAGGCCTTTCTAATAGGCAGGGCTTGTTTCCTAACACAAACATTCACGTCCATGTTCATTTCTACATCAATCTGTATCTATGTGTTGGTGTGTGCATCTATCAGTTCATACTGATGCTGCTAATTTCCAGTCCAGTACCATGAGGTTCCTTCTAGATTCCAGCCTTCTTCCTGTCCGTATTTGTAACTTCTTTCTCAGTCACTGACAATCGGCTTCTCATTATTTAATAATATCTTTACTTATTTTCTCAATCCTAGTGTACACATGAATTGGTTTCAGAATTTCTAAGTCATACCCATGTGGAAAATAGATTCACTAACTAGAATATTCATGTATAATTATCTGTTTAGTCTCCTACTATTCCATTAAGTAATTAATTGAAAGATTTTTGATTTCTTAAACTCTGATGTTCATCATGTTGAACACATCTACTGATTTTTTATCTTGGACTCAATTATATAATTCTTCATATACTCAACAGAAGATGGCAAATATTCTAATCACTATCTCGGAAAAGCTGAGTCTAAATGGTTAAATAATTTTCCCTGAGGTTGAAGGGCAAAAAGGACAGAAAATCTGAGTTAGATCTTTGATTCCAAGTTAGATTCTCTGATTCTATGAGCTTTGCATTCTGACTGCTCAGATCATAAGTGGGTAAGAACTGGCTTGTGGACTGGGTCCCTCCCACTAAAACCACTACTAGCTACTGCTGAATACTGGAAAGAAAATCAGCAACAGAAGGAATATTGCAGAAAAATCTGCTGTGCAACAACCTGCTCACTTTCCCTGAAAGAGGGCCCCGGGCTCCATGGTTTTTCACATAGAAAAAAAAAAAAACAGTTCTTGGCCTCTCGTAGTCATTTGGGATGCACAACTTGGAGCTGAGGAACCAGCAACAAAGGAAGAAAGCTACCTATTCTAAATGTATTTATTTAAAAAAAGAGGGGGAGGAATAAATACTGAAAAATAGTACAGTTTAGAAATCAATGAGGATTTTACAAGGAATTGCATGATTTTTCAGTATTTAAAATTAGATTTTAGATATCATATATTACTGCTATATAAATATCATGCTTTAAGAGACTTTCACTAGTTAAATGAGTCATTAGGACCTATACAATATCAATTTTACTTTATGTATCTCTTTCTCTATTTTCAGTTTTAAGAAGGTAAGGCTATTAGAATTATGTTTATTCAGATCCATAGAGTAGGAATACATATGCAGCTAACTTAAGCTCCTTAGTGGAATATTCTAAAGAAAGGTTAATTCCAGTCTCTCTCTTGCTATAAACCATCATTTTGAGATGGCTCTTCCAAGTCTTCCTACAAACTCACTCTAAGATCAACACAATACAGCAGAAAGGTGCTTATTCTTCTTCTGTTTTTGTATGTCTTAGCAATTCAAATCCTGATGTGAATAATTACAAGTTTACTTTGATTTATTTCTAAAAGCATAATTTGTTTAATTATTCCCCCCCAAATCCTTCCTGAACCCTCTGGAAATCTGCATCCGTGTTTGCCCTTTGCCAGCTAGACAGTGCGTCACATGCTTCTGCTGGATCTTTTACTTAGCGAGTCCCTCTTCGACACTCCAAGATCTTGGTTGTCAGCCTTAGGGTCCTGGCTTCCTACCCAGAAGCGCCAACACATATGCACTCACTGTGCCTGACCGACGCACTGCAGAGGCCAGCGTGGGGTAGCCTCTTCAGTTGACTTTCCGTTGGCTCGGTTGACATTCCGAAGTGTAATCTTGGGAGCAAGCCCAAAGGGATTAACATATTTGCTCAAGTGGTTCACACTAAGTCTTTAACAAATACAAGCATTCAAAATGACAAATCTTAAAAATTAAATCACTCACAGTTACCATACAACTTAAATCAAGCCAGCAAATAGATTTGCTGCTGTGGTAACCCAAAGAAAAGGTGATAGAATAAAATATCAAATTGATGTCTTTCAGTTTTCTTGTCATTCTTTGGGTTAAGTGTCTTTTCTACTAGATTAAGTCCATTTCATAATGAGAAAATTGGAAGTTAGTGAATTTTTCAGTTTTTTATAAAAAGACTTTCATGGATTAAAAATTAAGCTTACAATGAGATTAGGTTATGGGATATAGAGAGAGTTCATTGTACTTATGATAGTACATTCTCACTTACTCCAGTGACCTAAACACAGTCCTCTGAGAAAATGAGCTCAGCACTCTATCCTTAGCACACAGTGTGGGATGGAAGTCTCAGGAGATCACCAGAGGCCAGCGGGGCCCTCAAATCTTTCCTCTTCTTCCTTACCTCTATCTCTCTCCCAATATATTCCCCAGATTTACTAAATCATCTGCAATTCCCAGGGGAAAAACCCCTGCGATATGTCCTTTATCTTGTCCCTTATATAAGCCCCCAAGCCACTCCCGTTTTGCATGGCCGGTTCCCTTCACTCTTCAGATTGCTGCAAGAGACATTCTTTTCCAGGGTTGTCCAAGATTCCTGGAGAACCCTTATCCAGGAGCCTGCACTGTGTTATCATTGGAAGTGTGTTTCTCCTTCATGAGTTACCTGAACTCAGGAAACAGACCCCTTTGAAATTAAAAGCTCCAAATTGTTTTAACTTCTGAACTTCCTCATGCTGCAGACAAAGGCTATTAACACCAACAAGTTCTCTGTCTAGCATATGCTAGCTAAATCTACATGCGTATATCACTTGGCTTTTGTTTTTTGTTTGTTTTTGTTTTTGATACTGGGGATTGAACCCAGGGGCATTCTACCTCTGAGTTACACCCCCAGCCCTACTTTACTTATTTTGAAATAGGGTCTGGCTAAGTTGCTGAACCTGCAATCCTCCTGTCTCAGCCTCCCAAGTGCTAGGATTATAGGCATGCACTACCACACCCGGCTTGGCTTTTGTTTTTGTAAATCACAACCGCTTCTGTGGGGTTTCTCTGCCCTAGTTTGATCAAATTGCATAAAATTCGTTTTCCTTTTTTCATTGTTTGCTTATTTGTTATGTGGGTGTGTGGCTGAATCTGACCCCCTGGGATGCAGGCAGGCTCCCTGGCTTGGCTGCTGATGAGAGTCATGCACCTGGAAAAGTGCCCATCACATCTGGGCACCTGTCAGACACTTGATACATGAACAAAGGAAGCTCCAAATCCAGGTCCTGTAAGATAGGCATGAGACTTACCTGCTTCCGCATCACATCGGTAGCCTGCATGATGTAGCGAGGAGGCAGCCCGTGGCTTCTGGCCAGGATGATGGCCTGCTCCAGCGTCACGCTCAGGGTGCATCTGTGGGCCAAGGCAAGCGCAGGTCAGACCCCACTGCTTTCCAACCAGCTCTTTGAGACAATTTGGGCTTTTAATTCCCAAATCAGAAATAAGCCAAAATCACAGTGGCTAGACAATGAGCTACTGATTTTTCTACCTAAAACACCTGTCTAAAAAATGGTTATGAAGGCCCATTCCTGGGTTCATAAGTTAAAACTTTAAATTGGAAACAAACCTACAATGAACTATGTTTATAAGAGAGCTTCTCCATAGAAAATTACATACCAGAACTATAATAAGTTTTATTATTAACTATTGTTCTTTATTAATATGTAATTCAGGAGAAATGACCTCATAATATTTATTGTTCATTTCTCTATATTGATAGCTAATAGATTTATATTTATGCACATATTCCTTAGGAAATTAAAAGTGAAATTACTGTTGAATAAGATCAGATTTGACTTAAAAAATTGTGTCTTGGACCCAATCTAAAGGAGTATTTGTAAAAGTTTCAAAAGGAACTTGTAATTTGATGTAAGGAAATTAAATGCCTACAGGAGCCCTGAGAAAGGTATTCTAATCAGAAATCAGGGGCTGGTGAGCTTTGTTCTTTTCCTATTCTTTAAGCCTTTTCTTTTATGTTTTTCAACATTTTCTCCCACAGCACCCCTTAAAGCCTGTGTTCAGTTATTAATATTTTCAGGTGTTGGTCTCTGAATAGGAGTTTCAGGAGTACCTTTTGCACACAGTTCATAAAAATGCTCATTCATTAAAATGTTTTTCCTAAAATTTATATTGGTGGATTTTGTTTTACTTCCTTTTTTGACTCGATAGGTTGATGAGTCTTTTCTCCATTTTTCCACTGACCTCCCTGTGGTTTGGTGTCTACTCATGTATTTTTCTAGATCTGTCCTTTTCCCCTATGAGAATCAGTAATAAGTAACAATTCAATTGCTTCTATGTGAGGAATGTCTAACTCATTATCCTTGGTTATGAGGCTGTAACACAGAAGTTCAATAGATTTGGCACCTTTTGATACTAATACATTAAGAAAAAGAGGAGAAAGGGATTTCAAACATTAGTGTTGTAATATTAGAAAGAATCTGATAAAATACCACTATATTATATATAATATTTAATATAATCATATTAAATATAAATATAATATATAAATATTGAATATATATATTTTTGTGGTATTGGGAATTGAATGCAGGGCTGCCCTATCACTGAGATACACCCCCAGCCATTTTTATTCTGAAACAGGGTCTCCCTATGTTCTGGAGGCTGATCTTGAACCTGTGATCCTCCTGTCTCAGTCTCCCAATTACTGGGATTACAAGTGTGCACCACCAGTGCCCAGCGACACCCAGTTATGACTCTATCATTACACATAACCACATTTTAAGGAGAAGCATGTTCGGTTCCATTGGTTGTTAAATGACTTGAAAAGCACCGTAGAGTCATGCTTTATCCTCATTACCATTACATTACAATTCCTCATTACCATTACAGAGAGTCCTGAAAGCCTTAATGACACATGCTCAGATGGACTAAAGTTTTATGATTAGCTTCTAGCGGTACATGATGTTCACACATATTTAGTATGTGAGTCTTATAACGATGCATTTTGTCTAACGTGCACACGCATGCTGCAGAACCGTCCATGCCAATGAAGGCTGAGCAGTGTAGCTGACAGTTCAAGTTTGAAAAATCAATTTTCTACAAAGCATTTAATTGCCTGCCTACTCAATAGACCACAACCTTTTTCTCCTCGGTAAGGTTTCCTCAACTCCGATTTTAAGTCTTTATTGATTCTAACATTTTATAGTCGATAATGCTCATCATACCAGCTAAAGGATACCAAGAAAAAAAAAACTTTCCTTTTTCCAATCATGCTGAAACACATCTGTGCTTTTCTGATAAAGCATGATTTGTTCTACTCATCAAGCACGCGTGCACACACAACACATACACACACACCACACACACACACACACACACACGGTGAGGGGAAGACTATAATTTTTATTCATTTTTAAAATCATTCTAAATTGATTTATTCCTCCCTCTTCAAGTTGTAGTAAACATAGTACTGCATCAAGTTATCTGCCAGAGACATAAAAAGATTTTACTCTGCTTTGCAGCCAGTAACAAGCTCTCTGTCAGGGTACCTCGAAATGTCACCTCTTTAGAACTAATCACAGGTCCCCTGACAGAAAAACCCACCCTCAAGTGGATATGTGTATTTTCTTTCTCCAGCATATCCAAAAAGGATGGCTGCTCGTTGTGCGTGTGTGCGTGCGTGTGTGTGTGTGTGTGTGTGTGTGTGTTTTAGTGGGGATTGAACCCAGGGGCATTCTATCTCTGAGCTATACCCCTATCCCTCTTTTAGTTTTTATTATTATGAAACAGGGTCTCACTAAGTTGCTGAAGCTGGTCTCAAACCTGTGATCCTCCTATCTCAGCCGTCACATGGTAAACACTGTGAATATTCCAATTAGATCTCAAGATTAATTTAAATTTTTTTAAAGTGACAAACTTTGAAAGTGACAACCATGTAATTGTTGGAAATATTGTCTGTATTTGATTCAGCATGGATGGGCTCTACGGTGGCCTAGTATGTCCACTCACAGCATCGCAAAATTCCATTATCCTAAATTTAGCACATGAAGAAAAGCCTAGCAGTAAGGTCACTACTTTGCTATCAATAGACCATTATCTGCCTCGTCGCTTTTTATCTTCTCTCAGCTATATCAATCTGAATGTCTAGTGGAAAAACTCAGCATTTGCAAGAAACATTTTGCTTCTGGCATTCTGCGAAAGACTCCAGGTCCAGAAAGTGACACATGGTTTTCAATGGTGCATGAATGTGTACTCAGAGTTAGGTTTTACAAGAGACCCCCTGATTTTAAAGGTGCTTTTGATCGCCAGAGACTGATCTGGTAACCTTGGGCAAGAGAAGGGATGGGGCAGTCTGAAGGCCAGGAGAGCTAAGAAAATTCCTTTCCATATGAGACTTCTTGCCTGACCACCCAAATCCCCTTTCTAGAATAATCTCTGTTTTCACATTGGACAGTTAGAGTTTAGATAAAGCTATGTTTGTACCCCACCTGGAAAATACGAGCCTTCAAATTGTTCAGCACCTTCTAGCTGCTATGTCATTAAAAAAATTCAGACAACTCCTTTCCTAGGAGACACACACACACACACACACACACACACACACACATTATATATATATATACATATATATATATATATTATAGTGGGGATTGAACCCAGGGGCATTCTACCTCTGAGCTACACACCCAGCCCTTTTTTGTTGCTGAAACAGTCTCACTAGGTTGCTGAGAATCTCACTACGTTGCTGAGGCTGTCCTCGGGAGGCTGTCCTCGGACCTGCAGTCCTCCTGTCTCAGCCTCCCAAGTACTGGAATTACAGGCATGCACTACCATACCTGGCTACACAAAAATAACAAAACAAAGTTCACAGAGTACTATTTGTACTTCATAAAAAGGCAAATAAAGTCAGTAAAGAAAGTTTTCCCATACTTTCAGTAATAAGAGAGTCCCAGTATTGTCTGTGCCCTGTACTGTTGAGGAAGTGCACTTGATGGAGTGGTAAGATTATATAGAAATTGCTAATTTCCCCATAGAAAGAAAAGGGAAGAGTCAATATATCTGTGATTATAATTAATAAATCTTCTGGACATGTTTTGTACTGAGAATAGATCCCAAATCACTCAGATGGTTAGCACAGATTTAATATGATAAATGTAGTCTCTAGCTAATGGGTCCAATTTGAAACACTCTTTGATTTAGCAATTCTATGGAAGAAACACAAAGAAGCACTTTCTTATCCATTTGATAAAAAAATTGTGTGTCTACTTTGTATCTTTGAGTACCATTAGATGCTGGCAGAAGTGGATTTTACTGCAGAGCTGAAAAGAGTTGGGTTTCAGGGCCCCTTACTGTGTGGATCTTTTTCCAGGTTCTGGGAGGGGCCCTGCAGTGTGTTCACACAGCCACATGCTTTTACAAATTTGCAAAAGCAAAATGATTTAACTGCAAAGGTTCAGGTTGCTGCCTTCTTTACATCCCGGCTTCCCGATGGGTAGTGTTACAAGTGGCTGTGGGTTACATCTGGGTCTGAGCAAGAAGTTGAGTTAGGACGCATTCAGAATAGGTTGACTGAGGCCTATTATGGGCCTCACGGTTCTGTCCACTTTCACTTAGGTCACTGGGGTGTTCTGGTGTAGGAATGGCTTCCAGAGCATTCCCACTGCCCACTGCACAGAGTCATCCCATGTTGAAAAGGAGGCGCGGGGTCAGAGGTTGTGATGCACTATGCCCACATCCTGGGGCCCCCAGGGCTGGGAAGTATACATGGTGGACAAGAAACAGGTTGGAAATGTATAGCCAAAAACTGCTCTGTGGAATAATATTCTGGACATTAATTATGGTTCATATGCTAGAGAATCTCAGAGAGGTCTTTTTAATTTCACAATAACCTAAAAATTTATAAGACATTAGTAATAATACATTTGATGTCAAAAGGCTTTTTTAAACTCTCAGTAATTTAAATTTGATCAGCCACGCTAGAGAAAAGATAGACTAATTTTTCTATTCTCTTTATAGAAAAGTGTATTACAAAATTGTTATAATTTGAAGAGGCAATCAGATGCAAAGTAACTAAAAATTGTGGGAGGAAAAGGGATAGAAGTGGGTCAGCAATAAAGTAATAAAGCATTATTTCTCTAGATTCTGTAATACTTCCATGTAGTTGCATTTTAAGTTTTGCATTTTTTTCTGGTATTCTGAATAAATATTAACGTCATTTCTATTTTCTACTTGATAATTTTCTATTCCTTTTCTTAAAGAGGGCACTTAACTTCAGACCCCACAGTCTCCATCATTCCAGTGAGTTGGGGACCAAATGGTGAACAAAACCAACTTCCATTCCTTTTGGTAGCCAAATTTTAGTGAGAAGAAAAAGAAAACAAACAGGCATATACATAGTATCACTGGGGATAAGTTATCCAGAAAAATTAATTTTATAGCAGAACATGGAATGGTACTAACAGAGGATGGAATGGCAGAGGGAGGCACTGTTTTGGGGAAAACTATTTCAGGAAGATTAAGTGCAAAGGCCCTGAGTTTAATACCTGTTTGATCTACTCACAAACAAATATGGAGCTCAATATACTGATGCACACAAAAAGAAGAAGCCATTGAGGTTAGGAAAGCAGCTTGGGCCCAAACATGCAGGGCCTTGGGGTTTAGGAGTAAGTGGGCTTCTTATTTATTTCTTTGGTTGACATGAAAAAAGTGTCATATTTATGTGACATGATGTAAAACAATAATTTGTTAAGCAAAATTTTCAAACTAATTAAGAGCCCAACCTTAGCACCATATCAATACTGTCTTCAAAGCATCTTCAGCCGCTTTCCGATGGAGACATTTGCAGAAGCAAGCTCTTCACCCTGGTGCTTCACCCACACCGGCTCTCCATCTTCCACCACACTTCCTCAGTACACCTAACTTACTCCACCCAAGCCACAACTGCGTGCTGTGTGTGGCCAGTATCTTGGTACCACTGCACAAAACTCTCTCCAGTTTGGATTGTTTGTCCAATTTTATGTGGTTTTTCTACTACTTCAAAATATCTTGGAGCCTCTTCCCAAATTCAAAATGACAGCTGAAACAGGAGTCTCACAATCAGAGGCCGGGGTTTGGGAACCATCTGGTGGGGCCTTGGCCAGGTTAATTCTACTCTTTCGGCCTCCATTCCTCATGTGTGAGATGAGAATGACTTCATCAAGTGCCACAGGCATCACCTAAAGGACACGTGGACGCTCAGCCACACCCGTGGTACAATGCCACTTCTCTCTTTGCAACTGAGTTCACACCACAGTACGCTTTTACATGAGCCTCTTTGTTGTGGGCAACACATTATTTTGCAGATCTGAGGAACATGAATTGTAAATCCCATGTGGCATATTACCAGGAACTGTGATGTTTTGCTTGGGAGCTAATCATCATGTTGCTATCACTGGGGAGATCTCAAAGAGTTTTGTGACTCTTTGAGTCACAAAAGTGACTCAAAAAAAGTGAATCCACTCTTTGAGTGGAGGAAGGTTATTCAGATTTTTGTATAAGGTGACAGATTAAATAAAATATATGAAAAACTAGAGTAAAGGAGATCTCTGAATTTGTAGCCACCATTTGCCATAAATTGATATTACGCAGATGTTGAGGTTAAAAAATTTTAGCTAATCGTAAACAATAAAGCTTTAGTAAAGCTTTCTTTCTTTCTTTCCCCATGATTAAAAATATCTAGAGCAGGACTGAGCATTAGTTTGAAAATTTCTATTGTTCTTCTCAATAATGTTACATACTCATTTGAAACTGAAAACTATGCCTTAAAATAAAATCTACTGCCATCATTAAATTTACAGATACATGTTGATATTTCAAAAGTTACTTAAGCAGTGATTTTTTAGACTGCTTTTGATCATTAATAATGTAATTGAATCACTTGGACAAATATGATCTTTTTGGTGTGTTATTTATAATTAGAAGAATAATGTGCTCTTTGAATAATATGGTACTTAGCAAACACACCCAAAGTCTAAAGGCACATGTCAAGGTTTTCTGAGCTTAAGGGACCAGGTGCTTAATAGGAATTCTGACTATGGAAATGCGTTAGACACAAATAACTCCTTAACAATCTACATAAACTAGCTAATCACTGGAACTCATATTGACTCACTTCCACTAATCTGGAGGTTACTTCGATGTTATATTAGGTAAATATAAAGGGAGATAAACATTTGTTGACAAGTTTGATATCAGTGAGTTTTGACTTGATACAGAATTCTACTCCCTGATCACAGCTGATTTGTTTTTGAGCTCTGGACTTCCACGCATGCTGCCTCATTTCCACCATCCTTCATAACTATGGTGCTGGCTTTAGTTACGGAAACAAGAGGGAGAAAATTGCCTTAGGCCACCTGCTTCCTGCAGAGTCTATATATATATTAGGACAGTCTGAGGAACCTATTATTTTGATAATATCCTTCATGTGAATCACATGTCTTTATATAGTTATAGGTTTCTATTTAGAATCTTACAGATTTAGATCTTAGAACATGAAATCATTTCCCCCATTCTATGAGAGCCTTCTTTATTGCTCCTTTAATTAAAAGCCAGGTCATTATCTTTGTGCAAGTGACTATTGTGAACAAGTTATTAGGAATCTAATCAACTGTGGTTTTCTGTGATACTTTATTAAGCTGAAGCTACTGGGCAGCACTCAGATTTGGGAGAAGAATAATGGCTACCAATATTGACCCCAGGAGAACGACAAGGGTGCAGCAATCTGAACATCAGCAGATACTACTGCTAGTTGCACACCACACTTCAATACACAGACACTTCATAGGATAGAAGCAAGATACTGCTGATCGTCTGATTTACACAGTTCAGAGCGTCATTCGAACTGTCCTGGGAAGCCTAAGGCAGATTAGTTTCAACAATCTTTAAACTAAAGATATACTGGAAAAATGTAAGTGATTCTCTGTTCAGTTTCCAGATGCGTTTAGCTTTTCCTGTGGCCCCATTTTATTCAGCTATAATTTTAAAAGCATCTGCATGAAACAGATGTGTTAGAGATTCACTGACCCTAAGGAGAAAGAAGAGAAATGAGACATAGGAATTACTGAATTTATTAGAGATGGGTTGTACAAGGATTTTTAAAAATGAACTCAGCCTTTCCATTTTTACAAAACCTCCCCAGAGCGGGTGTGGTCAGGATTAAAATTATTGCTTTCCAAAAATCTTTGTCTAGCGATTTGTGGTTACCTACTATATTTCACTTCTAGAGTGAAGAATTTTATAACCCCCCAAGTTATCGAGTTAAACTCATCCATTAAAAGAGATTAATGCGTGCGGTCGTGTGTGTTAATGTATCTACTGCAGTACATGTCACGCTTACTAATTTCATTTTTCTTACAATCTTTCAGATCTCTCCTCTCTAGCTGCACTGCTGGTACCATCTCCTGCCTCCGCTGGTATATCCTCCTCCTCTGTGCCTTCCTGCTTGCCTCTTCCCATTGGTCTTCCTCTACACTCAAGGCAATCTTTTTTAAAGCAAATAAAAATGCAAATATTCAAATGGCTTGCTCTTCCTTCCCTTTCCTTCCTTCCTTCCTTCCTTCCTTCCTTCCTTCCTTCCTTCCTCCCTCCCTCCCTCCCTCCCTTCCTTTTTTTCCCTTTGGTGGTACTGGGGATTGAACTCAGGGCATTCTACTTCTGAGCCATATCCCCAGCCCTATTTTATTTTATTTTTAAATTTTGAAACAGGGTGTTTAAATTGCTGAGGCTCTCCTCGGACCTGCAATCTTCTAGTCTCAGCCTCCCAAGTACTGGGATCATAGGTGTGTACCACTCTGTCTGACTCCCCCCCCCCTTTTTTTTTGCCGTACTGGGGATTGAGCCCAGGGGCATTCTACCTCTGAGCTACACCCCCAGAGGTGTAGCTATTTTATTCTTTATTTTGAAACAGGGTCTCACTAAGTTGCTGAGGCTGCCCATGAACCTGCGATCCTCCTGTTTCAGCATCCCAAGTACTGGGATTACAAGCATGCGCCACCACGCCCGGCCTGACTCCCTTTTCTTAACATGAAATACAAGGGTCTTCACAGTATGGTACGTGGGTTTCCTGACTTCTACACCATGCTTCAACTGTAATGTTTACAGTTCTCAGCAATCACTGAGTCATGTCGTTCTCACAGGCTGCTCCCTCACTTATATGATCTCATAGGCCCCGGTTTAAGTCACTTTTCATACCTCTAGTCATCCTACATTATACTCGTCTGGAAGGTGTAGGGATTAAGAACATGGGCATTGGAGGGAACCTCCTGAGTAGAATCCTGGTTTTGCTAACAGCTATATGACATTGAGCAAGTTACTTACACTCTCAAAATCTGTTTCCTTCTCTGTAAATTGGGTTAAGTAATAGTAATATATCTCAGAGTGTTGTTTTCAGAAATGCATGTTTAGCACTTGGCACAGGGGATACAGTATGTAGTATATTCTCAACAAACATTAGCAAGTTTTATTAATATTACCACTTCCATAACGAATAGAATGGACTGGTATCTGTATTGATTGTAGCATTTCTAGACCCTATATTTCTAGACCCTATATTTCTAGACCCTATATTTCCTGTAACTCAGTAAATATTCCATATATACTTACTGAAAAAAAGTACATGAATTTCTAGTATGTGTCAATGGTATTATATGTATACTTTTAAAAGATGAGGTTTCTTTATACTCTGCACTTCCCACCTATTTTCTCAAGAAATGTTCATTTACTAAATATATTTAGTAAAGTGATAAAAACATTGACAGTATAATAAAAATCAGCAAAACTCAATCACAGACTCCCTTCTGGCTTATAAGTGGGACAGGATTTTTCTTTTATAACCAATGGCTTCCATTTCCCTTTCTCTGGACTCGGTCATCGCTCGTACCACATCTGCTGTTATCAATTCTGAATGAGTTTCCATAAAACTTGGAAAACATATAGTATATTGATTAAGTAGTCTTATATTAACTCTATTAATTATTATACCATCAAAATTGTCCACTCATTGTTTATCAATTTTTCTGAGTTAGAATACTTTTGGAACCTCAATAGACTCGGTTCTTGAATATTGTCAAAATGACTAATCTCGTCTACCTTATCTTTTGTATCTTACCTGTCTTATCATTTTTATCTTAATTTGAAAAGTATGTATCAACTCCTTTGAGTTACTTAAAAACTCAATCCTCTTTCTCCTATCCTCCTTATGAAATTGGTGCCACCTCGTGTGGCTGCCTGGCTTCCCAGCGCGGCTCCCTTGTGAAGACGATGGGGGGGGAGTGCAGCACAGGCAGCTCAGCGCTTGGCACACAGCAGGGCCGCACAGGGAGATTTTTCCTGACAGTCAACAAATAAATGCATAAACAAATGCTGACACCTGACTTTTTCAATTCTAAATATTTGTCTTTAACACATGCTCTTGGTTTTTGATCCTAGGACCGAAAACACCCACCCTTGAATTCCAGGGGAGCGGTTCTGCTGCTCTAGAATGACTTTCTTTTTTTTTTAGTTAATTTTTATCGGGTGCATTGTAATTTTACATTATATTGGGGTACAGAGTGTCAGAATCTTTTTTTGTACTTTTATTGGTGCATTATAGTCTCACATCATAATGTAGTTCATAGTGATAGTGACATACACACTGACTTTCTATGAGTTATAAAGGAGGTTTCTAAACAACCCCAGCTCTGATCGGGCCCAGTGTTTCATGTATTCTGTTTCTTATGGATCAGAAGCGTTAGTGCTTGTATTTTTCATACTCCTCCCTTTCATCCTGTGACAATCCCTTACTGTGATTTTTTTTTTAATAGATCTTACAGGATTTCCTCGATTTGAGGAGGGATGAAGTAATATTAAACAGCCCTGTTTCAGGGGATGGGAGAATAGCTTAGTGGCAGACCACTTGCCTCGTATGTACAAAGCCCCGGGCTCCATCCCCAGTAGTGCAAAAATGAAAAAATAAAAGGCCAGATGTGTTTCATATTTCCAAATCTTCTGTTTGAACAACTGGAGTGTTCACGAATGCCAGACCCCATACTAGATGCATTTACCTGTGCTGCTCATTTAATGCTCCACTGTCTTTGTGAGAAAGAACTCACTCCTCATTCCCTTTACCCCCCCCCCAGCTCTGAGAGGCCAGGTGATGCAATCACTTCCTTGCTTAAGGGGTGAGCAAGTGACAGGGTTTTCTGATTCAAAATCCAGGGCTCTTTGCAGGACACCAAATTCGCATCACGTAGATGAATACATTTAGAGATCCCTAGCTCCAGACATCCATAATTCAACAATCACAATCTCCATCCCAGCATTTGTAGTTTAAATGCATTGTTTTGGCAGAGTCGACTTCAGGCAGCCCAAATCACTTCACAATGGATGTAGAACTCATCGTTCTAAAATGGTTCATGATTAAAAAGGAACTAGATTTGAAGCATGCTATGTATTTTAAAGCATGCTATGTAAGCATATTAATTGTAAAGCAAGCAGGTAGTAAAAATAATAAAAGGGAGAATGTGCTCCTTTTCCACTACAGATTTACATTTTTTCTGTATAAAATGCACTGTCCTGCACAAACGCATTCATTCTTGCAATAGCCGCATTTATTCTGGCTTCTAATTACTTTTAACGATGGAGCACGGGGCACCACTGCAGAGGTCTGTTGACAACTAGGATAGAGCACCTGAATGAAGAAACCAGCCCTTCCCTGGTGCATGGCTCTATTTTCCCTGCTCCCTTTTATTACCTTGCCCTGGGGAGAACTGTACCAGAGGGCCGATGCAGTATGTTAACTACCCATCAATCCCCAAGTGGCTGCTGTGGTTCTCCCCAGCACAACCTCTGCAAAATTACTATGGAAAGGCCAGCTGCTGACCTATTGATCTTTTCCACCTTATTTACCCCTAGCCATGCCTTGGGGACAAATGCAAAGCTTGAGGAAATTGCCACAAGTCAATGGGGATTTCAAAACCCAGCACTTATGTTCTCGTTCCCCTATAACAGAGAAGACCTTTCCTTAAATAACATAAACACTTTGTGTGTGTGTGTGTGTGTGTGTGTGTGTGTGTGTGTGTGTGTGAGAGAGAGAGAAAAGGAGCAGACTGTTTCATCAAAGAACTCTTATCCTACACATGCACACAATAAAATATTAAACATTTACTCTCTCCCCTTTAGGAACACTTGAATGGCAGTATAACAATAGTTGCCATCCAAACGCCAGTCATCAGGCAATTTTCCAGTATAATTTATAGGAGCAAACTCTGGACGGCTATGGATGCTTTCAATATTATTAGTTATTTGACTCTTGTCAAATAGAGAGCACATACGAAGTCTTCCTATGACTGTACTGGGTTCCTGTATTTCATAGTCTGAAAGCTGAAAGGCAAAGGGTTAATGGATATTTGAAAAGGAAGCACAGAGATGGCAGGCAGAGAGGAGCCCTGTGGAAAACGACGGAACAGAATGCAGAAGTGATGGGGAACAGCTGGAGTGAGCGCCTGGCGGCAGAGGCAGAGCTAAATTGAATACTGCACTCACTCCATCTATCTTAAGGCAAAGAAGCAATCGAGTTTAAGGGGCACATTTTCAGCACTGCACAGGGAATTAGCCATGAAATTCTCATTAAAGATAATGGGACTTTCTATTACAACTTTCAATACATTGTCTGAAAGTTCTTGGTGTATATCTTCAAACCTAGGCTTAAAAACCAACCTCCGGACAAAAAACATTCCACAGCCCTTGCTCCTTCCTATTCAGGCACACTGAGGGGTGTCTGCCTCTGACCTTGGTTCTGGGTAGAGGCGAGCAGACAGGAGATCACTGATCTTTCGGGGTCAAGTAGGTGAACATTCGGGCACCTGCGGAGGTCTTTGCTCTGCTGGGAATGTGTGTGAATATGGAAGCTGATGCAAGAGAGGCCCTTGCATACCATAAACCACCAGGTTCGAATCTGCTTTCCCACAGTTTAGATCCTTCAGCCCAAATTCTTAGCAACTTCTTTCATTTCTATATGGCTTTTTAAGATTTTACTGAATCGGTTGGGTGCCTATCTCGGCTACTTGAAGTTCCTCAACACTACCTGTCTAGGGCTGCGATCTCCAATTTGCCATCAGACTTCTATTCTTACTCCTTACAGGTCCCTCGATGACCTGGATACGTAAAAGAGATGTCCAGTACATGGTTTTTCATCTTTCCCTCTAGTTCTTTGCCACTGATAATTGTTTTCTATCTGGCTTGTTTATCTAAAACATGCAATAGGACCTTGTGTGGTTCCATTCATTTCTAGTCTGTCCTCCTGTGCTATATTCTGAGGCTCCTCTGCATTGGGGAACACAGAGGATGGGGAGGCGGAGCAGCAGTGAATAGTAATACTCTACATGTACTACTGCTGATCGGTCTTCTTTTCTTGATTCTACAGTTGGCAGCTGATTGTTCTTTCCTCACCAGGCCTTCTCCATGAATATCTTTTTCCTGCTCCTAATACCCAAAGGGTATTCCCTGAAAATTCTTAGCAATGTTTTAAAACCAGTTCTCTGATATGGTCCCCTTCTCTCTCCTTGTACTCGTCACCCCACATCTGTTTTTCTACAGCTTTTTGGTTTAATATATATGTGGTATCTTTAGTCCTTGCTGACTGTGAATCTATCAAAGGGCACTGAAAATTCAACATGTAACAGTGTAACAGATTAATTCAATACCCTTCTCTACATCCCCTCAAAGAAAAACCCCATATTTACTTCATGGGACAGCCCTCCACCCTGGCATCCTTCCAAGCTTGCCAGTTGGAATCATCAATACCCTTCTGTGAAAGTTGATTTGGGGTGCCAACTTGACTGAATTAAGGGATACCTGGAAATCCGAAAAAGCATTATTTATCTCCATCATTGCATTAATTATTCTCAATGCTTTATCAGGCATTCAGCTCATCTCTCTTCTGCCAAAAGAGAAACCCAGGTGCTTAGTACTTGATTAGCATGACTGGAGGATGTTTCTGGAGACGGAGTGTAGAACATCCACCCTCAATGTGAGCAAGCACCATCCAATCAGCTGGGGCCCAGATGGACCAGAAAGGCAAAGGGAGGGTGAACCCTAGCTCTCTCTTCAGGAGCTGGGACAGCTCTCTTCTTCCTTTGCACACCAGAGCTCCAGGTCCTTCCTTCTGCCTTTCCACTCCAGCACTCACACTGGCGGCCCTCCAAGCCCGTGAGCCTGTGGCCTGGGACTGAGCAGCATGCAGATGGCCGAGCATGGGGCTTCTCAGACTCCATAATCAAGTGAGCCAACTCCCCAATAAACTGTCTCTCTCACCACACACACTCCATTGCTCTGTCTCTCTGAAGAACCCTTAATCAACACCCACTCCCCTGTTCTCTATTTCTTGCCAATCCTCCAGTCCTATTTAGTTTAGGACCTTTTACGTCTGTCCTTTTCCTTCTAGCCTCTGTGCCAACACCCCAGTTTGGGTATTATTACCTCTGGCTGTACTACTGTAATACCCTACTGTTCTCCAGCCTCCATCCCTATCCCATTGTAGACCATGATAGTGATCTTCATTTTTAGACTACTTAAAAATATCTAAGCTGGGCATGGTGGTGCACACATGTAATCCCAGTACTTGGGAGGCTGAGACAGGAGGATCACAGGTTTGAGGACAGCCTTAGCAAGTAGCAAGACTCATCGACTTAGGGAGACTCTGTTTCAAAATAAAAAAAATAAAATAGGGCTGGGGGTGTAGTTTGGAGGTAGAATGCCCCTGGGTTCAATCCCCAGTACAACACACACACCCCTAATCATGTTATTCTTTTTCTGAAAACCTTTCATTGGCTTCATAGGGCACCAGGAGGGAATCCCAAATACCCTGAAACCAGAGCTTCCATTCCCCACTCGCTGTCTACGTTTCTAGGCTGATCTTGCATGGCCACTTCCTCCCACATGCCTGGCCAAATACAGCAGGCTGCTTCCTAAGACTTGCAGCCAGGTAGCTGCTCACACCTCCATTTTGTCTTTTTATTCTATTCCTTTGCACTGACCCATTCTTCTCCATTTTCCTCACCCAATGAATGCTACTCATGCTTTAAAACCTATAGCAGGACACCTTTCTCCCTTCCTGCTTAATGGGATTTAAATCTCACCCTTCTACTCCTCCTGGATGTGTGAGATGCGAATTTAAGGCTAAGAGGGCAAAAGCAGAAACTGCCACTTCCTTCCTTCAACTTCCCCCATACCACCTATCCCCTGCTCCAGGTTCACATACATGGAGAGGCCATTCTTAACATGCACACTAAAGAGAAGCATTTGTATTGCTGAGTTCCCACATTTCTGCCCTCCAATGGAAGAGGGAAACATTTATGTCATTTATTAGAATAGCAACAAACTCACTAACCCTCAAGCCTTTAGGAATATATCTCAGAAAAATGACTGAACTTTTACTTTGATTTTAATATAATTTTGCAGATTTAGGAAAAATAATATCAGTTTATTTTAAATAAATATTGAAGAACCGTGCCTTATATAATAGTTTTAAAACTATATTTTGCATGTATCACTGTTAAGTAGCTAAATATAAATTTAGCAATGTAAATATTTAAGTTTTACTAATATGCTCAGAGAGTAAAATTGGGTTTGACAAATACAGATGAAATGTAAGTAATAATTATGTGTTATATTATCTTACAGAGATATGTTTGACATATCATGATTATCCAGTCTTTTCCTATTTTAATGATGAAAAGTAATCATGTGTAAACTCTCCCTTTATATGTACTGAAATTAAGGCTCATTTGGCAGATATCACGTGATTCCTTCTTAGATGTCAGAACTAGAGACCACTGCAATAATATGCCACTCTCTCAGAAATACTATTTTATTGTTTTCCACAGTATATCTAATTTTAAGAAAACAGAAATAATTTGTACTAATTTATCAAGATTCATATCAATAAAGAAAATAAATATCTAGGTTACAAAACCATGCTATCACTTGAAAATGTGATCAGCCTTTTAGATTGAAGAACTTTTATAAAAGATAATAGAAGCCAAGTATGGTGGCTAATGCCGATAATCCCAGTATTTGGGAGGCTGAGAGAGGAGAATCACAGGTTTAAAGGCCAGTCTCAGCAACTTAGTGAGACCCTGTTTCAAAATAAAGAATTTAAAGAAAGGGGGCTGGGGATGTAGCTCAGCACAAAAAGAAAAAGATAAATTGGAAAAGGTAAAAGAACAAAGCTGCTATCATATTTGAAATATCTGATTTCTCCCCATTATTCTAATAGAATATGCCTATATTATTTATCTAGTTTTCTAGCATGAATTTTTTTAGTATTTCCTTACCTATTTTACAATTCAGTGAAATTTAAAACCCTGGGTCTCCTTGTGATGAAGAAAACTCATAAAGCTAAGATCTATACTTATGAAAAGACAGTGCTACCAATCTATCATGAGCAGGATCTGTTTTGTTTTTCAGAGCCCCATTACTGCAGTATTTTACTTTCTTCCTTCCAAATATTAGAGCATAATTTTAGAACCACTTGCTGGGAAGATACAATATCCTTGGGCCATGAGCTAGCAGAAATGTTTCTTCGGTTCCATTTAGCCATCTTTCAAGTGATTTAAAATTTAAGTGTCTAATCTTGTTATTGGATCTCCTAGAACTTTTTTGCACAAAAAAATAAGTGGATACATTTGAAACCTTCATTTGCTTATGGAACTAATTTATTATTTTCTTCCCCATACATAGAATCTAACCTACATATGGAAATCCGCAGAGTGAACCTATTCCTCTTAATATATCTGTATGCGGTAGAAAAGATGCAAGCTCACTGTTGGCCCTGTTGGGACTCTTTGATTACCTAAGTCAGGTTACCTTGAATGCTCTACTTTTACAAGATTCTGCATGACCTAATCTGGGCCTATTTGTCAATTTGTCCTTTGATGTCATGGTAATGACAGAATAAAATATTCTAAGAAAGAATCCTTTAGAAGTCCAAAGTGGTTTATAAAATAATTGATATTATTTGAATAAGATTTTTTGTAATTGTTTATATGAACTAAGAGTCACCAGTCTGTTTATCATCATTTGAAATAAAAACTATCCCGTTAGTCATATTGGTAGTACAAATTTCTTTTTAGCTCTTATATTTTAATTCCTGGATTTAATTTCTTTAACAGATGCTTAAAATCATACTTTGGGTCCTGTACTATGGTTCTGAGACAGGTTATACAAGCTTCTGTTGGTGGGCAAAGGATAGAGAGGATGATCCTGGGAATTCAACCACCATTTGTAATGTTAAATGTGAAATACCAACTAAGATGTGCATTTTGGACATATACCCCCTTTAACTTGATTCCTAAAACTATATATATGTTAAAGATAATTTCTATAACATATTAAAGAAAACAGCCTAACACTGGATAATGCAGACAGCAGCTGGCCTGATGTTCGTCATTAGGATGTGTTTTTACAATATTAACAGGCTGGCCTTGCCACAGACTGTCTCCTTCTCACAGCTGTGTGGGGCTCTATCCATAGGAGAGTTCTCATGTGAGTGATGGTGAGCCACTGAGGCCATGAGGTCCTCCTGATGGTGCCACTAACAACCTCCCTCAAGATGATGGAACTCAACGTCAAGCTCCCACAAAAACATGAAGAAAAAAGGTAATTCATGGATATGGGTTTCCAGTGTTTGGGTCCAAAGACATTATAGGCTAGTCAGAATCATAAGAATTAAGAGACCTGCATTCAAATCACCCACCTGCCCAAAAGGCCATACCAAGGCTCAGGCACTTAACCCATGCTTAAGAACTATAGAGCAAGCTGGGCGTGGTGGTGCATGCGTGTAGTCCCAGTCCTTGGTAGGCTGAGACAGGAGGATAGCATGTGCATGGCCAGCCTCAGCTACTTAGTGAGGGCCTCCACAATTTATAACTTAGTGAGACCCTGTTTCAAAATAAAAGAATAATTTAAAAAAGTATATAGAGTAAAAAAAGTATGAGGACACAAACTCTCTGTATCAAGTCCTAAGAGAGAAAAACTGATCCCAGATGTCTCTCTCTCAATAGAAATTTCCTTGGTATATCCTTTATCCTTTCCGGCAGTACCTGGAACTTTCTAATCACTTGTTCCCACTGGCTAAGGAGGCAGAAACCAATGTGTGGAAGGAAAATGTCATCTTTGTTTTCTGGCTCAGTACGGCTCATGCTTTGGGTTTTGTAACATCTGCAGTGTACTGATTTATACTGGTAGAAGAAAAAACAGTTGGCTATTAAGCAGGGCTAGGAATAAAGAACCAAAACAAATTAAAATACCACATTGAATGGAAGGATGCTGCAGTAAGAAATAAAAGGGAAATTTAGAAATCCCCGTAGCAGGCATTTTGATTGCTGGTAACAAATAACTAGCATGGGTACAAAAGAGAACTTGAAAAGCCATAGCACTGATTCAATACCTTAAAAAGGTTCAATTTGGCAAAATATAGCTTTGTCTATAAAGCAGGTATGTACACAATATAAATAGTATAAGTCTTTGTAGGAAGGGAAATTCAAAAGATATTAAATGCTCTCATTTGTTAATAGAGAAGTATAAATTAAAGCCCTATAGACATATAATTGTACATCTAGTAAAGAAACACAACATACACATGGATTCTAATACCCTCTGCTGCAAAGTAAGGTATGAAGGTGCCACACAGCTCTCTGCCCTACTACTTATATTCTCTGAGAACAGTACTTTTGGGAGCTTAAGCAATAATATATTAACCAAAATGCTTAAAATTCTGTGACACAGTAATTCTAACTGGAGGATATTTTTGTTTTCTTTTAACCTAAGAAAAGAAAACGCACATCTGAATAGCAACGTATTGAAAATTGTCTCAGTGCAGGTTTTATGTGCAATGGAACAGGAGCAGAAAACATTTGACTAAGCATTTAGTAAATTGTGGCATACCTACTGGTTGAAATATTATGTAGCAAATAAAATAGGTAATAAGATGGTCTGTTTCAGTCCCTTTTGTGCTGCTATCACAGAATACCCGGCACTGGGTAACTTATAAAGGACAGAGATTCTTTTCCTGCAGTTGAAGCTGAGAAGTTCAAGGTCAGAGGCCTACTTGTTGCATCATCCCATGGTGATGGTAGATGCGCAAGAGAGAAGAGAGCAAGAGGGGGCCAAATTCACTCTTATACCGACCCACACTTGTAAGTACTAATCCATTCCCACAATAAGGACATTAATTCATTCATGTCAACAAGCCCCACCTCCCAACACTATTACATTAGGGATTTAGTTTCCAACACATGAATTTTGGAGGATGCATTCAAGTCTATGTGTACATTTGGGAAACACATATATAATTGCTATGAGCATAAAACAGATTATTAAGCCATATGTTATAGTCTGAATGTGTTCCCCAAAATTCACATGTTGAAACTTAATCATTAGTATGATAATATTAAGAGGTTGGATCTTAAGGAGGTGATTAAGTCATGAGTCCTTATGAAGCACCCTTTTTCCCTCTGTCCCTCCCACCATGTGAGAAACAATGTTCAAGACACCATCATGGAAGCAGAGACAGGAGCTCTTGACAGATACTGAACTCCCAGTGCCTTGATCTTGGACTTCCAGCCTTCAGAACTGTGAGAAAATAAATTTCTGTTCTTTATAAATTACCCAGTCTTGGGTATATTGTAATTGTGGCACAAACGGTCTAAGACACTATATATACGCACGTACATACACACACACTAATAAAACAATGTTAAAGTGTGTATTACTTGATAGAAGCTGTGAGAGGTTGCAAAATGAAAAAGGTATGTCGGAAGAGAAAATTCTCTAAAAATTTCCATCTACTGAATCATCTTTTAATCATGTTTATATTGCTTAAAAGGAAAAAAAATCTGATCTTAAAAAGAGACTATCCTATTCCTTTTCCACTCTTCAACAGAAATGGAGATCCTAAAGGTGAGTGGATAGACAGGAGGAATAGACAGGAGAGCTGATGAGCTCACTTGTAATGCATGCAAAAGATTGCCTTGGGAAAGAGAGGTTAATAAAAACAAAGCCAGGCTAAGTGCTATGAGAAGATTTTAATAATTCATCTCGAATTCCATTCCTACTAATCTTATATTCACTATTGTATGCAGCTCTCGCATCTGATTCAGGCTGGCATTAAAACATGTAGACACTAATGCTAATTAAATCTGCCTTTTCATTCTGAAATCCACCTTCTTTCTTTTAATATCAAATGCATGCGGGATAATTCAATACTTTAAAAAATATTTTAGGTCCTCTTGTCTGGCCCAATGAAACCAGAAAGGCAGGACATTGACTGCCTAATGTGGATACCCTACTTTTAACTATTTCTCATCTTGATTTTAAAAGTAAATGATAAAAATAACTTGTGCAGTATTTGTTCTGATTAACACTCTGAATTTCTCCCCTCTGTTGGAATCTGAGTATAAACCTCCGCGTTTAATGTTTCCTGCAGGTGTGGATCTGCTTGGGTTCCTCTCTAGCTGTCTGAATTAGAATTACTAAAGGATTATTTTAGGAACAGCCTTCTGTGGGATTTTGGATTCCAATATAAATTAGCACACATTTTATCTTCATGGAAAAAAATCTAAGCAAAGCCTACACTAAAAAAAAAAAGATTATGTTAAACTCCCATTTTATTCTGCATAATTAAAAAATAAAAATGTATGATTTTCAAATAGGTTTAACCTTAAATTCAGCACCTGTCTTGGGGGCACTGGTGCCTACATTTTAGTAAATATCTTCTGAAATGAACTAACTAAAGTTCAATTCATTTTGAATTGTAAAAATGGAGAAAGTCAAACTATTCTAAAATTTCAATGTTACTTATGATCCTAACAACTGACCAATAAATATTTAGCAATTATAAATTAGTTGTGTAAGCTAGACCTGTTTCTCTTATATAAGACCTGTTGAATCTTAAAATTGCTCATGGAATACCTGTAAGAATAAGTTAAACAACTTGGTCACGGTCTCTAGCATTAAATGACAGATGTAATTGCATTAACTTTTTGTAAATTTAGGCAGAGGTGAGAGTGTATGTTCATAGGTTCAAATTTCAAAGTGTCTCTTTAGTTCTCTCAATATACCTCGTACTCTGATAACTATGATCTTGGACCAGAGAAAGGGAAGAACATAAATAACCAAGGCGATGGCATTGGTTGAGGCCACCGTGGACTCCTCGCTGCCCCCTCAACACAGCAGGCGCGCTCCCACCTGAGGGCGCTTGGGCAGCTGGTCCCTGGGGCTGGAACGCTTCTAGTCCGAGACTTGTGCTTGACTCACTCCTTCCTTTCATGTAGGTCTCTAATGAAATCCTCCCACTCCCATCAGAAGGTGTACCCCTTCTTCTCATCTTGTCACCCCTACTCCTCTGGCATCTTTGCCATATTACATAGTTATTTATTTTCCATTCCCCTCTAATGCTATGCAAGTAGGAACTTCATTTTTTAAATGCTGTAACCAGGCATCTAGAAGAGTGCTGGCACCTAACTAGTGTGTAAATGGATCAATGAGTGAATGAATGGGAACAGATCCAATGCACATGAGTTTATCAGAGGGCAGAGATCAATTCTCAGCTAGTGAAAGGGTTACGAAAAGGCTGAGGCAGCAGGATCAAAGGTTCGAGGCCAGCCTCAGCAACTTAGTGAGACCCTGTTTCAAAATTAAAAAAGAAAAAGGGCTGGGGAATCTAGTTCAAGGACAGCCTCAACAATGTAGCAAGATTCTCAGCAACCTAGTGAGACCCTTTTTAAACTAAAAAATAAATTAGGGATGGGGGTGTGGCTCAGATGTAGAACTCTCCTGGGTTCAGTTGCCAGTACCACACACACAAGAATTTTTTTTGATCCATTCAGTTGCACATAATATTTCCAATTAAGCTCTTACTAAGCCTGAAATAGAATGCAAAGCACACAGTGATTGAAATGAAGGGGAAAACTCTGTATATTCTATCAACCACAAAAATGTAATGTTGCTTTCAGAGAAATAGTCTGATCACATTTCTCAAGCAAGATAGTGCTGTGTAGAGCTTCAAAATTAGAGCCTGGCCATAACACATCAAATGAAATTTCACAGATGAGAGGCTGCTGGCTTGAATGGCCTCCCTCCCCTTCCACCTCTAGAACCTGATCCATCAAATCCCAATTCAAACACCACCTTCTCCATGAAAAGTGCCCAGGTCTAACCATCTCAAAGATTTATTTCCCTCTGAGTCTCATTCTGCAGCTACAACTTTCCTAGGTCATCTATGTTTTTGTATACTCTAGTTTTTTGGTGTTATTTCTCATCATTCTGCTTTTTCTAGTTTTATGCTATTATTATTATTGTTAATATTTTTATTAACAATAGTTTTATTGTTTGCTCTTCTTCCATTATGTCTCCAAGATGAATGTTCCCACTGTACGATGTTACACAGCATGATCTGAAACGCCATCTCCAGCCCTTTGCATGGACAAGTACCAAGTAAATTTGAATAAATAAGTAAACACCATCCTGAAAAATCTAACTGGCTGAGTACTAAGAAGTCTGTCTCATGACAGAAGACTTGCTCCCTACTCAGATTAAAGTGAGAGCTAAAATTCTGCTCTATTCTTAACATCTACAGCATTTTTCACTTTCTTGTGAATACTGGTCTACCAAGCATAGTGAAAAAAGAGTGTTTTGTTGAGTTGAGTTCAGCTCCTACTAAGCCAGTTCCTATAGTGAATAAGAAGGATGCACGTGCTAGTACCTAAAATACAAATATGGTAATATAAATGCAGGAGGGATAAGATTCTGGGCCACCATGATATAAATGTAGAATTGCAGTCATTTGTATGACTAAATAGTCACTAAAAATATAAGACCTAGAACCAGAAAACATCCAAAATCTTATTTCAAATGCATCTGGTTTCTTTGAATGTTTCTAGTTTTATTTTCATGTAGGCAAAAAATGATTGGACAAGAACCATCGCGTCGGATGCAGAATGACGAGGACACAAGAGGGACGTGGGGGATGCTCACATACCGGTGCACGCCACTGCTGCACATGATGATGTGGCAGGCTCCCAGCCTGTCGCACAGCTCCGAGGAAACTGACAGCAGCCCAACTCCAGAGGCGCTGCAGGCTGTGTTAGCACAGGCAGCTGTGCGCTTGGATCTGATAAACGAGGCCACCAGTCGATAAAGTTCATCCAAAGCATTGAGAGGCCTCATTAGCTGCAGAGAAAAAGCGATGAACATCCAGTTCAACAGGTTTAGTAGAAATTCTTTAAGTGGGATGCAACTCACAGTTGCTGCAGTTTTAAATGAATGGCATGAAATACTTTGTTATAGAGGTAGCAGAATTGGAGACTACAAATACTGCAATTACACAATGCTGGAGAAGAACAGCAGAAAAGCTAAGTGAGGGAGGCACGTGAATAAGAAAGCATCCAGAAACGAATCATCAATTTTTACCTTATCTACATACGCAGCTTTGGATGTGGAGTTTGGGGGCGAGTTTGACTTGTCCAGGTAGAATGCCCTGGAAGAATCCAAAGAAGAAATTATTGCTTGTTGGTAGAAAAAACATAAAAGGCACGACGATATTCAGCTTGTGTTGACTTCCTTTGAAAGAAAGATGGTGGTGGGGTTGCACAAAAGTTAATAGTTATCCACTCAAAAACAACAACAACAACAAAGCTACCACCAGCTCCATTACACATTGTGTGGCCTTAGATCATCTAACTTGTCTTTGCTGAGTTTCCTCACTGGTAAGTAGGGAATGGCATCAGCTTCTACTTTCATAAGGCTGCCAAGGAGAGTAAATGAGTTAACTCAGAAAAAGTGCTTACAACAGTGCATATTGCACAGAGTAAGAGCTTTTAAATACTTATGATAATATTGGTATGAAATTCAAAGAAATATATTGTGACTATTGGAGAATATTATCCAGTTTTCATTTTTTAGGAAAGTGTCAGATTATGAAACTAATACTCAATCTAATTTTAAATTGAATACTGGGCAGATTTTCAGTCACTAAGTTATGTTCAGATTGGAAGCTGAGCTTTTTGAGGATGAACTGGCTCTTTTATGTCAGTAGGATGCAATATGGTAATACCTCTTCTAAAACATTAAGTTGAACTCCAGTGGCCCGAAATAATCCAAAACATTTATTACTGTATTTACTGTGCTTGTGGCTCAATAAACAAAAACTGTAAGACCCATGAAGACAGGATACATTTAAGTTTTTGACATAGTATCTGTTTTTTAAATTGTGGTAAAATACATATAAAATTTATCATTTTATAGTGTATAGTTCAATGGTACTAAGTACATTCACATTAACCATCTAGTTAATTATTTTTGCTGAGGTGAAATTATTTCCAGGATGTGACCATTGAATATTAATATAAAAAATGAGTCCCATAATATTAGATATTCTAATAAAAGTTTATTAGATTGTGTTTCAGAGCACCTTTAAGGATTTCAAAGTATTGGTCAATTATTGTCAAATTCACGTTTAGTAATGGGCAAAATCAGTGGAGAGAACTCTATTTCTAGCGCTTGTATTTTGAGTCCCACTAAACACATACACACACACACACACACGTAACGCTCTTCCCATGATTAACAGTAGTGTTTATTTTTGTCTTTTTAGATAAAGTAATGTGGACTAATCAGATTTTATCATATAAATTAGGAAAGTGAAAGTGTTAACTCTAAGGGTAACTTCCAAAATGACGATTATGTTCATTCCTTTTGCGAATTAGTTTCTTCTTCAGTGAAATACAGATTAAACTCTTCTTTAAAAGAAATTGTGAACAATTCCGCATCCAAGGGTGGCTTACTCAGAATTTACTAGGAACTCCTATGGGCTTTATTTCCAGGTACCACCTGTAGTTTCCTCAGCCTGAATCCCACAGCCACTCCCTGCCCCTGTGTGCACAGGCGCTGCTGGAGCCTGGGGGCTGCACGGGAGCCTGCACGGGAGCCGAGCAGCGCTAGTGCCCGGCTTGATGGCTTGATGGCTGGGCTGCAATGACATGAACCACACACCACCGAGTGCCAGGAAACCACAGCTCCAAATTTAGCTGGGCGAATCAGTACCTAATACAATCACTACAGCAAGAGCAAAAGCAAAGGAGTTGGAGGAATCATTGGAAAATTGTCTAGGTTTTCTCCAGCATCAGAAGGAGATAGATAGCAACAACCCAAGAGGAATGCTGTTATGAAAGAAGGAAAAGAGGCCTGGACTGTGCAGAGGACAAGAACATGCAGGGGCTGAGCCGGGCTAGTGAATGGGCAGAATCAGGATGGGTAAGCAGGGTAAGACTTAAGGGCTTGACAAGGAGTTTGGGTTTTATTCTAAGGGATTTGGGAGCCACTGAAGGGAAAAGGCCATATAACTTGCCTCATTGCCAGAAAAGAGGCTGTTTCGTAAACTTTACTGCCATGTCTCAAAATTCCTGTTCTTCTGAAAGGTCTGTGTGTCTTATATACTGAGACATATTTGCTATAGCACTAGGAAAACTCAATCTTGCGTTTTGCCCTTTTCATTATCTTTTTAAAAAATTATTTATTTATTTATTGGTGCATTGAAATCATACATCTTGATGAGTTTCAGGGTGGTAGAAGTATACTTTACCTTTTAAAGACACAAAACAATACAGCTAGAGAGTTCCCCGTTGTTCACCCTTCTCTACTCCTGTTCTTGCTCCAACGGTGCAAGAAAGGCCACCCTGAGAGTAACACTTACCACTGCCGCGCTGTGTGGGGTCACCCACACTGTGGGTTCAAGTGGAGGTACCAAAAATAGTTGTGACCATGCTCCACATCCTTGTTTACCTTGATGCTCTTAGATTTTCAACTTTTTGTTTTTTTATTTTTTTACTTTTGTGTAGCTATTACTTTTTAAAGAAAGTTAAATTTAATGACTTTTAAGTGTCTGCTCCTCTTTCCTGTTTTGGGTTTTTCTTTTTTTTGCCTTCTTTCTGGGCTTACTTCCTCAACATTCATTTTTTAAAGTTGATGATTCCATTCATATTTTCAGTCAGGGTCTGCCCACGGTACACTCTTGCATAAAATCCTCCACTCAGTGGTCGGCAATCCTTCCCTCTCACAGAGGCTCTTGGCATCTGCTCTCACTTTAATGGCCTTTGGAGGCAATCTATACATATATTTTTTTCTCTGATAGTTCAGCTTTTCTTTTTATTCTTTGTTCTAAAGCTAAACCACAGTGTTTGGGTGTTGATTCATTTTTATTTATTAGGATAGGTTCTAAGAATGAGCTTTCAACTTGAGGTGTATGGTCTTCGATTCTCTCTCCATTTTGCCTCTGCACCATCATTTTTATTTTCTTCTTCTTCCCATTGATCATACGTCCACATGTCCTCATGTTCTCTCTCTCTCCTTGTCTCCCTTTCTATGCCACACTTTCCCTTTCAATATCTTATTTTCCCATTACTCCGTTTTGGGTGATTTCCTCTGTAATATCTTCCAAAGGAGCAACTCCATCTCCATGTCAAACATAATGTATCCTTTCTATCAGAAATTTTACTCCAAAGATTATTTTTTATTTTTAAAATCTCTACCTATTACCTATTCTTATTTTATTTCTGCCATTAAAAGGCAAACTCCCCACTAGAATATAAACCCCCTACGTGGATACAGATTTTATTTATTTTTGTTCATTGCTATATCTCTAGCACTTGTAATAGAGCATTATTAACGGCATGATCTCAATTGATACTTCTAAATAAGCAAATGGATAATTGACTATTTTTGTTTCAAGATTTTCTGCCTTTATTAATGGATAGTATTCCTTTGTTTCTATTTTAAGCATCCAAAATATACTCTGCCAGACTGTTTTATCAAATTCCTCTAAGAAATAATAAATTTTTCTAAAGACAGCCAGTTTTCTGGCTCTTTCTTACTATTGGGTTTTCCTCCATGCTTTGGAATTACATTTTATAAGTTCTCTTGAAGTGAGAAAATTTTTATTGATTTATTTGATACAGTTTATTATTAGCTCTATTATCACCCTTCTCCCCCAAATAGAACTTGTGCCCATTTTGTGGCTAGAATCACACACTGGTAACCTCTTTTACACCAGTGATTTGAGGATGACATCGTGTGAACATCGGGATTATTAATAGTCTCATCACTAGCCAGTTAGTGATCTGGTGGAGTCCCTAGTTTCGTGGCCCTGTTGGTTCCTCCTGCCATCGTAACCCAGAGCACCACAGAAATTACAGTCTCTAATAGCAGCTGGCAGTGGATTTTTCATCTTTCGCTCAGAATTGGATGAGTGATCTCCACCCTGGTTTCAAATAGTGAGGCTGACTCAGGATTCCCACCTAGTGTAGAACTCTGATCTCCCTCTATCCTGCAGAAGCTGCCCTGCCCCCTCCGTCCTGTGCCAGAGGCCTCAGCATAGCCTATCTATCACTCATCACTTGGATCTCAATTCCATTTGAGGGCCCCAGGGATGATAAACTGTTTTTGAGCTCAGCTGTGACATTAATTTCTGTCTTCATAGTTTATCCAGCATGGCTGCACACTTGGAACATAGGTGTCGCCTCAAATTCAGAAGCCTGAGAAGTACACCACGTAGGCACTCTACATGCTTTCCCTCAGCTGTCCTCGGTAGAAAAAGCAATGTAGTATAGAAGAGTAAACAAGTCCATGGGCAAATTATTTAGCCTCTCAGGATCTGAGTTTCCTCATTTTAAATGTAGATACTAGAATTGTCTAACATAGAGAGGGCATAATGTTGAAGATTAAATTAATGCATATGAAGTGCTCGGTTCTGTGATAAGCAAACAGGACTTACCCAATAGACCATAATAACTATTATTCAAGTGCATCAGCATGTCTTGGGGAACTTGGGGACATAGTAAGTAATAAAATTCAAGCCAAAGATTTCCTGCTTTACTTTGAAGTAATTAAAATATTTTATAACATATGTTAAAAATGAAATTAAGTTAGACATTTGAAATCTAGATAATTCCATGACAAATGCACAAATAGAGGTTTAGGTCTAAAGAGAAAAGAACCATTTTTAGGTTCAAGAACCATCATTTAAGTAGCTCATTCCATTGCCTATAGAAACTGCAGGTCTTCTAAACCTCAGATCATCTTGGGAGAAAAATATTCTATAAAAGTATCCCATGGACCATTGGTACCACCTAAGGAAAGCATCAGTACAGAAACCTGCCACCAGCACTGGATGCTCTTTCTTCTGAAAGAGATGTTTTTTATATATTAAAAAAAGAGGTGTCATAGATTCAGCAAGCAAAGAGTGCTTTAGAGCATGTTGATCTAATCAGTCTATATTCACTTAAAGCTTACTTGACAAATATCTGCCAACATTCAATGGGCAAAATCAAGCCATGTGTGGTGGCACATGCCTGTATTCCCAGTACTTGGGGGGCTGAGACAGGAGGATCGCAGGCTTAAGGCCAGCCTCAGCAACTTAGTGAGCCTTTTTAAAAGTAAAAAATAAAATATGGTTGGGGGTGTAGCTCAGAGGTGGAGTACCCCTGAGTTCAATCCCCAAATGAGCAAAATCTTTAAGGGAAGAAATATTTGATGATGAGAAAAAAAGTTAGAAAAGTAACTTAAAGGTGGAAAATGTAGCCCACATTAAGTGAAAATTTATTTAAAAACAATTGTGTGAATGTATGTCACTATTACTATGAACTACATTATGATGTAAGACTATAATGCATCAATAAAAGTATAAAAATTATATCTTTTATTAATTGCTATATAGAACTGAAGTAGAATAACAATTAATGATAATGATTCAAAATACTCAGAAGTATTTTCTATAAAGGATTACTACAGATTCAGACTTAATATATTGACTCATTCAGTTTTAGGCCAGGAGTTAATATTTGTTAATACATGAAAATGGAAAGCAAAATAATAATTTAACAATTATTAATCCATTATTATAGAAAGCACATTAACAATGATTGATTAACAAATATTAACAAGATAGTATAATATAAACCAATGCACTGATAAAAATCCAGAGAAAATAACCAAGAAGGATAGCCACTTTAACACTCCTATGTTAATATATATAACCAACACATTTGCAAGTTCTGTTATTTGTTAGTAAGAATTTGGACTCTAGGATGAAACTAATTTAGCTATTCTTCATCAGAACAAAGGTTGTTCAGCCAAATATTTCACCAGCCACAACGTTTACAGGTATGCACAGAATTTCAGTATCATTTGGAATCTGACAAATTGTGGACACGAAATAAATTCCTAATGCACTAGCCTTAATTACAAAAGCCTTGCAATGACCCTTAATCAAATTTTATGGGGAAAGTTAATGGCAAAATTGGATTAATGCCCAAAGTGACTGCAGTTTATTGTCCTTCTGAGGTTAGTAAGAATGAAGTCATGGTTCCTTTATCTGAATACAGAAAATCTTATGAAAACCATTTTAAAAGTGTGCTGCTGTTTTATATGGGCTGAACAGTGAGTTCTTATGCCAGTGTACATCAGAATTCACTGCTGAAACTTTGTAAATTAACTTTGCCATGTAAAATAAACATATTATGATACTATTTTTTTCATTTAGTCTCCATAGAATAAAGTACCAGTGAAAGGGGGTGGCAATACCATGTTTCAAGAAGTAGTGGTATAGAGATATCACAAATAACTGCAATGAAACTAATCTGGGATGCTTTGCTTACCACCTAAAGCAAAGACGAATACACAGATATTTATAATGCAGGGCAGAAGATGATAGATAAAAGGTGCACAGAGTTCTGGGTATGTAGAAGGAAGGAAACACTTCAATTTTTTTTTTTTTTTGGTACTGGGGATTGAACCCAGGGGCATTCTACCTCCGAGCTACACCCCCAGCCCTACTTTTTATTCTTTATTTTGAAACAGGGTCTCACTAAGTTGTGGAGGGCCTCACTAAGTAGCTGAGGCTGGCCGGGAACCTGCGATCCTCTGGTCTCAGCCTCCCAAGTACCGGGATTACAAGTGTGCGCCACCATGCCCGGCTACGAAACCCTTTAAATGATGCCATGTATATATATATGAAATTACCAATGCCAATCTCAATATCATGTATGGGGCTGTGGTGGGGAGGGGAGGGAGTAGGGAGGGAGCGGGGGGAAGCTCACTGAGTGCTGTGTGCATGAACTGCTCTGAACTTCATTATGATTTGTGATTACAATGCACCAGTAAAAGTATAAAGGAGGTAATCGTTTAAATAATGCTATGTACATGTGTTAAACTACCAGTGCCAATCTCAAAAACACCTATTGGAAAGGGGAAGAGGAAGGGGAGGGGGGACCTGAAGGGAAGCGTCCATGAGTTGTGTGCATGCATAGTCGTATCACTGTGCACCTCAGTATGATGTATAATTATAATGTGCTAACAATAATAAGAATAATGATGATGAAAGCAGATGGCATGAGAATGGGACTTGAATGGATGGATAGGATTCTGACAGGTCAAAATGGGAAAGGAGCATTTTAAGTGAAGGCAAAGCCATGGCCAATACAGCATCAAGAAAATAGATGGGGCTGATTTGACTGCAGAGTGGGCTCAGGCCAGAGAGGGAGAGAGAGAGAAAGTTGAACAAGTTGGCTGGATACATGTTCTGAGGAAATTAAATACCAGACTAAAGAACCATAGTTAATGTGTTATGCAGTGAAGAAGGACTACAAAATAAACACTCAGCTATCAGCTACAATGAGAATGGACAAGAAGAAATACTTGACTCATAAAATATGCACATGTAGGGAATTTGGAGCTGTGAGAGATCCTGGAAATGAGAGGAATCATTCAACATTCCTATCAAGACCCTGGGAATATACATAGGGGACAGATGCTTGCCATGAGAGAAAGAAAACAAGCTCGAGGCACAGTGAGATTAGTTTACACAGAGTTATGCAAGTTAATGTACTAATGTAAGATTTAGGAAGATGCACCCTCGGATGGGTGAATGCTTAGTATCTAGCTCAACAGGGTCCAGCTGGTGCTCCAGCAATGGCCATTTTCTCACATGGAGGGGAGATCATGCAACAGCCTCATTTAAAAATCTTTAAACTAATTTATTTTGTCATGAGAGATACAAAGAGGGTTAAATCAATGACAAAGGTGACATTTTTCTTATTTGGCAACCTTTCCCTACCCCTTTTTTTTCTAGATATGTTGGAGAATATCCAATTTCTAAGAGAGATGATTAAAAGAGCCTCTGGTGTTTTGTAAATAAAGAAGTCTAGGCTTCCGCCCAGGTCGCTGCTATGTTCTTGCTTCTGGCTTCTGGCTTCTGAGCTCATCTCTATATTTATAATCATTTATAGAAAGGTCTCACATGGTCAAACACATATGTACTGCTAATATTGTATCCTATCCAAAAGCATTCTAAACTATATCAGGTTTGCTTTTGTGCATTTTACAAGTATTTTGGGTTTTAGCTGTTACTCTGAATTTCAAAAAGAACTGTTAATGGTATTTGGTCAATTACAGATGTTCATCATACATATGATTCGATAGATATGATTAGATTTGTCATTTGTGACCTAGCAGTTGACTACAGGTATGACTGGGTGTCTCATGAATATTACTGTTAAATGAATTTGACTACCACAATAGTTAAATTAGGGGGAAAACTCTCCTGAAAACTTTATTAAAAGATGTTGATCTCTTGTATAAATGAAAGTCACCAGACGGGTTCAACCTGTGGCCACACATGATAAAGAAATCTACTGAGTGGCAAAGTGGAGACGTATTAATATTAATTGGCAATTCCACTCCACCTCCTTCCATGCCCATGAGGCTTAGTCCTGACTTCTCTAAAATGTATTTTATTTAATATTACATGCACAGAAATTCTGAATATGAGATAATCTTTGATTTGCCTGGATGTCTTTTTGGAATGTCTAATGTTGGAATTGTCATAGAACTGCCTATGTCAATTTTAGGGTTTATTTCTAAATGTTGAGTGTTGGGGGGAAAAACAACTGCTAGAAGGTTATAAAGACAGACAATATGTAGGACCACAGAGAGAAAAACTTTCAGACAGATAGACAGACACATAGCATTTCTCTGATTTATTTTGTGTCCTGAAAATGTAATTATGATGTCAGATGGAGGAGAGCCACATCTCATTACTTCCTTTTGCTGTCAATAATCTCATTTCACGCTCTCCTTCTGGAAAAACCATCACGAGTGACCCAGCCGGATTAAATCCCAGTCTCTGCTTTCCAAACACTGCTTTACTCCTCTATGATTTTTGCTCTCCCTATCATGAGTCTACTAAGGTGGCAGACCTTTTCCACACCCTGTAATATGCACCTGCCATCTGTGGTCGAAATACTCATATATACTTATTTTCCAATGACAATACCATACCCTGCAATTATGGCACACAATCTCAGTGGAAAGGGAGAAAAAAAGAAGCACATCCTTTAAAGTAAGAAAGCCATTCCAAATAACGATGTTTAGCTATATCATATAAAACACATCTCATAGCCGGGCGTGGTGGTACACACTTATAATCCGAGTACTTGGGAGGCTGAGACCGGAGGATCCGGGTTCGCAGCCAGCCTCAGCTACTTAGTGAGGCCCTCTGCAACTTAGTGAGACCCTGTTTCAAAATAAAGAATAAAAAATAGGGCTGGGGGTATAGCTTGGGAAGCTGAGACCGGAGGATCTGGGTTCGCGGCCAGCCTCAGCTACTTAGTGAGGCCCTCCGCAACTTAGTGAGACCCTGTTTTAAAATAAAGAATAAAAAATAGGGCTGGGGGTGTAGCTTGGAAGTAGAATGCCCCTGGGTTCAATCCCTGGTACCGCAAAAACAAAAACAAAAACAAAAACAAAAAACACATCTCATTATACCAAGGAAAAATATTGAGGTCAAGTGGTATTTCTATTTTTAAAATAATTCTATTTAATTTCTATTTAACTTAATAATTATGTTTCAAGACAGTCTGGCACTTTTGTAGCAAAGAACAATTTTTTAGGTTTAAAATCATGAAAGTCTTATACTAATTCTTTCTCTGTGTACCCTATTTAACTAATTCCAGTGTATCTTCAGGATTACCTATGTAAATCATAGATTTCATCCTTTTTTTTACCTTATTTTAAAACCATTAAAATCTCTCCAGTATCCAATCTGAAATGAAGTCATGCATTGGAGGGTTTTCCTAATTATCTATCAATGGGACTTTCTATCCCACCTCTCAGCACTGTGCCCTGCCTTGTTCATGCTCAACTCCCTAACACCATCATCCATCATGTTCTCACTTCCCACCTCTCTGCATGGTATTCTCTCCTGCCTGAAACTCCCTCTCACCTCTTTCTGCTTGGAAAAACTCTACTGATGCTGCAAAACCCAGCTCGAATATCTCAACCTATTCTACTGGGTGCACACATTCTGTTGCTTGTGCTAAATTGTTTACTCTGAGTGGGTACAAACCAGTTTTTAAAATTTGGATTCCCATAATCTAAGCAAATGCTGACACATACCATGTATCTAATACTTGATGCAGTACTGTACTGAGTTGAACTTTAAAGATAGTTAAATAGCTGGGCATGGTGGCATAGACCTGTAATCCCAATACAAAAAAAAAGTTAAAATAACCACCATTATATTTTTAAAAGGATTCTTTGTATGCAGAAGAATTCTTGAGCTGATAAATATTAGGTTATAACTCAATTAACACTGAAACATATACTTGAAAGAAAATTCATAGCAATGCTCAGAACTTAAAATTAGTAAGGATGTATGACAATTCTACCTTCAGTGAAAGATATATAAGTTCAAGACACACACACAAATAAACTTCTGTGTCCCTGCACCTACATTAGCACTGTTTTACCTATAAAGTACTCTAGCAAATGATACAGCAAAAATCATCATCAGTTTTAAATAAGAAGAGATGAAAATAGCTAGGCGTGGTGGCACATGCCTATAATCCCAGTATTTGGGAGGCTGAGACAGGAGGATTGCAAGTTCAAGGACAGTCTCAGCAAGACTCTCAGCAACCTAGCGAGATCGTGTTTCAAAAATAAGATAAAATAAAATAGGGCTGAGAGTGTAGCTCGAAGGTAGAACATCCCTGGGTTCAATCCCCAGTACCACCACCAAAAAAAAAAAAAAAAAAGCTATGAAAATAAACATGGTTATCTACTCTCACACCAAGCTTTTACATGTCTTAATTCTTGGCTTATATACTTCTGCACTACAATCTATAAAAAGCTGAGCTTTCACTTATTTGGCAAAATTCAAGGCCCTTAAATATGGTACCTGACACATACATAGTAAGTCATGTAATGCTAGTTATTATTATGATTCATTCTTCAACCCCTATCTTCCGCACCATGTCCTCTCTCAAACTTTCTCAGCATCTTTAGAGTCAGAGACTCTTCCTGATACCCCACCAGTCCTTACATCTCTTAACTTTAGTCTCTACTGTTCTGTATCTTCAGGACTTGTTCATACGTTTCTCTCCCCATTAAACTATCAACATGTTGATGATACAAACAATGTACACTTTTCACTCATCCGCCAAGCACTGGACATTTTTCCCATCACAAAACATACATACACATTCACTATTTCGCTTATGAACTGTACTTAGCAGGACAAAGATAACTGACTGGTAAGACAATCCAGGTCTCTGTCCTACCTTAAACTTTCAAGGAGCTTAATTAAAATTAGCTGAAGCAGCATGGAACTGTCACCACCTTCTAAGATATTAAGGTCGACAACAATTCAGGAATGAGTCTCATCTTATAAATAACTGTAGACATCTGCTTCTGACGGCAGGGCAGGGAAAATGTAATGTGGTTAGAATTATAGATATGCAGACAAGAGAAAGATGTCATTAGTGGAATTTCGAGACACAGTGAATATGGCAAGAGAGTCTACTAAGTAGTTAAAACCCCCTCCAGACTCCTTTTTGATAACTTCCCTCCTCAAATGAGCAAAGACATCAAAGGTAAGTCTGAAGAAAATATTTGGAGTTAAACATAATGTGCACAAGAACAGGGACTTTGTCATATTTAACACTATGTGCTCAACACCTAGAAAACTGCCCAACACAGAGTAGCTGCTCAGTAAATAGTTCTGAAGTGAAACAAAAGTAAACGACTTAAGGACAAAACAAAAAGCTATACGATTCACAAGGGACAACCTTGTGCACTGAGTCCTTCCTGCAAAGAACTAAGAATTTGACCAAGTTCATTTTCATTGAAAATAAATAAATCTGCACCGACTTCAGGCCCCATCTACTGTTCAATAACTGTCCTCCTCTGCCAATTGCATCCTGAATCTCTTCTTATAAATGGCACCCACTCCTTCAAATTCTTTATTTTCCTAGCCCTTTAACATTGACTTCATTGGTTTTCACACATTTTTTTGTTTTACCTGTTTCCTTCCTCACAGCAGATTTTTAGGTAACCATCCTTCCTGTCTGTGGACTAAACTCAGGCCTGGAAGCACAGCTGGCACTGGACATCCTTCCGATTAGTTTTTCACAATCAGCCTTATCCTGGTGTAGTTTTCCGGTGTGACATCAAATGTGGTATCTGTATTGTTCTCAGGAGTAGCTCTGAACAAACAAGGCTCCCTGGCTCCATTTTGCACAGGTATTTTATGCACGTTCCCTCTATATCTTTCTCACTGCACAGTGAGGCCAGGTGCCCCAACCCCAAGCTCCTTGGAGAAGCTCCTGATATTAATTTTGCTCTCTATTAAGGTGCTCTGCAGGAAACCTATGAAACCCATCTTCAGATGCAAATCTCTGAGCTCAGCTATTCCATATGTTAGGCAAATATCGAGGACTGAACTTGCTTCTTCTCAGCTAATACAACAGTGTAGGGAGCATAATTAGCTGCAGTGGACAAATAAGGAAAAAAGGACTGGCGGTGTTAAGAACTTGCCCCAGTCATAGAACTGGTCAGCGGAAGAAATAAAGACTAGAACACAAGCTTGGTGGATTAGCCATCCTCCCGCAGATTAATGCAGCAGACAATTCCGTATCATTATCCTGTTTCTTTTTATCCATAGCATTGCAGAATTCCATATTTACCATAGCCCCCACCCCACGACCAACTGAATGTTATTCGCTCTCTTAAGCATAATTCTGCCCCCCATCACCCATCTCATAAGAAATTTGATGTCACATTAGATCCATTGGGGAAAAAAAACTTTCCTAAAGACTAACAGGGATTTGTCCATCTATCATCTTTCTCAGCCCTAATTTGTCCACAGTGGTACCACTAGGACGCACAGTTTAAAATGCATCACCCTTCCCCACCCCCCACTGCTTAGAACTCATAAGCAAATCGCTTCACTTAAGGGTTTAGGTCTAAACTCCTCAGCTGGCACGTGAGGTCTATGCCCACATCCCCCTCCTGCCTCACTTTCTGCCCAGCCTCACCCCACAGTGCCTTCGAGCATGTTGTTCCCACGCACTGAAACTGCATCTCTACCCTCCTCCACCTGGTCCACCGGCATCATCTGTCAAAACTACCCCAGCTCCCGAACTCCACAAATGTTCTTCTTCTGTGCTTTTCAGGCATCCTGTTACCTCTGCCATGATGTTCACCAGAATATTTCAAGACAACTTGTCTATTGTACTTATTCTCCTAGATTCTGAATCATGCCTGTATCCCTAGGGTACAGTGTACCCTGTACTTGCATGAACATGCATACACAAAAAAATGATGAATCATAAGAAACAGTTCCCAATACAGGATGGGCGTAGCTAGGAAAACCATTCAGCACTGACACTGAATCCATACCACTCTCAGGCAGTGTGTTGAAGCCGCCATGATGTGAGTTAGGGTCTTGCCTAACTAACTGTTTGCATCTTGCACCCTGAGTAGGGCGCCCTAACTTTTGGGCATTTATATGTATAATTTATATGTGTACAGAAACATTTACTAATTAACTATGAATAGATATTTCATCAGCAATGAGTAAACAACAAAGGAAAGGACAATGTGAATAGATGAGACACATAAAATGAATACAAAACATGATGTTATAAATGCTGTGATATAGACACATGCTGGAATATAAAGAAAAAGACGAGTTTAGGGGAGGTAGAAAGCCCTCATTTGGCCAGGTTGTGTGTGTGTGTGTGTGTGTGTGTGTGTGTGTGTGTGTGTGTGTGTGAATTCTGAGGTGTGTCAGAAAAGATGACTAGGAACTGGCCAAGGCTACTGAAATTGGAGTCATTCTAGCTTAACTTACCAAAGCCAAGCAAAAATTTGATTTTTGTTAAAGGACTGACAGAATTCCACAAACTTGAAACTACACAAGATGGAACCCTGCCCTCAAGTGAGGTTAGGCAGTCTGTTTAACCAGATAGCTGATTTTACAAACCAAATGCTTTTATTCTTCACACAAGTCATGAGTTTCAGTATATCCACCCTAATTTCTTCTAAGTAAAAATCATGTCTTTTGTATCAGCACCTCTGAACCCAAGCTACATTTTTTGACTGGTGTAGGGATAAAGCTTTGAAAAGATAATTTGTGACCATTCATCCATCTTCCATGTCACATCCACAAAATAAAAGAAGCCTGGAACGTTCACAAAAAGGAACTGAACAAAAGCAATAGGAAAAAAATTTCAGCCCCAAAGCTTGACTAAGATGCCTTGGATATATTTTTAAGGCTGATTGTCCCTGTGGTCAGATAGAAAAGTCAGCAGAATTAAAAGTAAAAACCAGTCTTGCCTCTGTAAGCAATGACAACTTGTTCTCATAGAGTATATTTCCCTAACTCATTCTTCGGGGTTGCTTATTTTTTCTTTGACACTTCCAGTTCTCATTTATTCCAAGGGAAATTCCGAGCACAAAGTACTTTGATCTTCCTTTTGCTTTGGTGAGAAAGTTATCTTTTCTTAGCTTGGGGATAGAAAACAATAGGTTTTCTTAGTATTCAGAGAGAGGATTCTCTTCAAAAGATGCTTTGAAAATGAAGATGATTTTAACTGCTTCTGTTTGTTATCCAGTGTATCTACTCATCCTTATAAATATTATCACAATGCAGGACTTATCACAAAAACGTAAAAACTCATTGTTAAGTAACTCTAGTCTCATGTGCTGCTCATATCTAAAAATTGCATTAAAATCCCTTTAAGGTAAAAGTAAAATAAATATTAGTTATAACCTTAATCTCTCAAGGTCAAATGAATTGGTCTGAGTTAGAATAAGTACAGTCCAGGTGAATTAAATGAGATTACATGCATAAATGTATACACATCTGCCTTATATTCTCAGCAAAGCAACGGTGGTGACATTTAATAGAATTATAGTACTTTTCAAATAAAAAAGAGAGATGTTGCTCTCAAAGTGTCACTCCAACTCCAACTTTATCCGATTCCATCTCATGTGAAATTTATGAACCTTGGCTACACTGACAAATTTTCTGGAGAGATCTCCAACAGAGTCAGCATCTGTACCCTTCAAGTGGCCAGAATTTTTTGGCTATAAAACAAAGTAGACTGGATACTGCAATAAATCCAATAAAATGATAACATCACAGAACATGGCCATGTATTCCAATTAATAGGATTTTCAGTTCTACCCCCTTTTTCCAAATCACCCATGAGGCTTACTATGTTCTGAGCACCTTGGGGAGTAAGAGCTGCTTGCTCTCATACTATTAAGGTGGCAGGCAAATAACCCCCAAGGCAAAATAAAGCAAAGGAAATCAAAGAGATTGCTCAGTTTTTAAAAAGAAGGCCATTAATTTCAGCTGAAGCATCCTGAAGGAAGATGGATTCGAGGTGGTTCTTAAGTAATTATATCGTATCTGCAAATGGCAATGCAGCTGAAGTGTGTCCTGGGCGAAGGTGATGTCAACAGACGCGGAGGAAGAGTGAACGGTAAAGGAGGTGAAGAGGAGTATATGAATTCTGTTTACAGACAGACCTGATCCCTGCCCCTCTTTCTCCTGAACTCAAGCCTCCATAGCACAACTTCTCCTTCCCCTTTTCAGATGTTCATGCATGCTGCTCCCTCTGCTAGACAGTAAACACCCTCCCAGCCCCTGCCCCATCCCTGTAACCTCAACGCCTCCTGCAGACCTCAGCCTAAAGTCACTTCCTCAAATGGTTCATTCCTGAAACCATCAACCATCATCCCGTTTCCAGAGGGAAGGATACCCTTCTTCTATACCTGCATAGCACCTGATGCCAGCCCCACATAAGTTGTTTCACATTTTTATAAACTATTAGTGAAAATTTTATTTAATATTTATCACAACCCACAGACAAAATGTTCCTGGCAGGCAGCAACCTTATCTACTGCCCTGTGGTCACTGTGCAGCGCTGTCCTTGGTACTAGGTAGGCAAGCGGTATTTGCTGAATAAACAGCAAGCCCAGCAAGCCCTTTAGTTTCACTTTGTGTGAGAACTGTATAATTTGTGTTTTGTAAATGGTGGATCCTATCTATTTTTCATATGGAGGAAAGGAGTCTGCAAAACTTTTAAGCATTATATACGAATCCAAATTTGTTTTAGACTTAGTTTTTTCTCCTGCCATGAGAGAATTACTTCTCATATAAAACAGAATTTACAGTCCTGAGAATTCTACATTCTCAGCCTGAAAAAAGAAAGGAATTAAATACACACATTTGGTTTCCTGCAAGTCTTAAGAGACACCAAAATATGGATGCATCTTAAACAAAACAAAGAACCTAAGAACCTAGCTGAAAAAGTGGAAAAAATACGTAACTGCTATAGAGTTAAAGATGAATCTAAATGTTTCTGGTTAATTTCCAAAGAAATGATAAAACTTAACTCTAAAGGCTGCAGCTCTGTATAGAAAATCATTTTAAGAACAAAGGCATTAGTTACATGCTAATTAATATTCTGTCACCCTCTCTCACTTGTGTGTGTTCCAACTTTAAGCCCATACTCTCACTGACTTAATACAGTTTCCAGAGAAATTCATCAACAGAACACAAAATTTTCCACTTCAAACCTGGGTATACTGTTCACTACCCGATATCAGAAAGGGAAACCATGATTACAGGTGGAGGATACCAAGGGAATAGAGAGAAGGGAATGGGGATCTCAGCCCAGGACGAGGGACAGGATAGAAGCTGAAGTCCCACTGTCCTTTCATTTTTCTCCTGCTGTTTGATAGTTGCACTTGAAGATGTGAAATGGCAGTGAGCTCGTGCCATCGTGTTATCATCCTGTGTCAGGAGTGCATATTCGCTGACATTTTTGCCTGCAGAGGTAGAGGTGCCATGTCTGGTGGAGGTGCGATCCTGGGAATAGTCAGAACACACATTTCTGGCAGACATTTCACAGTTGAAAAAATTATCTGTGTAGTATTTCTTGTTAACACAAATAAAATCTCTACTTTCCTTTTACTTATTAGAGAAAATACATTTGGCTTTAAAATTTTTTTATAAAAGGAAATGTGTCACTCTTTATCCACAAAGGCACACCTCAAGCGAATATTTGCTTTGCATAATTTTATTGTTTTCTTCCTATTGGGATGATGAATTTACATTTCGATACCCCAAATCATGAGCCCTAAAATATTCAGTACGATGCTGTCACTTTATAAATATAAATAAATGACCATGGTTGCTAATACACAATTCTTTTTCTTTTGATTTTCATTTAAGTTTACTATTTACTTTATGTTGAAAATAATATTTTAGAAATGATAATCTAGGCCCCTGGAATGGCAAGGACTACTTTGATACAGGGAACACTTCATGTTTACAGTTGATATCATTAGTTACCATGCAGTGGTGCTTTCTGCCAGCCAGCAAAGAGGGTGCATTAAAATGAAAGGGTTTGGTAATGATAAATTACCTTTAAGTAGGACAGGGAAAATGAGGCTGATGGAAAGGACGGCTCATGGCCAGAGGGAATAAAAATGAAAGTCATAGGTAGAAAAGAGAAAATTAAAAAAGGGTGTTGCTGGTGAAGGGAGGGGTAACCATGCCCCTACTTCTAAATTTCTTCGTCAGAATTTCAGAGCTAAACCTTTTACAGGCTGTTCCTCTTTAATAAGCAGAAGGAAATTAATCTAGAATCTAAGTGGGAGGCTGAGGCAGGGGGACTGCAAGTGAGAGGTCAGTCTGGGCAACTTAGTGAGACCCTATCTCAAAGTAAGATAAAAAGGGCTGGGGATGTACCTCAGTGGTAAAGCAAGCAAGCAAGAAACATTATTTGACTTGACCCAGGAGGGAGGTTATATTTTGGAGCAAGTATGAAATATTTCTGCTAGCTCATCCTTGCTTCTAGGAGAAACAACTACAGGAAGGTGTCTTCAGGCACCTCGAGGGAGGGTCATAATGCATGTGGCACAGGCTTCCCAGGACACCTCTGTCTCCATTTCCACAGCTGACCGGAAGAGAATGGTCAGATCAGCCAGCTGGTTTCTGCTTGCTTCACTACTGCCTTGCCAACACTTTAAAACCATTTTTTTTTTTTTTTGCGGTACCGGGGATTGAACCCAGGGGCGTTCTACCTCCGCGCTACACTCCCGGCCCTATTTTTTATGCTTTATTTTGAAACCGGGTCTCACAAAGTTGCAGAGGGCCTCACTAGGTAGAGAGAGACAGAGAGACAGAGAGAGAGACAGAGAGACAGAGAGAGAGACAGAGAGACAGAGAGAGAGAGCTGAGGCTGGCCGCAAACCCGGATCCTCCGGTCTCTGCCTCCCAAAGTACTGGGATTACAAGCATGCGCCACCACGCCTGGCTTAAAACCATTTTTAATCTTATTGGTAATTGATGCATGAAATACAAGTGCACAGCATTTACTCGATACAAAGTGTACTTGCAATATTATCTAAACTTCCTACAATGGCCTACAGCCTTATAGAATTGTGATCTGCCCAAATCTCTCAGGGTACACTGTTCTTCATGTACTAGAATCCCACTGGCTTTCTGTGTCTTCCTCAAACTTGATAAACTTGTTTCCATGACCTGTGGACATCGATATACTGTTTTTGGCAAGATCTTCCCCCATTTTGGCAAAGTTGTTTCCTTATGATTTAAGCTAATGTTTACATACTACCTAATGTTTAAGTCATCCTTAAGTACCACCTCTGAATTATCTATCTCCTGGTATAGCAGCAACATGATTTATATTTTCTTTACTATACTTTTCACTATCTGAAGTTCTTTGCTTATGGATTTGTCCACTTGTTCATTTTCTGTCTCTCCCATTCTCACAAGAACAGAAATCTCAGCTACTCTGGATGAATGAATGGCTAATGGTACAGAATCAGAGTGACTATGGGCAGCAGGTAGTATCTGACACCAAAACTTAGCAAGGAAGAATTGTTTTCAGTATAAAATGTTCACTCCATCCATGGAGATGGCCTTATAGAGTACAAAACATATGAATATTAAAAATGTCTTTGATTTAAATACTGATTTGACCACTTATTATCTAGGTAACCTTAAGTTTCCCTTAAAATGGAAATGATAACATGAAACTCATTAGGTTTTTAAACAATTCACATAACTCACCCAGCACTGTGACAGACTCCTGATACATTCTCAAAATTGGTAGCTATCAAGGCTACCATTTTCTTTTAGGGGGAAAATCACTTCCACCGATTCTTGGCCATGACTAGAGTGGAATCCATGTTTCTGCTTAAATACCACCTTTTCTCACTCTTCGTGACCGTCCACTGCTCTCCTGCGGGGCTGAGTCCACTCAGGAGTGAACTGGCTCTAGCTAATGCGGCGTTTCCGGGTCCTTTGCTGGAGCCGGAGGGGTTCGGGCACCTTCTCCTCTTTAGAGAATGTCTTTAGAGCACTGGTCTGTAGTAACCATCTTTACCCAAATGACAGAATAAAAAGAAGCCTGAAAATAAAGCACACACAGAGGAAAGGGGGGCAACCGCTGGAGAGATCAACGATCTCCTGAGGACGAGGAACTCATCTCCAGAGCTGGCTGGGCCGGAAGCAGCCTCAGCCCCTGGATATCAGCAAATACATTATTTTGCTTATGCCAATTTGAGTTTGGATTCTGAAACTTATAATCGAAAAAAAATGCTTTCTAATCAAACAATAGTTTGTTGTAAGGCTAAAGGGAAAAAGGGCTTTTCTGGTGACCAATTAGGATAAATTAAGGTCCAGAATAAAATGATTTTCAGTGCATGTGTAAAAATGGCAGTAGGGTTATATGGAAAGACTGACACCTCAGGGCTACTTCTCAAGAGGGGACTTCCCTGGAAATGGTTATGTTGGTGTGTGGCTCTGGAAACCAAGAACAGACTACCCAAGAGCAATTTAGGACTATTTATGCTTACAGAGTAACAGGGAAAATTAAGGAAGAAATAATACCTTATTCAAGAAACAAGCAGGAAGAGAAGGGCCCTATTGAAAATAAGAAGGGAGATAATTGCCTTCCTCTGCAAAGAAAATCTAATACTCAACAAGTAGGATGCAAAGCAGGTAATTACTGACAAGGGCGCCTAATTTGTACTGAGGGGTCTGTACTGTAAAAATGCTTTCTCAAGGAAAGATGTATTAAAATGTTCTCTTATGAGAATATGGTAGCATTTAATTAATACATATGCTATTTTCTTAATAAAGAATCATTGATTGGGTGCAGTGGCACATGCCTGTAATCCCAGTACTTGGGAGGCTGACACAGGAGGATTGCAGGTTCGAGGCCAGTCTCAGCAACTTAGTGAGACCCTGTTTCAAAGTTAAAAAATAAAAAGGGATGGGTTGTAGCTCCAAGGTAGAACACCCCTGCGTTCAATCCCCTGTACAAGAAAGGAAGAAAGGAAGGAAGGAAGGAAGGAAGGAAAGAAGGGAGGAAGGAAGGAAGGAAGGAAAGAAATCAATCATTAATAAACATCAGGTATCTGGCTTATGTGAATCTATGTTATATTTCTGTGTGTTGTTTTTATTTTTGTTTTGTTTTGTTTGAAAGACCAGCCAAGCATGGTGTTACAAGCCTGTAATTCCAGTACTTGGGAGGCCGAGACAGGAAGATCGCAGCTTCCAGGCCAGAGTGCAAAAACTTAGCAAGACCCTGTTTCAAAAAAATTAAAAATAAAACATAAAATAGGGCTGGTGGTGTAGCTCAGAGTTAGAACCCTCCTGGGTTCAATCCCCAATCTCACACACACATACACACACACACACACACACACACACACACACACACACAAAGACCCCACAAAGTGAAAATAATATTCCACACCCCCATTTCTTTCTGGTAGTTATACCTCAATACTTTAATGCAATGAAACACAAGTTTGTGGAGAAACACAAGTTTCTTATGCAAAATACTTTGATAAACACAATGGGGGAACGCCAAGATAAATTTGCTCCTCATCTCAAACAGCTTATTCTAGAAAAAAGAAGATGGAAATCTGTGCGTATAACTGTATTGTCAAGGAGAAACACTGAATTCTGTAATAATCACAAAGTGAAAGGCTGGGAGAGTGTTCTGATATTCCTTTAGGCTGGGGCAGTGGTTCTGAAATTGAAGTGTGCCAAAGAACCGCCAGGAAGGCTTGTTACAACCCAGACTGTGGGGCCTGCCCAAGAGCTTCTTCTTCTTCTTTTTTTTTTTTTTTGGTACAGAGGATTGAACTCAGGAGCATTCTACCTCCCAGCTACACCCTCAGCTCGATTTTATTTTTGAAACAGGGTCTCGCTTGGTTGATGAGTCTCACTACTTGCTGAGGCTGTCCTTGAACCTGTGATCCTGTCTCAGCCTCCCAAGTCCTGGGATTACAAGCGTGTGTCACCATGCCCAGCTTGCCCAAGAGCTTTTAGTTAAATTTGCAGATGACGCCGATACTGTTGCTGGTCTGGGGATCATCATTTGAGAAGTTTAGATCTAGTTAGAGCCTTCTAGGGAGCTTCTAGAAAGTTCTAGTGCCCAGGCTTCACTCTAGCCACAAAATAAAAGAGAGATATTTCGTGAAGGAGACTTTACCAGGGTGGGGCATTGAATCACAAGAGCAGTTTGGTGAACAGTTGGAGGCAGAGGAAGCAGATAGGAAGGAAGAGTGAGGAGTCCTGGGAGAGGCAAGCACGGTGCAGGATTAGAAATGACAACACAGCATGGCTGATGCATCCAGAGAGAGAAGAGGTCTAGGGTCAAGTTATGGAAGATCCTCACTGCCATGCTAAGCAGCTTGTGACTCCTTTGGGGACAAGAGGAAATCATAAAAGTCCTCTGAGCAAGAAGATGACTTGGCCTGGAAGCAAAATCCTGAGGAGATCAATACAACACCAGTGCTTAGAGAAGGAGATTAGGTAGGAGGCTACAGAAGTGGTCTATTTTCTCAAACTGGAGTCTAGGGAAGTATCAGGACTGTGTGTCCTGTACAAATGCTTTAACGTTGTACTTTTAGTTCACAGGTAACCTAGGAATATGTTTGATCAGTTATAAAGGCATACTTCTCATCTGTGACAATAGTTGTCAACTGAAAGATTTTCCTAAGATTAAACTTAAGCTTCCTAAGGCAGTGTTTCTTAGGGGATATAGTTTTTTAAGAATTCAAGATTTAACTTTCTTCTTTCCTGTGAAAAGAGTGAGGACATTATGTGCCTTTAAGGAATAGTGATCTAGGTAAGGTAGTAAAACTGGGGCAGTCTAAGAGACATTTCAGTCTGATTTACCAGGATGGGGAATTGCATTTCAGGAGTTAGAGAAAGTGAGTAATCCAAAAAGATTGTAGGGATTTGAGCCTGAGAGCTTCTGAAGATGATGGAATGAGGGGTGAAGTAGAGAACCTAGAAGAAGGGACAGGCTATGACACTGGGGTAAGGGCACACAGCATTCCCAGGGGAAGAATGCCAACCCACTGGTCCTAACCACCAGAACCAACATCACTACCTGCTGGGCATTTTAGAAATTAATTTATCTTTACAGTTTGGCCATATCATAGACAGAAATAATTTTTAAATGTCACAATAGTATTTTTTTGAGTTATTATGACTCAAGTTAGAACATTTTCTTTTTCTTTAAAATACAAAGCTTCGGGACAGGAATGTACCTCAGTGTTAGGCACAAAGTCCTGGGTTAAATCCCCATCACCACAAAAACAAACAAATGATAAGAAGCTTAATTCGTCAAGTAATTTCAAAAACTGATCTGCTGACAAAGGGAATTTATAGGAGGAAGATACATATGCTAGTAATTGTTGAAAACTAAAGTTCCTAAATCGCAATACATTTCTCTTCCACTGAGTGTGGCTAATTTTCCCTGCCATTTATCATTGTACCAGTAACACTATTTTTAGGGGGAAAATGATTAAAATGCAAGCATTAATGTATCTATCTTAAAGTAGATATTTTCCCACTACCAAGCACACGCGTTGTCATCTCTTCCATGTGGAGCGTATTTTTGCTGTGAGCAGGCGCCAGCCATTTAATGGTACACGAAGGAACCTATTTTACCCTTAACCCACGGAACCTCCTCGATGACAACATTATAACATGTCCATGTCTAACCCCCACCTCCCAGACACGGTTTATTATTTAATCTTTTCTCTTTGTCTTTTTAGAAATTAAAACATTAGCATGAAAACTTTGAAAACACTTTTTTTCTTAATTATTTTTATTTGGAACAAATGTAGCCATTAGAATATTTGAAACATTAAATATTGTATAGAAGGACCTTATATCAAAAGATATATCCTTAGAAATCTAATATAATAGAAATGTCCCAAATCCTATCCACATGTACAGCATATAGAGACTTATATAAAAACAAAACAAACCTGACTGTTACATACCTGAGCCTCTGGTTGTATTGTTTGACCTTTTCCAAAGAGCCTGCATTTATCTGGGCTTGAAATTCTTCCACCGAAACATTGTCTCTATAATAATATCCTTCCATGCTCTCCAAAGCTGTGGAACAAGTTAATGTACTTTACATGCAATTTTATAACTCAATTTTTCCACATGTAGCCTAATTTCACTATTAGTAAATGTATAAAATAGCACCAATTATGAACATCTACGCAAGAAACTGTATTTAATTAGTTCAGAAGAGAATAAAAACTGTTCTTCTGCTCTCAAAATAAATATCAAGCATTTGGTGATTTTTTTTTTCTGTTAAGTAGGCAAAGGAAATTTCTAGTTTAAACTGCCCTCTATTTTTAAAACATTTCATATGCGTTGTAGAAGACTAGAACATGCCACCCCAAAATGTCCTTCTTTGGCTTAAGGATTATTTTAAGAAACTGCAAACAGAGGAGAAACTCTGAAAACAAAGATATCTATCTTACAGGGAGATTTGCATCTATAAAAGTAATGTGCATTTGTAAGGCTCTCTATTCATATTCATTCTCTCTCTCTCTCTCTCTCTCTCTCTCTCTTTCTCTCTCTCTCTCCACACACACACACACACACACACACACACACAGACACACACACACACACACACACCTCCCTTTCTCTCTCCTGTTTCTGTTTCCATACCAGTAAGAGTAGCATGACTAAATCCCTAGCATCTCTGGTCAATGGAGAAGGCACTAACTTAAATCTTCATGAAAAATCTTCATGAAAAACCTTGGGCTCTTCCTGGTCACCTCCCCCAAACTGGATCTTCCCACACCCTTTCTTTGTTTCAGTCTGGATGATGGTAAGTGTGGATAAGTCACCCTTATCCACAGGGGATCTTCAAAGACCCCAGGTGGATGCCTGAAACTATGGATCACACACAAATTTATGGCCTTTTTCATCTTAAGTAAGTACTTATCGCTCACAGTGGCTGTAACTTTTGTAGATTGAGGTGTTACAGTTAAAACTAGCATGACTTTCTCTTTCCTTCTTCAAAATTTCATGGGTAGAAGACTTGTTCTCACTGTAGATCTTATTAAGAACTTTCACCTTTTCATTTAAAGGAAGCACTTCATGGCTTCTCTGGCCTAGCCCAACTGCAGCATCACTATTCTTGTACTTTGGGGTTATTATTGAGTAAAACACGGGTTACTAGAAGACAGGCACTGAGGTACAGCAACAGTCAATGATCTGATAAGGAAGACCAGCTAAGTGTCTGAGGGCCAGGTAGGGTGAACCAGCCTGGACACGCTGGACAAACGGATGATTCACGTCCTGGGCGGAATAAAGCACATCACACTACTCGCAATGCTGTGTACTTTAAAACGTAGGAATTGTCTATTCTGGAATTTTTCCATTTAATATTTTCAGACTATAGTTGACTGCAGATAGCTGAACCATAGAAAGTAAAACTACAGATAACAGGGACTACTGTATTTAAGCCTAAGTTCAAAGCCACTTCTTTGAAATTTACTCACTTTTCCTGGGGTGTCTCCCATGGATACACAAGGTATATGTGATAACATGCCCTAAAAGTAATTTGTTAGCCTTGTTTTCTACCCTAAAATTAAACTCCCTGCCCTTACTGCCCCAAGGAAAAAGCCAGTCCCCCAAGGATGAAACCAGTTCCTGCCCTTATCGCCTCGCCGCCCCCAGCCAGCGCAGACCGGACTTCTGATAGGAGCAAGCGTCACTTCCGCCCAGACCAGCCACTGACCCCCGTCTGGGTGCTCAGCCCATGCCTCGAGACCTACCCCCTTGCTTCTAAATAAGGAAAATTTACAATGATTGGTCCATTCGAGCATACCCTGCGAACTCTGCTTGCTTTCTATAAAAGGAACCCGGTGAACTGTAGAAGAGGCTGCCATTTTTTGACTAGCTGGGGAGTGGTGGCCCCGCAGTAATAAATGCTTCCCGCCTTAACTGAGTCTGGTCTCGGACCCTTTGTCCTAAACATGGGGTACAACAGTATACATATTATTAAACTTACTTGTTTTACTTTTGTTGGTCTGTCTACTGTTATAAGGGTTTTCATCCCAAATAAGAACTATGAAAGTAGAGAGAATATTACTTTCCTCCCCTATGATGTTCTTTGTGAAGCTAAACTCAAGCTTCAAATATATAATTTATGTATATATATATATATATATATATACACACACACATATTATATATTACACATATGCACACATATTCAGAAGATATGCATGAGAAGCAAAACTGTTCATTGGCATATATCAGCATTTTAAAAAGGAAATTTTCAGCTGGGCGTGGTGGCCCATACTTGTAATCCCAGTATTTAGGAGGCTGAGACAGGAGGATCGCAAGTTCGTGGCCAGCCTCAGCTACTTAGTGAGGCCCTCTGCAACTTAGTGAGACCCTGTTTCAAAATAAAGAATAAAAAATAGGGCTGGGGGTGTAGCTCGGAGGTAGAATGCCCCTGTGTTCAATCCCCAGTACCGCAAAAAAGAAGGAAATTTTCACTCTTCATGTATATTTACATTCTCTTAAAAAGCATACCTAAAGTGCTATCTTAGGAAATGGCTTCTATTAAATGATGAGTTAAACACATACATAACACCCCACTAATTTTAAATGTATTTTGATTAATATAGATTTCCTTTCTTACTAGCAGTTTTGATTAAGCATTTCTTTTCTCTTTAAACTTCATGAGGTGGTATTTTTAAAATTTTGGAGAGGACACGAATTGCATGATAGGGCCCAGAAACACAAGACTTCCTATGGAAGGGCTGCCAGTGGTACAGGGTGGGCCACCAGCATCAGGAATGATAATGGGTCCAATTTGGCAATATAAATTGTTTTCCCTTGAAACATTACCACTTTTGAGCCCCCATTTTCAACAAACTATTTCAAAATTGATAAAATTAATCTTTCAAAACGGCTAAATGTAATCATTTCTAAACTAAATAATGAGGTTTCTACAAATTGACAGAAATTACCTTTCTTTGAGTTTTTTCTGGCAAAAGCAGGGAAGAGACTGCTAATTTTAACCATGCTATATTTTCTAAACTAGAGTTCCAAAGCACTGAAGAAACAATGAGACTTTTAAAGAGTGTTGCTAAATTTGACATTTTAAATGAGGGTATTATTGGTACATAACTGAGAAAAGCAATTGTGGAAGATGATGGAGGAAGCATACTACATTTATTTCGGTATAGGAAATCGAATCTGTAAGTTTATTTTAAGGATCTTGTGCTTATTTACTCCTTGTGGGCTTTGGCATTAATTAGAATAGTTGCAAATGGCTCAGCAAACTTGGGACCCTGAACACTGACAGGAAGTAAAAGGAAGTCTCCCTGGGAAGCAGCCTAAAATCCATGCCAAGTTCACTTCGCTGACTTCTGTTAATTGTTTTTCTGTTAAAAGCTGTTATCTCAGTAGGATTCAGTCTATCCATAGTGTGGGTTCCTCTTACTAGTTGCAAAGTTGATGATGAAAGCCCCCTGAATTAAAGTAAAAGCCCAGTTTCTGCTGTGCAGCTCTGAGCAAGTTAATTAATATCAGAGATCCTTGGGTCCCTCAATTTTCACACAGAAAATAACAGTACTTACTAATTATGGTTGCTGGGAAAGAATTTGATTAAATAATATTATTAAGAGAACCCATGACTATTTTTATTTATTGAATGAGTTTTATGTTCTAGGCAGCATGCCAAATACTCCTCAGGCATTATTTAATTCAATTTCCACAAGATATAGATTATGCATGAGTGTGCTTAGCTCAACAGAAAGATTTGGGAACTAAGAGTTCATGCAAGGACAATCCAATTTTTGTGACTTGAGAGCAGAAAGACTAGAAGGAGCCCTGGGAGGAAACAATAGGGAACTGGGTATTGATCTGCGGTCTAATTTTTTATAAAAATCTTGATTGTTCAGTTTGGGCCACAATGGCCTTTCCTGCTCTAAAAGCTCATTACAATACAAGAACAATTACAATGAACATTATTTTAATGAATACTTCTGCATTCCCATCAATTGCCACTTTCATTACATCTTTTGACAATATTTCCAAATTAACAAGGCATATAAAATTCAAAATTACATAACACTTTTTAAAAAATAGTAAAAGTGTCTAACAATTTTGCCAAGAGGTTTAGCAAGAATTTTATGGTATACAATGGGGTTGTAGAAAAGGAACAGGAAAATATGAGTTCTATATTTAGAAACTAAAATTTGTATGGCCAACATGATGAAGGAGGACATTTCCTATTTTAGCTAAGTCGTGTATTTATTTAAATACAACTTGAGTTTGCTTGCTTGTTTTATTTCTACTACTTGAATTAGAGGAAGGGAAACATTCCATTAAACTTATGTAGTTAACAAAAACAGAAAACCTAATGACTGCTAGAGAAAATGAAATATTAAATTATCCTGGGACTAAAAGTAAGCTACATTTCCACTCACTTAAAAAACACTTTGAGGCTTTTTCAAGAAAGGGATTAATCAAGAAAAATAGTCTGGAAAACAATTTTTTAAAATAGTGTCAATCAACTAGTGCTCTATTTTGATGTCATGAGGACAATTTATTGGTTAAATAAGATTCTGTGCATGCACTGTTACAATTCTCCAGAAATGGTCACAGTTGGTCAGAGTTCCTCAGAATTGGTTACAATGATTGTGAGGAAAGCAAGTTTTCTCCATCCCGTTATGACCAACAGAGAGGTGGGGTTACACATTCATATACAAACTCTGAACATCTGGAAATTTCGATCCTGGGAACTGTTCCTTCATTTTTTAAAAAGGTATTTATTGTTTCAATTTTTTTTTTTTTTGCAGTACCGGGGATTGAACCCAGGGGCATTCTACCTCCGCGCTACACCCCCAGCCCTATTTTTTATTCTTTATTTTGAAACAGGGTCTCACTAAGTTGCAGAGGAGTTGCAGAGGGCCTCACTAAGTAGCTAAGGCTGGCTGTGAACCCGGTCTCAGCTTCCTAAGTACTGGGATTACAAGTGTGCGCCACCATGCTTGGCTTTATTGTTTCAATTATAAATATTGCATAAAACCCAAAGAAAAAACTAAAGGCTTCATCTTCTCATGAACTTTAAGAAGAATTTTGGAGAAAAAAAAATACTCAAATGAAGATAATTCAGAAAATGGTAACGTCTGTAACAAAATGCTCTCTTTTATTTAAAAGGGAAAGCACTCAATAGTCTGGGTGATTTTAATTACTCACTGAACACAGAAAGACTCCTTTTGAAAAGGTAAGAGTTAAGGGCAGCAATTTGGGGTGGCAGCTTTTTTTTCTTTTGCATAGGAGGTAGAGAAAAGCCAAAAATGCCCCAGTATACTTGTGGAGAAATGACCAGCACTGCATGTGCCATTTAGTTTAAGGAAGACCACACCCAGTCACCCAGAAAACAAGTATTTAATGACACTTTACAAGGAAGAGACATCATACTTCATGACATTGTGTATTTTAAATCAAAGATCTTTGTATGAGACCAGGTCCCTAAGAGGTAGAATTCGTGGGTCCCAAAACTAAAGATAGAAACAGAAATGACTATGCATCTGTTGAAGGTTGAATTGTGTCCCTAAAAAGATATGGTAAAGTCCTCACCAACCCCTCCCTGGTGCCTGTAAATGTGACCTTATTTGGGAGATTTCTTCATAGATATCATCAAACTAAAATGAGATCATACTGGATTAGGGAAGGCCCCAATGCAATGATTGGCTTCCCTATCGAAAGAGAAATTCTGATATACAGGCAAAGAGACAGACATGCAGAGAGGGAAGGAATCATGTGGGACAGGGGCAGAGACTGTAAGTACACTGCCACAAACCAAGGAATGCGGAGCACCCACCGCTGGCCGCCGCCAGAGGACAGAGAGGCAGGGAAGGACTCTTCCTTACAGCCCTTGGAGGGAGCATGGTCTGGCACCATCTTGATTTCAGCTTTATAGCATTTCAGAACTATGACAGAATAAGTATCTGTTGTTTCAAATCACCTACTTTGGGGTCCTTTGTTACTGCGCCCTGAGAAACTGATGCATCAGTCCCAGTGACTCATGTGGGGACTCGCTTGTGCTTCCCAAGCCTGACACTCTAGTGCAGCAGGTTTAAAGGTCCTGATCCCCAGAGGAGATGCTTTCCCTGGGAGACGGAGCAGGGTCCCACTGGACGGCTGGTTATAGTTGCCACCTGGCCACTTGAGGCTCCTGTGCCAAGGCACCAGCAGCCTAAACGGGCAATCACCATTGTGGCGAGGCTAGTGGACACTGGTCATCAGAAGAAGGCAGGGCTATCGCTACACAGGGGGTGGGAGGAATCCAGGTGATCTACTGAGCTCTCTCTCACAGTACTCCCTTGCCTGAATACCATGGTAACAACTGTAGCAATCCTGGCCTGAGAGGGGCATACCAACCAGGAGATCGAGCACCTCAGTGATGAGGGTCTTGGCCATGCCACAGGTTACCTAAAACCACCAGAAGAGGTTCAGGCTGAGTGAGGCTAATCTACAATTAGGGTAGGCCTGAATCCAATGACTAGCGTTCCTATAAGAAGAGGAATCTGCTAATGTCCTATGACCAGCTACAGCAGCAAGGACTAAACCTTTCTCCTCCTAAGTCTCCCTGCCCCCTAGGAAGGGAGGCCTGCTAGAGTCCAGAGGAGCCTCTTCCAGGCCTTGCACAAAGACAAGAGTCTCAGAGGTGCAAGGCATGGACCACAGAGGATGCTCTGAGAGCTGTCTGGTCAGATCCCTTTCAGAAATGAAGGGCTTAGTGCCCCGCTGCTGGGATTGCCGCAGGAGACATGCCTCAGCTGTCCACTCTCTGTAGCATCTTTAGTCTTGGCTGAAGAAAACTGCCCCACCCAAGGTCACCTTCCTTCTAGGGGCAGCCTGCATCTAATGACCTAAGAATGCAAAGATCTTCTATCCTCCCCCGAGCCTTTTTGCATCAGCTCCCCAGAATCTAGACATGATGAACATCTGTGAAATGAATTAGTCTAAATAAAGCTTAATCCACACAGACCCATGATTCCTCATCCTGGTAGATTCCAGAATCACCCAGAAAGCTAATAAAATGTCCTGGTAATTGAGTCCCACCTCCCAGTGATTTTGTCTTAATCGATTTGGTGTGGGGTTGAGCATGGGTATTTTCTAAAACATTTCCAAGAATATTAATGTGCAGTACTAAGAACTACTTATAGACACATGAAAATAAGTCGATGAGGAGTGGGTGGAAGACGGAACCCTGAGTATTTATCCTCGTACTGCCAGTCCCATTCAATTTGTAATCATTTCCTTTATCTCACTAAGAGCTCAGCTTTAATTACCTGAATTGTACATATGAATATTAGATAGAAGAATTATTATTATATATTAGAATTGCACATTATATATTAGAATTGCACATATGAATATTAGATAGAAGATCACTTTCTAGCATTTGGGGTATGCCGAGCCAGCTTTCTACTCTGACAAGTTCTGTGAGCCTCGTCCTGTGTATCTATATCATTTTTGTCTGCCTAGATTCCTGTTCCCCCGAAGCTCTGGCTTTCAGCAATTCTATATTCACCTTCAAAGCTGCTCACTTCCAACCCTGAGATTCCTGATCATATAGTTGTTCTCCTCTCTGTAGATGCCCATCAACTATTGTGTACATCTTCTCCCTCTGATGTATGAAAACAAGAAAGATGGAAGAGGATGATGCATTTACTTCTATTCTAAGCATGTGGTACCACAGACAACATAAGGAGGGTTGTCTTTAATAAAGTTCCCAAGAAATGTTCACACTCATCCAATTTTTCCATTTTTTTTGTTTGCTACCAAAGAATCACATATATGTGTACACACAAAACTAAAACCCTTCAAAAAACGTTCATCCCAGGAACAGACTCCATTTGGAATCTCCTTCCATTTACCACCACTTTCAATTAACAGATGGTAACCTCTACTCAAACTAGGTCTGGATTTCTTGTGCTTCTCTCTGTGTAAGTACTGAGAGGTACTAATGATTCCTCATGGGCATTTTATGAGTGCAGAGGAACTTCTATACCCCCTTTAAATAAACTCTATCACTATCAGATTATTTATTTATTTTTGCAGTACTGGGGATTGAACCCATGGTCTAGTGTATGCTAGACAAGAACTCTACCACTGAGCTACATCCCCAGCCTTTTATTTTGTTTTCTTTGAGGTACTAGAATTGATCCCAGGAATGCTCTACCACTGAGCTACATCCCCGGTCCTTTATTTCTTATTTTGAGACAGGGTCTTGCTAAGTTGTCCTCTTGTCTTTAACTTGAAATCCTTCTGCTTCAGCCTACCAAATAGCTTGGATTATAGGCATGCACCAGTGCATCCAGTTTATCGCTGGCAATTTTTTTTTTTTTTTTTTTTTTGGTGGTGGTACTAGGGATTGAACCCATGAGTGTTCTATCTCTGAGCTACACCCCAAACCTTATTTTATTTTTTATTTTGAAACAGGGTCTCACTAAGTTGCTGAAGTTGGCCTTGAACCTACGATTCTCCTGTCTCAGCCTTCCAAGTTCTGGGATTATAGGTGTGTATCACCACGCCTGGGATCACTGGCAGATTTTAATGAGACAAATGGTTTCCCAGTCTTCTTTCCCTATCTGTGACCTCAACCACAGAAGTATTTCCAGTTTTGCTTATACAAATGATTTTTTTTATATTTTACCACCATGAAAATATGAAAACCTAAAGTTTACCGTAGCTTTTCTTTAAACTATATTTTAAAAGTGATAGTATATCTACTAAAATATTATATATTTAGGGATTATTTTTAAGTTGAATTTTGCCAAGATTAAAAAATAGTGGTTACTTGCAAAATACACTTTTTCCTATGCACATTTTTGCTGTTGGGTATGATTATTCAGTTATTTAAGGCAGATGTGTCACATATGCAATAATTTTTTGAAAAGAAGATACTTAGTGCCATCTGTCATATCAGTAATGATTTCAGAGACAAAATTTATAAAAAGAAATAAAGAAAAATAAATGAGGATATTTCAACAACGATAAGCCATAATGAATCCCTTTAATGTTTACATTCCAGACCCTATAAGGGTCTTCTCTGTCTTTTAAACTCTCTGCCCCTGTAAGGGTTTTTGACATAGTTGAGGTTAAACTATTCTCCTGATACATGTCCAAAGCTTTGCATTTGCCCGTTGCTTCTTTTTCTTTTTATTCCTTTTCTTTACAGAATCTTTATTACCCACATCGACTCTACCTATAAATCACAATCCTCCAAAGAGAAATGAAAATACCTTCTAACGACTCCCCAAATCATCTTTTCACTGAGACTTTCCTCTGCATAAATATATTCTCGCCAAGGATCTGTCTGAAGCAGTCACAGTTTTCAAACTATGACAACTGAAGGAAAAGTAATCTAGCTTTTAAAATTTGGAGTTTTAAAATAATATGTATGTACCAGGAAGAAAAGTTTTCACTCGGTAGTGAATTTAGATTTCATATGCCTGACCTTTCTCCAGTTGTGTAGATTGATTCTAGTTTTCTACTCTTCTCATTTTTTGTTAGAACATTAAAATTCTATAGCAAAACCAATGCACTTCTTGAAAATTCAAAAGAAGAGGAAATAAAATTCCCTATGCTATCAATCAGAGAATTCAATAAAATCTTGTGACCATGGCAAGCATATTTTAGGGGTCTGGGGTGTTCTAAACTAAAAATGATTACAACAATCTTGACCTCTGATCTTTTCTGGACATTTTATGACCTCAGAAATAAAAAAAAAGAAGATTCAGGATCTTTGGAAACCTAGCTCATGGCAGGAATCTTCTTATTCACACCACTCCCACTTTCTTCTACAGCAGGTGACACTCATTGTGTATTTAAAAAAAAATAGTCAGGAACACATATTTCCTGACAAATAATTGACATAAAGAATAAGAAACAGCATCAATTCAACTATGTAACAATGTGGAAAACATTTAACATACATGTATGATTATACATACATACATATAAAAATATCTATACACACACATTTTGAGTATTTTAACTTTTAAAAATAATCTGCATGCATATACTATCAAACTTTTTCTATAGCATAAAATATTTTAAACATGTAATTTTAATGGCTCTACCATAATTTAACTTATTTAAGCAAGTTCCATTTGCCCTATTTGATTTACCTTTATTTATTTAAACCACTCATGTCTTGTTTCTCCGCTATAAATAATGCTATAATCCTATTTGACATTTAAATCATAGATGGTTCTTTACTAAATAAATATTCCCAGAAGCAAGTATATTACCTAAATACCATAAAAGACTTTTCAAATGAATTAAATACTTCTAAAAATTAATTTTCAAAATTGGTAATGTATGTGAAGCATACAAAGGAAAAGCGTTTACCTTGTGCAAAGAGAACAGGATGAATTTTAAACCCGCCCCCGTTTTTCAACCGTTGAGGCAGTTGTTCAAAATGATAACTATCAATGTAGAAGTAAATTTTCAGAGCTTGCCGGCTTCCTTCTGCTTGGTATGTAAGAGGAACATCTAAAATGACATTGAATGTTATATTACTTCCTGAAGTCAAGATCTGCTATACAGAATATCCAAATTACTTAAGGAATTATTTTTCACCATTACAAAAATTCATGAAAATTACTAGACACTAACATATTAAAAGTGCTCATGTGCATCAAGTTCAGGTTAGACATAAAATGCTATTCAGTGAAAGGGTATTAAATCAGATTCTCATTAGCTAAAGCAACGGATTTATTACTGTACTGCATACAAAATTCTGTAATAGGAAACTTTGTTACACTTTGACATACCAGATGTCTCACTTAACTAAATGAGGAGTTTAACTACACATGGTTTGGATTCAAAATCTCTCTGGGCAGCTGCCTCATTCATATTTTAGTCAAAATGAGTCCTTGGGGTATACTTCTTAAGTAGTGTGCAGGAAACTCAGTACATAGCCACCATTAAAATTAGCCTGGGTTTTGTAAGCTCCCTTCCCTAAGCACCAGATCAAAAATGAATCACCTCTGTTGATGCCCTACGGTCATTAGAAATTATCTGTCCAAATTGCTGTACTATTTCCAAAGATCCTAAATTTAATTACCTTTTTAAAAAAACCAACCATTTGAAAAGCTAAAGTTCTGTAGGAGTATTTCACAATAGTATCATAAATCTTTTTCCTTTTATGACATTTGCCCATGACAAATATCTCTACCTCATTAAAAAAGAATATAAAATCTTCCTAAGGAGCTATGATAGTCACACTAACTAGACAGAAATTAAGGGCAAAATGTAGTAGGCATTTAATTCATGTTTTTGATTCAATATTTATTACTTCTAACCTGCTTCTTGAAATAAGACTGATATGAAAGTCAAGTTCAAGATGAAATGTGCCATTTATGATCACAGGCTCCGGGCTCCTTATTAAATGTATCTCTTCTGCATACCAAATAAAGGAGACACTGCATTAGCACTAAAAAATCTATTTTATGGCATATAATAATGCTTGTTTTATTTTTGTTACAATTTTTTTGTTACTATTCTTCTTAAAGAAAGACTTGAAGGGTTTGGTTTAGTAAAGAGAAAAAATAAGTTTCTCAGTCAAAGGGTTGGGAATGAATGACAGTTTAGTTTTAGTATAGTTTTTTTGTTGTTTCTAAAATAAAGAAGAAAGATTTATGGACACTGAAGAAAATATAGATATATACACACATATATATGTATATGTACTAAATATTTGCATCTTCTAGTTCCTCTTTTCATACACTGTCATATAGATTTTAAATTCCATTAAATTTTATGTTTACTCTTTGGTATCAACATAACCAATATATGTGTTAACACACAAATAATGTTTTATTGAAAGGACAATAGTGATACAGCAGGAAGAATCTCATATTATAGGACTAGGCTAGAACAAATGAAGAATTAAGGAGTTAGAACTTACTAAAAATTAGCAAGCAAGCATATTATTCTTTTTTCTTTCTTTTCTTTATTTTTTTGATGGTACTGGAGACTGAACCTACGGACATTCTAACTTTGAGCTATACCCCAGACCTATTGTATTTTTTATTTTGAAACAGGGACTTGCTAAATTGCTGAAAGTCTTGCTAAGTTGCTGAGGTTGGCCTTGAACCTGTGATCTTCCTGTCTCAGTTTACCAAGTACAGGGATTACAGGCATGTAATTACCATGCCTGGCTTTAGCATATTATTTTCAAGTGGAGTTAAAACTAATAGTAACTAATAGTAATATGTAAAGACTGGAAACTCTTTCCCTCAAAGTGTATGTTATACCTGTAAAAGCATATATTTCTTATGAACATAGGTACAAAAATCGTCCTAAAAATTAGCAAATCAAATTTAACAATGTATAAAAAAATTATAGACCACAATCAAGTGGGATTTTTCCCAGGTATGCAAGGCTGGTTCAACATTTGAAAATCAATTGATGTAATTGTCATATCAGTAGGCTAAAAAAGTAAAAATATCACATTTCATATGAATAGATACAGAAAAAGTATTAGATAAAATCTAACTTTCTCTCATGATTAAAAAAAACTCAGTGAACTAGGAATTCAGGAGAATTTCCTTAGCTTGACAAAGAATATCTACAAACTTACAGCTGTTATCATATTTAATGGTGGGAAAGCTCAAATCAGGAACAGGCAAAGATGACCCCTTTCATTCCTCCTTTTCACCACTGTACTATTGAAAGTCCTAGTACTGTATTAGTGATTAGTACTGTACTGGTGATTAGTCCTAGCTAATGCAAACAGACAACAAAAGAGAATGAGAAGTATAAAGATTGAGATAGAAGAAGTAAAGCTGTCTTTGTTCACAGACAAGACGATCATTCATGTAGAAAATCCATGTAGAAAAGAATCAACAAAAAACTTGGAATAAGCGAGTATAGTAAGGTTATAGAATACAAAGTTAGTATACAAAAGGCAATTACTTTCCTATATAGAACAATGAACAAGGGCAATCTGAAATTTAAAGACACAGTGCCATTTATATCACCATCCCCTAAAAAGGAAATACTTAGGTATAACTGTAATAAAATATGTACAAGGTCTATATGAAGAGAACTACAAAATTCTGATGAAAGAAATCAAAATAAGAACTAAATAAATGGAGGGATATCCCACGTTCATGGTTAGGAAGACTCAATGTTGTCAAGATGCCATTTCTTTCCAGGTGATCTATCACTTTAATGCAATCCCCTGTCAAAACTCCAGGTTATTTCATGGATAATGACAAAATGATTCTTAAGTTTATATGGAGGGGCAAAGGACCTTGAGGTCAATACAACTTAAAAGAGAAGAACAGAACTGAGGACAGATACCACCTGACTTTGAGGATTACTATAAAGCTACAGTAATCAAGAGTTTGGGACTCACCAAAGAACAGATGATGAACTCCAAAATAGAAAGCTCATAAGTAGACCCACATAAAAAGAGTCAATTTACATTTGAAAAAGGAGCAAAAATAATCTTTTCAAAACTTATCAAAATCAACTACTATGCTGAGCAAGAGAAGGAGGGAAGGGGGAGGGAATGGGGGTGGGAATCGGGGAGGGCTAATTGATCAATGTGTGCATGTTATACTTCTACCTGACACGCATCAAGATGTATGAATACAATGCACCCCCAAAAAAACCTAAAATAATGGTTTTGGTGCTCAACATAGTGATTGGCTTTGAACTGGACATCTACATACCAAAAAAAAAAAAAAAGAAGAAGAATCTAGACACTGAGCTTACACCCTTCACAAAATTAACTCAAAATGGTTCATAGAACTAAATGTAAAATGCAAAACTACATAAATCTTGGAAGAAAGCATAGGAGAAAACTTGAATGTCCTTGGGTATGATGATGACATTTTAGAAATAACACCAAAGGCAAAATCAATAAAGGAGAATTGATAAGCTGGAATTCATTAAAATTTAAAACTTCTGCTCTGTAGAAGATAATGTCAACAGAAATAAGAAGACAAGCAACAGACTGGGAGAAAATATTTACAAAGACACAGCTGATCAAAGACTATCATCCAAAATGTACAAAGAACTCTCAAAACTCAACAACAACAATAACTAAAACTTTTTTTTAATGTGCATACTAATGTGGATTTGAAAATTATTGCCTTTTACTTCTGAAAGTTTTTCTTCTATGAAAAACAATCTATGATTAGGACTATATAATGATTATAAGCTTCAAAACCATTATTGCATACGGAAAAGGTCTCACGTGGCATCTCACAGAGGAATTCATCCCGGAGAGGAATTTTAACAGTGCCATCCCATTCCTGGAAACATGGCACCCAACCATTAAGTGGGACAGCGAGTTTGGAAACGTCTTTGAGTTTGAAGTTGTTCATTCCTCTGCCTGGATTGCCCTTCCCTCACCCTTTGCATCTCAGTTTAAAAGCTACTTCTACAGAAAGCCTTCCCTGGCCACCCCCTAAAGGGCTATCTCACCCTTGTTCTTTTTGCAGCTGCTTATTTCCTTCATAGGCTTCACAATCATACTATGTTTGTAGTTAACTCCTTATTCATTGTCTCCCAACTAGGCTGTCAGACTCATGAATAATACAGTGACCGTTCACCCCCATGAAGACAGGGACCATGTCTATCTCATTCATCAGGGCACCCACAGCTCCAGATACAGTGCCTGCTCCGTACTGGCATAGTAGGGCTCAAAAATATTCATTCTCCTAATAATTACTTACTATAAAATCACCTGGATCACAACTGAAAAGGAGAAGACTTGCTGTCATTATTATTCTCCCAAAAGGCAGAATTTCCATGAAATAAATTTAATTCTATTTAATCTGATCATTTAGCTAGTTTATTCTTCCTTCTCTAATTACATAATATAACATGAGAAGTACCTGTACGTTCCTTATCACTGAAGTTGTAAACTGTCCGTTTATTCCTTTGTGTCTCTCATTAGTTTCTAAGCCCCATACTAATAGGGACTTGGTTTTATTTACTGATCATTATATTTCTAGAATTTAGTGCAGCACTTGGTGTGCTATACATATATAATAATTATTTCTTCAATAAAAAAAATGAAATGCCTTCAATCCAGACATCTGTGTTCTTTGTGCTTGGCATCCCATAGTTCTTCAAAATCTCATTATTCTTTAATGCAAATCAATGATAAATTTCTTCCAGTGGGTATGCAATAAGTAAATGTTTTATCAAGCATATGATATTGGTTCTTCTACTCACTCCACAGACCATTTGCCAATAATATCACAATGGAACTATGGAACACAGTACTCCTGTGAGCTTACAGTTCCTCAGATAAAACTTTAAAAATATATCTGGTTCTATCACAAAATACAGTTTTCTCTGCCTTCAGCAAAACTGTGCCTGTGCTTTTCAAGTAAACAAAAATATATCCTATTCTATACGTAGCTGCATGGAAGACCATGTAACTTGCTCAAAAATTATTCTTAACAAGCCGAGCATGGTGGTGCATGCCTGTAATCCCAGTACTTGGGAGGCTGAGACAGGAAGATTGCAGGTTTATGGCCAGCCTCAGCAACTTAGCGAAGCCCTCCATAACTTAGGAAGACCCTGTTTCAAAAAATAGGGCTGGGGATGTAGCTCAGAGTTCAATCCCTAGTACAAAACCAACCAACCAGACAAACAAAAAAAAGATCCTTTAACAAATAATACCCTCTGCCAGGAAGAAAAAATCTTTCTTGAATACAATCTATATGTCTAACTTTGTACTTCATGTTCTTGATGTTCTTGTCCTCTTTCTTGTTCACTAGGGGGAATGGAACTTTAATATAAACCCACTCTCTCTGCCTTCATAAGTTAACATCAACAGCATGGACATTTTTACCATCTCCAAAGCTACCCTCAAAGCCAGGTCACCATGATCTGGGTCATTCAGTGGCTTCCTCACTGGACTCTGGGCTTCTGTCCTTGCCCTGGGAATGGTCTGTTCAACACAGCAGCAGGAGGCAGCCTTTTAATATGCAAGCAGAGCCCCTTGTTCATCTCTCCATGGCGTGGTGGAGAAGGCAAAGCTTCTAATGGCCGGCAAGCGCTGCATCGTCTGGCCTCCTCTTTGTCCTCATCTCCTGCTCTGTTCCTCTCACTGGCTCTACCACAGCTACACAAGCCTGCTTCATGTCCTGAGAGCATGTCACTCTACCCTCCACCCCGCCAGGCTCCGTTCTCCTTAAGGAGGCTTCCCTCTCTATCCTGTGTATTTGCAACTTCTCACCTGCCCTTCATCTTTATCCTTTATTTTTTCTTTTACTTATTATATATTTTCTTTCCCCACCCGAATATATGTCCCATGAGATATGTCAGTATGTTTAGTTCTCTGTTGAATCTAACACCTAGCAGACTCTTAGCAAGAAGTAGGTATTTGTGAATGAACAAATGAAGGAATGATTCATTTCCTTAAATCAGGTCATGGATTAAATGAGCATTTATCGAATCCCTATTTATTGCACTCAACATTGGAAAGGTGAAAAATGGCCTCTTCTAGCCCCAAAGAAGCTTCCATCTAATATGACATATAGGATCCTCACACTTATGAAAAAACAAGAAACACATAAAAAATAACAACAAATTGCTGAAGATTTCTTAAACTGATAAATTCATTTTAAACCTATTCATGACAATGTTGAGGCACTAGATAAATGATGATGACTTGCAGACACTAGAAGACATGGACACTAAATTGTAGGCATTGCTACTTTTCTGAATGTACAATTTCCTAAAGTATCGCCATTGTCAGGTTTAATGATGGAAAATTGCAAAATCAAAAAGATGCTTTTCAAACTTTTAATCCAAAGAGTAACAGCATATAAAAGATTTTAATATCAAAGTTATGCCATATGTTATTGTCTGATGCCAAAAAAATTCTATGAACATGTAATTACTTACTTGCAACCAGTGGTTCCTCTTCTGATGGTTTAAAGTAAAAGGAAACTTTTTCCAAATCAAATAGAGCAACCAGTGTATCTTCTAGCATGGCTTGTTCATCCAGCTACAAAGAAAGAAAAACAATATGATGGAATATCATATAATGTAATGTAAGATGCCACCACATAATATTTACCCAGATCAAAAATAGGCTCATCTGTGCTTTATTTACATACAAAACAATATTATCAACACATCCCTAGGAATTTCCTGTCTAAAATGAAATTAACAAGTCCCACAAACTTACACATTCCTTTTATGGTTTTATACTTTCCCTTTTCTCTACTGCTTAAATGGGTATACATACAATTTTTCACCCTATTTTGCTACTAGATACTAATCATATGGATTTCATTTACAAATAATTATACAAAGCATGCCACTTGCCTCTTCTAAAACCTCATAGAAATAATAGCTGAAAAGCAAAAATATTGCTTTATTTAAAAGCCACATTATATAAAGGCCATCCTATTTTACAGTAAATAATTTATTCACTGTTCAATGTGCTGTTTATTAGAACTGTGATGAAGCAATTTCCATGTATGTACATAATTATCTTCCAAAGTGCTTGGGGCAAAACTTGTCTTTGTGGAGCTTTAGACTAGAATCTTGTGATTATCAGATCCAATTTGTTTTAATCATTTGTCTCCTTACAATATGATTTGTCCAGCTGAGGCAGGTAAAGCTCAGCTATGGTAAAAATTGAGCATGCATGTCAGCATTATCGCCTCCTTGGTACTAGACTCTGCCCATTCTATTTGCAGTTTAACATATTAATTATCTCCAGAGTCTTTTACCAGTCTCAGTCTCATAATGAAAGTCTAACTAACCTTACTGCACACAGCTTACCTTTTTACAGTAACGTTCATTTCCTTAACAATGTGAATGATTCTTTTAAACAGCAAGTTCAACATGCTTCACACAACATTTTAACAAGTTGCTGTAAATTTCTACCATATTTGGAGGCAGCATTGGTGGAGGGTGAGGGAGGTGGTAAAGAATTTTCATTTTGTGAAAATGAATTGGTAAGGCAGCCTCTGACTCCAAAGAAAGACAGCATAGAAACAAACAGGTTCAGAAAATATCACCTCTGTACTTTGGTGTGATAGATAATACAGTGCATGGCAGATAGTAAGAGCTAGATAAGTGTTTATTAAACTTTTTTTCCCTAGTACTGGGGATTGAATCCTGGGGCACTCCACCACTGAGCTACATCCAACCTCTTTATCTTTCATTTTGAGACAGGGCGTCGTTAAGTTGCCCAGGCTGGCTTTGAACTTGCAATTGTATCAGCCTCCAGAGTAGCTGATATGATAGGCATGTGCTGCAATGCCTGGTTTATTAAACTCTTATTTTTAAAAACCCTTTTGAAACACCAGAAAAATACTTTGAACCTGGAAGAAAAGGACAGGACTGGAGAGCTGGTATTTTGTTGATTGAGAAGATACACACAGAAAGAAATGTTCCAAACAGTCTGGCCTCTGAGCACTACAGTGCAAGACATAACGTCCTGGCGGAAGGGACCAAAGAAGCACATGAGGGACAACTGGCTATGCTTGGCACTCAGGGACACACAGGCCCCAGTGGCTGCAGCAATTACACGGTGTGCACACATGCCTTCGATGGTTATTAAAAACAGATGTTCAATGTTCTGGGCTGCCACTCCAGAGGCTGAGGCAGGAGATTGCAAGTTCAAGGCCAGTCTAGGATAAAATAAAAGTTTTAAAAAGGGCTGGGGATATACACAATGGAATTCTACTCAGTGATAAAGAAGAACAAAATTATGTCATTTGTAGGGAAATGGATGGACCTGGAGAGAATCGTGTTAAAGGAGATTAGCCAGTCACAGAAAGTGAAGGGTCATTATCTTTCCTCTCATATGTGGAAGCTAGGGTGTAACTGGGATACAAGAGGGACTTTAGATAATGGAGGAGAAACCCCAGTGGAGCGATGGAGGGGGCCTAAGGGAGGGTAGGGGGAGAGAATTAATGAAGGAAACACTTCCATTGACATTATGTACATAAGTGAGATTATCACTGCCAATCTCAATATCATGTATGGGGAAGGGGAGGGAGCTGGGGGAAGCCCACCAAGTGCTGTGTGCATGCATGTCCCTATCATTCTGAACTACATTACGATATGAGTAGATATTATGATATGAGTAGGACTCATATCATATGAGACTACAGTGCACCAATTAAAGTATATTTTAAAAAAAGAATCACAATGGAGTGGTTACAGGATTACTGATGTGCCAATCTATGTCTTTCTGAATCTAAACTGTGGGAACGACAAACAGACTTCCAAGAAATTTAATACAATACTAAAGGGGGGGTGGGGATGTAGCTCAGTGGTAGAATACTTGCCTGGCAATGCCCTAGGTTCAATCTCCAGTAGCATGAAATAATACATACATACATACATACATACATAAATACATACATACATCACATAGAGTGCAGAATCTTTTCAAAAGAATCTGTTTCTCTAAAGTACACTGAGACGGACATGCTAGAACCTCCGGTTCCTAGAGGAGGAAGCTCCTAGTTCCTAATGTCCTCCTGGTTCTAGAATGGCAGTGAAGTACACCAAACACCTTTATAAACATATATTTATATATGTATAAATTCATATATATTTGTTTACAACCTCAACACTCTTACTAGGTAGTTACATTTTCTATGTGTGCTTTAACAGATAAAATATGCTGTCATGTTTAAAGTCACAGTTCTTTTTAATGAGCACTTGAAATTTATATGTACAAGTGAACACTTACGTCTTTAAACCTCATGACAACTCTCACAACCACAGAAAGTATACGTGGAAAAAAGTCTAAGCTCACCACTGCACTACTGTTCAAATGGTTCAAGATGCTTTCTTCATATTCACTCTGGATGCATAAACATGGCATATTCTACTGCAATTAGCACAGTGCTCTTAGATTCAACAGGACCAACATGCATACAAAAGAAAGGACTGAAATTATTTAACACATGCAAATTCTAAACAGGTTGTCAGACAGTATGCATGTGAGCTGCCTGAGTTCTTTCACCAGGCACTCTGCAGATTATCCACCTCAAGGGGAACTCGGCTTCACAGCAGGCTCTTTCTTCCGGACTGGGTAAAGGATAGAACCTCTTTCTGTTGCTGACCTTTTTCAGCCAGAGCTTGGGGATACAGAAATCAGTAACAGATGGAGGCTTTCTCAGCTTTTAGCAGCCACGGAGAAGAGATAAAAATCAGGAAAGGAATCCATTCCACATACTTATTAAACTTGAATGACCATGGAAAAATCCTTTTAAAGTAGCTGAATGACAGCCAGTATAATAACGAAGGAGATATGAGGGGGAAATGACTAACCGCTTCATATTTGGGAATATGCGACAATGTAGGTTACAGTTGACAAAAACCGTGGAAGCTGTGATTCCTTACCAAGTTTGGTGACAGAAGTGACTGAAAGTGAAAGAGGACACCTGCGTTTGCTATCTGGTCCAGCCACCTTCTGCTGGCTTCCCAAGTCTCCATCTCGTTCTCCTTGCTGTTGTCAAACATCTGGTTTAAGGCTGCCATGAGCTGCTCCGAGAAGGCACAGACGGTGGCCACCAGAGTTTGGCAGAAAACCATGTCTCTCCGGAGCTGTGTCTCACTGTCTGTGATTTAAGAGAACACAACAACAGCTTTGAAAAATGTCACAGATGGGAAAACCAACTCATTAAGCATTTATGTTAACTTTTTTTTTCTTTTTTTTTTTTGTGGTACTGGGGGTTGAACCTAGAGGCACTCTACCACTGAGCTACATCGCTAGCTCTTTTTATTTTTCATTTTGAGATAGGGTCTAAGTTGTGGAGGCTTGCCTTGAACTTGTGATCCTCCTGCCTCAGCTTCCTGAGTAGCTGGGATTACAGGCATGTGCCAACGGCCCTGCTGCTGGTATTTCATCTTTTCACAAACTCATGCCATGTGAAAATTGAATTTGAGCTCTATTAACAAGTCCACACAGTGTAGCAAATGTACTTTTTGGCAAACACCAAAAAATTCTAGAAATATTATAAGTTTTTCTTAATTGGTACTGTGACTATTTTGCAATCATTAAATTGTTTTATAAAACATAAGGAAAATATAAAGCTTCACTCGTTTATATTTTCTTTATGACACACAATTTGCACTTGCTGTGAAGACTCAAAGACCAGTTTGCCTTGACAAATGACATGCAATCTTACTAATGCTCTTTGAAAATAATTACCTACTAAACATACCAAAATATTAATATAAAATGCATACGGGGAAAAAGTATTTGCTGTCCAATTGTTTGTAATAGTAAGTGAATCTGTATTTCCTGAATTGAGTTATTCAATTTCACCAGCTATTTCCAAATTTATAGGAAGATGAATTCCCATATTTCTTTGACATAAGTAATAGATTTACAGTTTTAGCACACATTGATTTTTATATATTTACTGTAAGTTTTACATGCATTTGACTGAATTTTGGGTTGACCCATGTTGAAGGTATTTTTGCCCTGTGAACTGCCACTCCTGAGCTAGAGTTGTTTTAATGGAAAAGAAGCTAACACCCAAGGTTCACTTCTTTGGTGGATGGATATACACGAACTACACAAACACCAAGCCACACATTCTGCAACTGAAAAATCATATGCATTCAAAGTACAACATGGGGAAAAATAATCTCCTCCCAAAAGTGTATTGAATAATTCGAGGACTTATAGAATTTTCTGGAATGAAGAAGCATTGTCAATATTGGTGTATAACAGAGATAAATGATGCCTTCCTTCAGTGTTGAGTTCTTGTTTTTTGACAGGAGTATAATTTTAAAGATGTTTACCAAGAACATTGAACATCTGTTTTAATAACCATTAAAGCCATGTGCATACCTAATGTAGTTACTGGGTGTTAATAAATTTCATCATGAGTAATACCTACTCTATAAAATTGTATTAAAAATAAATTAACTATTAAAAAGATTAAATTTTACATTAAAATATTTACTTATTGTTTACTTGTTAGGTTGAGCTATATGAACTTGCTGCTTTGGTAAGTCAAAATGGTCCACTATGACATTGGACCATTTTGTAAATTCAACTTACAATTTAACCAACATGTATTAGACATTTCCCTTATGCAGTTCTATAGCGTGTGCCCCATGCTACCAGATGGGAAAGAGAGTTGGTCAGGTAACTATAACATGTCTGAACTGGGAATGAACATTGTCCAATTCTCAATGAACAAAAAGCCAAACACCTATTTTGCTGTGCACAATTTCCAACATGGAGTAGACATTCGCTAAATGTTTACTGAAAGAGTGAATGAAAATAATGAACCAAAGGAGCTATCAGATGAATTAAATGAAATTCAAGTGCATGAATTCATTCTCTGGCATCCTGAAATCTCTGTATTTCGTTTGACTTCAGAGGGTAACTGATACAGCTTGTTAGTTCATATGTGCAGCTGGAGTATGGTGGTCTAAGAAAGAAGCTTAAATAAATAGAAATGACCCTATTTCTTCTTTTTATATTCTCACTTAGCTTTTCAGTTGCCCCCTAGTGAAGCAGAAAACCTGGCTGAATTTTTAAAAATGCTTCAATAGCTTTAGCAGGAATACTCCCACTTGTAACCTGAGAACAACTTAATAAGAATCTACTTTGAAAGACATTACTGAGATCAAGAGTGGAAAGCAAAAGTCTGCGGAAGGAAGGCTCTGGTTCCACCGTAAACACTAGTGGAGATCACAAGGGTTAATAACTTTGCCACCAGTAGAAATAATTATCTCCAAATTGATTTGGAAAAGAAATTCTCAAACTTATTCTTTTTTATCCTAAAAAATACTTAGATGCTTATTCTACTCTGCATTCTAGATGCAGTTAAGCCAGATTTATATTTTCATTCAACCTCATTATCAAATCAGAACTGATCACAATTAATGTTTGCTAGTCTTTCTGATATGCAAAACCTGCCCATAACTAACTGCCACATGAGAGTTGTATTACTTCATTAATTCAGACTTTTAACACCGAATGCCCCACAATAATTAAATACTGCACTAATTACTTGAGGCATAGAGAAGTCCAAGTTAGGACCTTGGCCATGTCTCTGCTCACAAGAGCAATGGAGGTAGATATGCAAGATGCTTTAGACCACACTGTCATTTAAATTCTAACCCAACATATTTCAAAAAGAAAAACACCTAATAAATGCATATTACTGGCCCAGCATAGTGTTGCATACCAGTAATCCAAGTACTTGGGAGGCTGAGACATGAGGATCGCAGGTTTGAGGCCATCCTTGGCAATTTAGCTAGACCCTAAGCAACCTAGTGAGGTCCTGTTTCAAAACAAAAATAAAATATAGGGGTAGGGGAGTAGCTTGGATGTAGAATGACCCTGGGTTCAATCCCCAGTTGCACACACAAAAATTGGTTATTAGTTCATGAGGTGATATTCTGCTACCACCTTCCTATCTTTAACAGAGAGCAGATGACTTGTTTACATAGACATCAAAACGCACAATGTATATCAGGAGTTTTTCAAGTAACATTGTGTGTGTGTGACTGTGTATTTGTATACATTCAGTACTGAAGATTGAATCCAGAAGCACTCTACCACTGAGCTACACACCCAGCCCTATTTTATTTTTTATTTTTGTTTTCTTTTTTTAGAATTTTATTGGTGCAATATGATTATATATAGTATTGAGATTCCAAGTAACACATTCATATACGCACAAAACATCTCTTGGTGTGGTTCCTTCCTAATCCCATCCCACTACCCCCTCTTCCCTCTATACCTGTTAGTAAGGTTGCTAGTGATACCTTTATAGATGGATAGAATATTATGTGGTCTGTTTCCTACTTCAAGCCTCCCTTTATCTCCCTCCCCTGACCCCTTCCATTATTCTACTGGTCTTACTCCTTATTATTATGAAGTTCATTTTCTTTCCTATTTTCTCTCTAACTTGCACATATGAAAGAAAACATACTCATTAACAATCAGAAAAATGCAAATCAAGCTGGGCATGGTGGCTCATGCTTGTAATCTCAGTACTTGGGAGGCTGAGACAGAGGATTGAGGATTCAAGTCTAGCCTCAGCAACTCAGCAAGACCCTGCTTCAAAATAAAAAATAAAATAAAATAGTACTGGGGGTATATCAGAGGTAGAATGTCCCTGGGTTCAATCCCCAGTACCACACACACACACACATACACACACACACACACACACACACACACACACACACACAATAAATAAAGAAAGAAAGAAAAATGAAGTGAGAAGCTGTAATAGAAATTGGGGATGTGTTGTCAAGACCACTTTATGATACTGAGTTTTCTAACTTTGTTATTCACTGTGAAATGATAACTTGATAAAAATTACTTGAAGCCTATAACCCAGCACAACAGCTGTTTCAGCTTCTAGCAAAAGAAAAGCAGGAAATTCTGGGTTTGTGTGAGAGTTGCTTATTATTTTTGTGGAGTAAGATTTTACTTGTAGTGGGTATACACTCAAAACAAATGGTTTTTGTACCTATCAAAGGCCTTTGGTTTCTTTGTTTGTTTGTTACTGGAGGTTGAACCCAGAGGCATTCTACCTCCGAGCTACACCCCAACCTTATTTTCTTATTTTGAAAGAGGGTCTCACTAAGTTGCCTAGGCTGACCTCAAACCTGCAATGCAATTCTCCTGGCTCAGCCTCCTAAGTACTGGGATTACAAGTATGAACCATCATGCCCAGCTCAAAGGCCTTAGTATTGTTTTAGTATTTTTTGCACCTACTAAACTCATCTTCTACAAACTTGTTAAAATATTAACACTTCATTAATCTCAGCTAGTTAAAAATTCAAGTTCTGTAACCAGCTGGCTAGTCAAAAAAAAAAAGAATAAAATAGTTTATAGATAATACAACTAATCCAAGACATTATTCTGACATAGATATCGTAGGGAAAAGACAGCAAAATAAACAACCAACCACAAAAAAGGACATCAGAGAAAGAAAGGTAGAGATAAAAAGGGGGTTGGAAAATATTTAGTAGACACACAGCGTACCCTTTTTCAAGTGAAGAATATAATTTCACAGCCAAAAATAGGGAGTAATTTGGTTGCCGTTTTGGTGACATCGCATGTGTAACAGGAAAAAGAGAGTGAACTAGGAAGGAGGAGAATCATGGGAGGAATGAGAGACATTTAAATCAAGATGAGCATCTGCCAGAATAAAGTAGTGCATTTCAGGGTCACTTTAGAACCGGCAAGACCACGTTTGAATTTCAAAACTGACACCTGCCATTTTGTTCATTTACTCAATAAAGCCCAACGTGCCTAACCCGCATGAGGCTCAGAATTATGTGCTGAATGAGTCCCACTGACTAGTTATTTTTAGTCTGCCTGAAAGTCAATTTCTTCACATTTATTAAAATGGCAACCTTCTCACAGTGGTTGGGAGGACCCTCACCTCCACCAGCCCCATTTACCTCAGCTGGCAGCCGGCCAACTTCACAATGTAAGGGAGGTCACCCTAGGTCGTCTGTGCCCAGCCAACCACCTCCTGGCTGCAGGCGCATGGCCAGCCCGACCAACATGGACAAAGCCAGGCACAGAGAGCAGAACATCTCCCACAACACCAGGCAGAGGCAATGATAAACTGTTGTTGTTTTAAGTCACAAAGGTTAGAAGTATTCTTTTTAGAAATAACAAAATCTAATTGATATGACAGGTAATTGTTTAACTTGTATTTTCAGGTGCAAATTTCCAACTAAACCTAAAGTTACTGTTAAAGTACTTGTTTGTGGATTTATACATATATATACACATTATAAGAAATAGATTAAAACAACAAACTAATTCAATCATATCTATGTTTTCATATCTACAGTAAGAGATATGTAACTAATATTAAATTGTTCCCTCTAATAAATGACGTGTTTTTTGGCCGGGCGTGGTGGCGCACGCTTGTAATCCCAGTACTTTGGGAGGCGGAGACCAGAGGATCCGCGTTCGCGGCCAGCCTCAGCGCGCGCGCGCGCTCTCTCTCTCTCTCTCTCTCTCTCTCCCCTGTCTCTCTCTCTCTCTACTTAGTGAGGCCCTCCGCAACTTTGTGAGACCCGGTTTCAAAATAAAAAGGATAAAAAAAATAGGGCCGGGGGTGTAGCATGGAGGTAGAACGCCACTGGGTTCAATCCCCAGTACCGGAAAAAAAAATTAAAAAAAAAATAAATGACGTGTTTTAGAGTTTTCCCAATGTTTATGGTCCATATCCTTCTAAATGTATATTGAATAAAAAAACTTGCTGAAATACTTCATAGATTTTTTCCCTTTTTAATTCAAATCATATTTTTGCAGCATATATTTGTTGAAGACTACATGTCAGCTATTATTTTAAGCATTTGTTGAAGATTAAAATAGATACAGTATCTGCCTTCATAGGCTAGCAGCCTATGATTTGTAATTTAGCATTTCATCAACTATTTAACTCTCCTTTAGTGTTATTTCCCACTGCTGATATTTTTGAGTTCCCATTAAGTGCACGGTAAAAGCGCTCTACTATGAATAAGGTTTATAAAATGTTTTTGTACATCTTGTTCACAAACAAAAGTTGGACAGTTTCAAAATAAATCCTATTTGCACAACTAATTTTATAAAAACCTGTTCCCTTTTCTCCTTTTTAATGACACTCTGTTTAAATAGATATTTACATATATTTTATGTTTTACCTTAATTAAAAAATGAGCATATGCCTTTGTGTTTTAATTAAAACTATGTGTGTGTGTGTGTGTGTGTGTGTGTGTGTGTGTGTGTGTGTGTGTGTATGTGTGTTTAAAATCATTCCAAGGCTTTGGAGAAAGGAGGGATCATATTTCCATCTGTCTTTGTAACCAGTTGAAGGAATTGCCTTCATATTAGAAGATCTCTAAGATCCTAAGCCACAATTGCTTCAGATGGTAAAAATAATGCAAAATGTTACCTGAATATTCGAGAAGAGCCAGGAGTATCCTACACTTTACCTCTGCAGAGAAAAAAAAATCAGTTAATTTTTCACTCTTTTTATACCACAAACATCATATTTTACCTGGGTATTAAATAGCACAGTCATATTATATTAGGTAATAAAAATTCCTGTTACATGTTACTTCTGCCTATATAGATACTTCCCATTGTTCAAACCTGAAAATGCCGTCCAGTTCTGAATTACATTAGTCAATGAAACACCATTCAATCCTGCCAACTTTTAGATCACCCTTAGCTGTTTTAGACTGCATGGTGCTCTCGAAACTCCTACAGCTACTATACTCTATGTCAACAAACTGTCAAAGAGATGTTTGCTACTGTTATTCAAACTTTAAGAGAAATACACATACACACACCCATTTCTTTCTTTCCAACATATTCTTCCCATGGCCAATCACAGGTATCTGGTAAAAGTGTATTAATTTTATACTCATTGCTACGTGTCCAAAGAGACATGTGTCCTTTTGCTCCCAACTGGCAAATAGTTCACTTGCAACAAGAAAATTTTAAAAATATAACAAGTCCTTCTAGGTGCCAGGGATTATGAGATGCAGAAATGGTTAAGTTGTGTCCTATTCTAGACAGGTTCACAGGAGTCAGAGAGACAGAATAAACTCATCTCCTACTCAGAAATGTAGGAAATACTTCAAAGGGCATGGAATTTTATAGGTGAGACTGTAAGGACAAAAAGATTTCAGAGGCACAGAAGGACATTGAGCTAGGAGTCAGAAAACTTACCTGTTATATTCTAGCTTTGTAATACTAGGAAATTGTTAAATTATTTTGAATCTCAACTAGCTCATTCATAAATGATAATAACAGGCCGGGTATAGTGGCTCACACCTGTAATCCCAGTACCTGGGAGGCTGAGACAGAAGGATTGAAGGTTCGAGGACAGCCTCAACAATGTAGTAAGACTCTCAGAAATCTAGCGAGATACTCTTTCAAAATAAAACAATAAAAATAAAAAATAAAAAGGGCTGGGGTGTAGCTGAGAGGTAGAATGCTCCTGAGTTCCATCTTCAGTATCACACACACACACACACACACACACACACACACACACACACAGGATAATAACATCTAACATCAATTTTATAGGCTAGTGTAGGAAAAATAAATGGGAATATTTATTAGAATTCTTTGAAATTGCTTAAAGTGCTGTATATATAGGAAGACTGTCGTTCTAATCTAGACCTAGCTGAAGCTAGTGGAGAATTCTAAGTAGGACTAGAAAATGTTTCATGAAAATTTGAGAATTTAGACTGTCAGGAAAAGAGACACATATACTAAGAGTGGGAAATAGTACTAGCAAAGGAATATGGTAGAAATGAATAACAAATATCCAATGATCTAGCATTTGGAGGTTTTATTATGTTGTTAAGAGACTGGGATGGAATTAGAAAGCCTCACTGAACAATGGCTTCTAATATCGGATTGATGCATTTAGATTTATCTAACAGAAAATCACTATGAGGCTCTGGGGCAAGGCACTGAAATTATGAATGTGATATTTCAGAAGATGTATCTGGTAATGGTACATATGTATCAGCAAAGATGGAGACAGGGAGATTAGCCAGAAAACTATCACGATTACTGAGATATGGTCAAAAAGGGAAAATCTATAGAGATGAACTTTAGGACATTGGAACAATGCCCAGAGGAAAAATGAGAAAAAAATGGGAGGTTTTGAAAAGTTCAATTTTCTCAGGAGGCAGGGTTGAAAATGTTTTGACTAACAGACACTTGAATTTTAAGTCATAGTGGGTTACTCAAGTAAAAATATCTTCATTCAGCTGATAATATGAGACCACAACTTAGCTGACAGATTAAGCAGGAGATGGGCACTATGTCAGTGACACCTTACAGTCAATCTGTCGTCCCCATTGAGTCCTCTACCTTCTCTTATCTCTTCTATCCTTCGCATTAGCAGCTATGAAGGGATGAGTGTAAAAGGATATAACTTCGGAATGGCACTACATGTAACAATCCTTCCCAATAAGGACCATAGACTTGTGATATTTGGTATATATTTGATGTGATGTTTGGAATCAGACATTAGGAAACATCAGAAACTGAGTCATCCCATCGGTACATATAAACCACAAAATTCTACCCAGGCAGCATTATGTCAAATTTCCAGCCAGAAACTAGCCTTCTCTACATAATGACAATTTGGGAAGCAGAAAATGACTTAAAATTGAATAGGATAAAGTTGTGTTGAACTGGCAAGGTTACCTGAGGGCACCTCCACGTTACAAACAACTGACTGCGGGATCCCAAAGCTGCGTGTCTTTTCCATTGAGCAGGCCCAGACACTGCACAGACTACCAGGAAATGGCAGCTTGCTCTCCCCCTCAGTCCACTGGGTTGATGCAGGAATGACAAATCAATCTTTTTAAGACTCACTCAACCCAGTTACAATCACAGCTCTTAACCAAACTGTAACTGCATCTCACTGAAACTCACAACCATGGTGCAACTTAAATCCTACAAGGAGCTCTCCCCATACCATTGACTGAAAGAACTCAGTACGCCCACCCACACTCAACAGGCCTCTGGCTCCGAGGAACAAGACCTGCACCAGCATTCACAACATATATGTTATGGTAAGATATAGAATGCCCCCTGAAGAGCTCATGTATTAATGTTCATAGTTTATGTAATTAAGCCATTAGGGTTGTAATCTAATCAGTAGATAAATCCATTGTAACGGATTTACTAGGTGGTAGCTCACCTAGGCAGACAGGGTGTGGCTTGAGAAGGTGGGTCCTAGGGGGCGTGGCCTTGGGGATTATGTCATGGTCCCTGATCCCTTTGCTTGCTCTCTTGCTTCCAGTCTCCATGATGTGAGGAGCAGAGCCTGGGTGCTCTCCCTCTCTCTGCTTCCTGCCACCATGCCCTGAAATCCATATGCCAATCTCACACGGACTGAACCCAGAATTTCCAAGGAAACATTGAGGAAATAAATCTTCCTTCCTCTAAGTTGTATGGTCAGATCTTTTAAATTATAGCAGTAAGAATGTTGAGTAAAACAATGTATCAATCAATCAGTCAGTCAATCAACATATGAACATATAATTATCACTTCTATAGCTACTAATTGTGACTCTAGGTATAGAGAATATAAAATCAAAACTTGAGATGAAAATGTAAGATTCTTAAATGAATATCTTTTTTTAAAAATTGAGCTATTTTATCCCACATTAGAAGTTTATATCTTCTAGCGGGCATGGTGGTATACACCTGTAATGCCAATATTTGGGAGACTGAGACAGGAGGATTGCAGATTTGAGGACAGCCTCAGCAATTTACCAAGGCCCTCAGCAACTTAGACCCTGTTTCAAAATAAAAATAGGGCTGGGGGTATAGCTCAGAGGTAGAAGGCTCCTGCGTTCAATCCCCATTACCCCTACACACACACACATACACACACACACACACACACACACACACACACCTTTATATCTTAAAGTTCTTCAAAAACAACAAAAAGGTCTTAAGAATATCAACAAAAAAGTTCTTAAGAAATGATACTGCATTTACTCTAAAGACAAATACAAATTTCTTGATCATTAACAAGAAAAACTCAAAGGCGATGAGAACAGCAGCAGATTTACAACTCAACTTCTGGGAGTGTTTTGATACTGAAATCTATTCAGGGAAAATATGCCTTCTGCTCAGTTAAGTACATGCTTATATTCCCAAAAGTTTAACTATCTCTCTCTCTCTCTCTCTCTCTCTCTCTCTCTTTTGTGGTACTAGCGATTGAACTCAGGGACATTGTACTCTAAGCTACACCCCCAGCCCTATTTTTAATTTTGAAACAGGGTCTCACGAAGTTGCTGAGGCCAGTCTGCAAACCTGCAATCCTCCTGTCTCAGCCTCCCAAGTACTGGGATTACAAGTGTGCTCCATGGCACCTGGCTTTGTCTTTTAAAAAATGCTATTTATTATCTTGGGGGTTGTAAATTCAAACGTTCCATTAAATACGATGTTACAAAGTATCACAGATAACCATGCTATTAAGCCATAAAATAAAAATACAGCCAAGAAATCCACCTGTCAGGATCAAAAGATTTCATCACACAAGAGAACTGCTGTGATTTACCTGGGGAAAGTGTTCCTTATTTATACAAATTTTTCTAATCTCAAACAATATCTAAGCTGTTATATTTGAGCAGAAGACAGTAATTACAGAACATTTAGACCATCCCTGTCCTTTAAGAAATGAGAAAGCTAGGGCGGAAAGGAGTTAAGTTGGCTGGCTCAGACTCCGTCAGCTACAGGAGCTGTAATTTGTCAGCAAAGCATGTAACTCTAATTTACCCCAAAAAGTGTAGTCGCAGGAGTCATGCTGGGATCCTGCTGAATATTATTTATCACATCCAACTGACATGCAAATGACTGAGGCATAAAGTGTAAACAAAGGCATGATATTTAGTGTACATGTTTCTCAACACTATCAACATTTTGGGCCAATCACTTCCTGGTTGTGACAGAATGTCCTGTAGGTCCTGGAATGTCGAGCGGCCTCCCTGGCCTCTACCCGCTAGGTGTTAATAGCACAGTCACAACTAACCAGAAGTATCTCCCAACTCTGCCAACCACCAGCCTAATCGCCAGGAAGAGAACTGCTGAATGAGACCATTCTTTTTTTTTGCGGTACCGGGGATTGAACCCAGGGGCGTTCTACCTCTGCGCTACACCCCCGGCTCTATTTTTTATCCTTTATTTTGAAACCGGGTCTCACAAAGTTGCGGAGGGGCTCACTAAGTAGCTGAGGCTGGCCGTGAACCCAGATCCTCTGGTCTCCGCCTCCCAAGTACTGGGATTACAAGCGTGCACCACCATGCCTGGCTTCAATGAGACCATTCTTAAATCAGACAAACTTCTCATTCCACATTTTCCACCATAATCATGTTGGAAACCCTCAGAGATTTCTACTTAACAACTCTGGCCCCGAACAACATGTCATCAGGCTCAGTGGAGCTGTCCCCGTGTTTTATAGCTCCATTTTACAGTTTGTACCAATTATAGGATTCATGTAAATAATGGCATGGTAGTTAAGGACAACTGAGACAAGCATGGCGCTTCTCAAAAGAAGAAATACAAGTGGCCGATAAATGATTGAAAACATGCTTGACATTATTAGCAATTGGGGAGATGCAAATTAAAACTACACTGAGATTCCATCTAACCCCAGTTAGAATTGCAATAATCAAAAATGCAAATAATAGAATAAATGCTGACGAGGATGTGGGGAAATAGGAACTCTTATACCCTGTTGGTAGGTCTGCAAATTAGTACAACCTTTATGGAGATCAGTATGGAGGTTCCTTAAAAGACTAGGAATAGAACCACCACATGACCCAGCTATATACCCCTCCTCCGGTATCTTTCCAAAAGAATTAATCAGAAGACTATAGTGATATATGCATATCCCTGTATAGTAGTACAATTTACAACAGCCAAATTATGGAACTAATCTGGGTGTCCATAAATAGATGAACGGATAACAAAAATGTGGTATATATACACAATTAAATTTTACTCAGCCATAAAAAATCCAAAATTATGTTATTTGCAGGAAAACAGGTTGAACTAGAGAGTTTTATAATAAGTGAAATCAGCGAGTCTCGCAAAGTTAAGGGTCGAATGTTTTCTCTCATTATATGGAAGCTAGGGGGAAAAAAAAGAAAATAGGAAACAAAAGGGACTTCAGATAATTGAGGGAGTGACCAGTGGAATCGGAAGGGGAATGGGGGATGGAGGTAGGGAATGGAAAAGGAGGAAGGGATGAAAGAAACACTTCAAACTGTGCTATGCTCATGTATGAAGGTATCACTACCAATCTACTATGCATGGGGTGGGGCGGGTAGAGCTGGGACCAGAATGGAAACACCCAAAGACTTGTGTGCATTTCTGGTTGTATGACTTGGAATCTAAGATGTAAAATTATAACACACCAATAAAAGCACAAAAATTAATCAAAATAATTGCAATGATTCTGATTCCCAGACTCACAACTGTTTTTTTTTTTTAGACTTTCCGTAAAATTCAGCTCATGCCTTTGGTGAATCCTTTACAGTTTTTCTGCAGCAGAAAAATATTAAACTCTCCACTTTCCATTTGTCTTCCTAAGCATGAGTCTTATTTTATTCACTGAAAAAATTTCCGACATACATTCTGTAACATTCAGATCCTTGGCATACTGGGTTCCGCAACTTATCGCTTCTTTCCCTCCTCCTCCCTCACCCATTTCATTCTTCTTATTTTCCTCACAATGTGAAACACTGCAGAAAGTAGTGAGGCATTACTGGACTTTGGGTTTTAATGGGTTTTTAAGTGATTATTGCTGATATCATGCAATGTTCTTTGCTTTTCATGCTGACCTTCAACAAATTTTCGGATGTTCTGACCAACAGCCCGGACACTGCTGGGAAGATTCCAAGGATCTTGCTTGATGTGGAGCCTGATCTTTTTTGGACAACTCAGCTTTGGTTCCATTTCCTGTTGAAATTCTAAATAAATACAGAAAAATCTCTTAATTCTCAAGCAGGTCCCCAACAGTTAAGTCCCCGGACTTCAGGACTGTCTTTCTTTTATCACTGTCATCCTAGAATAATATCATCATGGTAATTTCTTTAGCTAAATCACAGCAGAAAATTTGTCAAATCTAAAAGTTAAACCTTGAGCCAGGTGTGGTGGCGCATTCTTGTAATTCCAGTACTTGGGAGGCTGAGACCGGAGGATCCAGGTTTGTAGAGCCATCTCAGCTACTTAGTGAGGCCCTCCACAACTTAATGACACCCTGTTTCAAAATAAAGAAAAAAAATAGGGCTGGGGGTGTACCTCAGAGGTAGAATGCCCTGGGTTCCATCCCCAGTACCACCAAAAAAAATAATAAAAAGTTAAACCTTAATACTATTGTCTTATAAATGATTCAACCAAGTAGCAGATTTAGACAAAAACTCTAAAATTTGCAGGGAAACGGATGGAACTGGAGAATATTATGCTAAGTGAGATTAATCAGTTACAGAAAGTGAAAGGTTGGATATTCTCCATCATATGTGGAAGCTAGGGAGAACTGGGACAAAGGAGGGGCTCCAAACACAGGAGGAGAAACCCTAGTGGATGAAGGAGAGGCCTAAGGGAGGGAGGCAAGTGGAGGGAGGGAGACTCGAGGAAGAAAACACTTCAGTGGCCATGATGTACATACACGACTTTATCAACACCAATCTCAATGCTGTGCATGGGGAGGGTGAGGGAGCAGGGTGGGCAGCCAGGCAGGGAGAGGCTCACCAAGGGCTGTGTATCACTATGAACTTTATCATGATATATGACTACAATGTACCAACAACAAAAAAATATTCAATGGCCAGGCATGGTGGCGCATGCTTGTAATCCCTGCACTTGGGAGGCTGAGACAGGAGGATTGCAGGTTCACAGCCAGCCTCAGCAACTTGTGGGCCCTCCGCAACTTAGTGAGACCCTGTTTCAAAATAAAGAATAAAAGCTGGGCGTGGTGGCGCACGCTTGTAATCCCAGTACTTGGGAGGCAGAGACCAGAGGATCCAGGTTCGCGGCCAGCCTCAGCTACTTAGTGAGGCCCTCCACAACTTCATGAGACCCGTTTTCAAAATAAAGTATAAAAAATAGGACTGGGGGTGTAGCTCGGAGGTAGAACACCCCTGGGTTCAATCCCCGGTACCACAAAAAAAGAAAACAAAAACAAAATAAAAAATTGAGCTGGGGTTATATAGCTCAGAGGTAGAATGCCCCTGGGTACCACAAAAAAAAAAAAATCCCCAGTACCACAAAAAAAAATTAAAAAAATACTCAAAACTGGATGTCAGGAAGTGGTAGCTCTATACCTTGTTCTGTTTGGCTGCTGTGTTTGCAAAGTCACATTCCCCAGAACTCTTCTCCACCACTGGGACACAACCAGATAGGCATTACGCTTGATTTCAGCAAAAGCTACTTATATACATTTAATTAATATATCTTTGTTTGGTCTGGCCCCTGAGGGTATTAAAATTTTTAAATTTTCAAGGAAATCTAAATGGTTCACAGTGATATACACAGTGATGGTTAATTTTTAATATATTTGAAAATTATCAAAATAGAAGTAGTATTGAGTGAATTATGAAATATGAGCAACCACATTTTTCTTTTTATATAATATAACCCCTCCATGGCTATAATGTTGACTATCTTTTCCTTTCTGATTTCTTATGATAGTTATGTGTCAGACCTTACCTTGTAATCCTCGCCCTGGTGTGAGATACTTGGTTTGCTCAAAGGCCCTCACAACAGCTTGCCCCTTTAGGAGATTCATAATGGAATCCACCTGTCAACAGCAGAGTTTCATACTTCCCATTAACACATAATATAAAAGTAAATCTTCTAAAAATTTTTTCAACAATTGTTTTCCCAATGCTTGGGAAATCTATCGTTAAATTACTGTACCAAACTCACCTGTTCACCTGATAACATTTCCAATGACATGTCTTATCTTACCATATTTAATACAAAAATAATTTTTTTAAAAAGTAAAGGTCAGCAATTATCAAAAACCACTAAAAGTTATTGGAATCCTTTTCAAAGTGCTAAAGGCTTCTATACTACAAATTTTGGTGATGGTTATAATTTTTTTTAATTGAAGTTAGGAATAATGTTGAGTGAGAAATGTCACAAAGTATTCTGAAAACCCACCAAAAATCCATATATAATCAAAAAGCTATCTCATATGTGTTTAACATTTCTCATTTTCCATGAACTATAAAATATTTGATATTCACAATGATCCTTCAGCTTGGTTGACTGAAGGAACCTTTATTCCCCTTTTAAGTCACAGGGAGTAAAGGGACAGACTAAGGCCTTTCCATTCTACCTCCAAGCTCTTTCTGCTACATCTGAAAAAGGGATTCCCTACAGTTCACTCTGTGGATAAAAGACCCGAAACTGTCCCGATCGTACCTGGCTGAAAAGATGCTCAAGGCAACTATGTATCTTGTCCTGTTTATCGTGAGAAATACGAACACTCAGGGGAAGTTCATCACCTAGGTGTAAAAAAAAACAGAAAACCTGAAGGTCAATCATTTTATGTATGTTTAGCATTCCAAAATATGTTCATATGAAATAAAACATAATTAAACCTGAGCTCTTATTTCAGTTTAGTTCTCATGTTAAGAAGAATTTCAAAAGCACCTAAGAAGTAGGATCACCACTCCTGAAACAGGTAAAGGCAGGGTACTACACAGAAAAGATACTGAGCTGCCCCATGGTGGTAACTCTACACAGGGTCTGTTTTCTAATGGCTGAAGAGTTGAAATAAACTGCATATTAAAAATTAAGATTTGATTTCCTTGGATGGAAACTCTTTGTTCTTTACACGCAACAAAAAAGACATTTATATGCTATTTAGATTCATCCTTGTTTTTCTTATGACCCTCCCTCCCCATCTCCTACACATAAGGTGCACTGTTCAGAAGCACCTGTTTTCTTAAAAAAGATTCTTAGTTTAACAATCCTTCTCACATTTCCGGCCAAACCAGCAATGCCTAATGCTTTTAGTAAGTAGTTTCCTGTATACATATAATCCTTCACAGTACAATAGCAAGATCAGAAATTATGTAAGATCAAAATCAGTTTGCTTCTTTTATTCCTTTTTAATTTACTGTCTTTATAACTAAGACAGGGAAATTGACTTTATCACGCACATAAAGCTGAAATGTAATATGTGTGCTACTGAGAATGACTGATAAAAGGTAAAAATGCATCTGGATCACAGAAATGAATCTCATAAAGGTATCTCCAATAAGACCAGCCTCAAAGGCACACATGCATTCACAGACCCACCTGAGTCCATCTCATCACTGTGAAAATACGAGCTGCACTGGCTGCTGCAAATGCTCGTGAAGGACGCGATGGAGTTCCTATTGCTGTTGCAGTCACTGAAAAGAAGGAGTTGTATGGGACATTCAGAATGTGTTGGCCCATGTCCTTCTGATATTTCTTTTTTTTGTAAACTTTATAATTTTATTGGTGCACTGTGATCACACATCATAACGAAGTTCAGAATGAGAGGGACAACCATGCACGTAGCACTTGGTGAGCTTCCCCACAGATCCTACCCCACTATCTCCCCTTTCCCATATATGATATTACTTTTTGTGACTGGCTAATATCACTTAGTATAAAATTCTCCAGTTCCATCCATTTTCCTGCAAATGACATAATTTTGTCCTTCTTTATGGCTGAGTAGAATTCCATTATGTGTGTATCCCATAATTTTGTAATCCATCCATCTGTTGATGGATACCTAGACCAGTTCCATGATTTAGCTATTGTGAATTGTGCTTTGCTATTTCTTATTACATAAATGTATACCACAGTTATATTTGTTAACTTGTTCTATACAAAAATATGAGAAAACAAAAACTTATTCAACTCTATGTATCTTACTTTTAAATATATATATTTTAAATTTGATTCATTTCAAATTTTCCTACATAATATCAAAGTGAATTTTTTTTTGGTAGTCCTGGGGACTGAACCCAAGAGCATTCTACCTCTGAGCTATACATCCAGCCCTATGTTATTTTTTATTTTGAAACAGGTCTCACTAAGTTGCTGAAGGCCTTGATAAGTTGCTGAGGCTGGTCTCGAACCTACAATTCTCCTGTCCTAACCTCTCAAGTACTGTAATTACAGGCATGTGCCATCATGCTCCACTCTAAGTGAACTTTGTGTAGTTATAAAACTGGGGGTTGAACCAAACATAAAATTCTTCATAATCTATTTGATAATACAGATCTTTTGTTAAATAATTTGCTAACAAAGACAAAGTCCCATTTCATGATTTCTGTATTTCAACCCTTTTAGGTAGCTTAACTTATACTTGGTTACATTCTAAACTCCCTTAGGGAGGTACCTTGTACCTCCAACTCACAGTTCAGCACAGGTAAGTGCTCAATAAAAATGAATATCCAAGGAAAGACTGTTTAAAATAATGTATGTGTGAATATGGATATAATACAGATTGCAGAAATGGTACAGGGGATAAATTGGTCTTTGCTTCTCAGATAAAGTTAAAAGAACTTATTCAACTTTAAATTTATATTTAAAATTTCTATCTTAGCCTAGAGGGAGGCTGTAAGGGTAATTTTAATTATCTGATAACTAGAACGTGAGGTAGAAAGTATTTTTAGACATGTAATTTCCCACTGGAGAAAAACCCACAGATTCTTATTAAAGAGCATACTGCTGTCTTTAGAAGCTAAAAGTAAATGAAATGGTAAAGGTGGTTAATCTGTGTGATATATTATTAAATCTCAAGGAATAATTAGCTTCTATGTATTCATTAGAATCCTTCCAGAAACACAGAAATTGGGGTAAAAGAGTGGCTAAGAGGGAAATTGGGAAGCCAGAGCAATTGGTCATGTAGGTGAATTGTGGTGCTCCCATGGAACTCAGCTTCCTTGTACATGAAATGGAGTTACAATCAGAACCTGCCACATGGAGCTGTGGAGGGGATTATTTAAAATCATCCTGTGCCCCCGTGTGTCTAGTAAATATGTATTTAAGTGGTAGAGCTCATGCTTGACATGCACAGGCTCTGGGTTCAATCCTCAGCACCAAAAAAGAAAAAAAAGTAAATAAAAATTTAAAAAGTATTTTTAATGTTTGCTGTTAGTTTATAATAACATCTTGGATGAGAATAACTTCGAATTAATACTTATACAATATATTTTCATTGCAAAGTACTGTATAATAAACAAGAGTGAACAATGCAGTTCTTGCCTCCCATTAATGTAAATAAAACTGGAGATGCTGGGGCGTACACACAGCATTTGCGGTTGTTTACAACAGTATTCAATGAGATTCCAGGTGACAGAAGGGTTAAATGAAGAGGGTTCATTGAAGGAACCCCTCATTTGGAGCTGACTAGGAAGATAACAAGAGTCTGGAGGTCAGGGGTTAGGGTTCGATCGTGTCCGCCCGAATTCCTATGTTGAAGTCTAACACCCAGTTCCTCAAAATATGGCCTTATTTGGAGATAGGTTCTTTACAGAGGTAATAGAGAGAAAATGAGGTCATTGAAGTGAGTTATTAATTTGATATGATTAATGTTCTTACGAGGGGAAATTTGGACACAGGTAGAGGGAAGATGATGTGAGGAGACATACGAAGAAGACAACCATCTACAAGTCAAGCAGAGGCCTGGAGCAGCGCTTTCTCTCACACCTCACAGAAGAAACCAGCATGGCCAACACCTTCGTTTCAGACTTCTGGCCTCCAAAACTGTGATAAAAAGTTTCTGATGTTTACACCACCCAGTTTGCGGTTCTTTGTTATAGCAGTCCTAGCAAACGAATCCAGAAGGCATCAAAGAGAAGAAACACAAAGCTGGCCATAGTGGTGGGCATGTGAAGTTAGTCCAGTTAGCTTGGACAATAGACTATAAAAAGAAAGGGAGAAACAGGGCAAAAAGAGCTCCTCCTTACTACCCAATAAGCCAATGCTCCGAAACAGCTACTTGGAAACAATGTTGATATGAGTGAGGTATGACTTTTTTTTTAATTTGTTACATCTTAGACAATCCATTTATAGAACAAGTCTCCCAAATTAAGTCCACTCAGCTGGAGAAAAAAATGCATTTTCCAAGTTACTCAGATTATAAAAAGGAATAATTTGAAAGCTCATGGTATCACACTGTGCTCTCTCTGAGGCTGGTAAAAACAGGTGATTACTTTGGAAAGCAACAAGCAAAAACAACAATCAATACGTTTTTAAAGACCTTTGTGGAAATACAGAATCACATTTGACTTTGTGGATAAAATGAGGTGGAAAAATTAATGAATTACCTGTAAGAGTCTCTGTTGCTGATGGTGTCATGACCCGAATCTTCCTGCTCATCTCCTGCTACATTAAAGCAGACACGCTTGCTGTTCCTCTCTCCTCTCTCATTGTCGCTGTCTGGGGGAATTACGCACTCTGATGTCTTATGCTCCAATTTAGGAGAATATGTTATTGAAGACAGAAGACTGCAATGTGATATTAAAAAAGAATTAAATGCACATTTTCAAACTGGCTGCTACAGATAACTACCTTATTTGCTTAATATAAAAGGCTTACAAATAAGTCCAGAGTGTTTCCATACTTAACATCAAGTGAATATTCTCTTGAGTACAAGCATATCATAGAAAGTTCTTTTTCTGCTTAGAATAGGCAAACAGCAGCATACAATTTAGGCCACAAAACCATGTTCAAATCCCGCTTCTACCACTTATCAGCTTTGTTATGAAAACAAAGCTATGGAAGTTCTCTTCCACACATAGAAAATGGAGATAGAGCCAGGCGTGGTGGCGCACGCTTGTAATCCCAGTACTTGGGAGGCGGAGACTGGAGGATCCAGGTTCGCGGTCAGCCTCAGCTATTTAGTGAGGTCCTCTGCAAATTCGTGAGACCCGGTTTCAAAATAAAGTAGAGGTAGAACGCCCCTGGATTCAATCCCTGGTACCACAAAAAAAAAAAATGGAGATAGTAAGAATAACTAGCCTGCAGAGTTGCTGTGGGAATGAAAGGAGAGACATAATAGTTGTCACTTCTCTCCTCCTGCCATTACCACCTCTATCACACCATAGGAATATACTTGGTAAACTTTGAAGTGTGTAGCAAATATTAAACTTGAACACTGAACTTTGAAGTGCGTACCAAATATTAAACCTGAACACCACTTTAGAATCCTTATAGGCTCACCCTCAAATAGTAAAATCCACCTATCCATCAACCCCTGTGTTGGATTTCTCCCAGGTTCCCTCTATTTGACAGAGAATATTGTATCATCAATCCTTCTCACTGCTCATATAGGCAGGAGTGTGGTCTTAGTGATTATAAGATGCTAAGGAAAGTGGTATCACTGTGAGGATAGGAGGAGGCAGGGGCTACTCCAGTCTTCTCCACTATCCAGCCAGGACGAAATGTCAGAAATCTGCCCAAATGGAGACTGGGCTAAAATGCCACAGCAGACTGAACTGGTGTAAAACCTGATGAAGGCTTTGTGTAGCTACTGATTCCACCACTCTAAGGTTTAAATGGTTGGCTATAGAAAGATTCCATTAGAACTAAGTCACATTAGACAAAAGGGGAATGGGTCTTTATTATCAAACAGAATGCCACAAAACTTACAAAATGAATTAAACCTTCAAAACCAAGATCCCATGTATGGCTTCTCAATCCAACAATCACATTCTCATACTAAACACATAACATTCAGTTCCAACCAACAGCATATATCTTGACACTCATTTTTCCATAGCAATGTAATGTTTGTTTTGTTATTTCATGAATATGAAAATAGCTTCCACCTCTCATGCATATCCCTTAACACCAGAGCCAAGGCTGTGCACTGAGTAAATCTCTGTTAAGTGATCTCACTAATTAACTGAACACATTTATTGTAGCAGGCATTGTTCGTGGTGCTATGCATACAGCAGTTTACAAAGCACACAAAACCCCTCTTTCTTGGAGTGTAAATTCCACTGCATGAGACTAACAGTAAACAAGTAAACTTTATAGCATGTCAGAAGGTGGCAAATGTTAAGGAGAGAAATTAAAATGAAAAAAAAAAAAGACACAGAGCTACAACTTCAAATGGTATATTCAGAAAAGGTCTCACTGTGAGGTGATATTTGAATACTATTTTGGCATTTTATAGTTTTTAGACATCAGTGAAAGTTGGAGGAACTGTGTTACTCAAGGCTCTGTGAGTATTTTCAATAACTTAAAGCCATCGATTATTTTAAACCGGTTTTCCATTTGGAAAGATGCTTTTATGTCTTATAAGACAGGTTGTATATTTATTCACTCCTTCCATCCAAAAGATTAAATCATTAGATTGCCTCCAATTACCCCAGCTCCATGGTACACAGACAGATGAACGCTGAATACCAAAGAGGAAAGGCATAGGAGTCCTCGCTGTGCGGAGAGCCCTCGCTGCGTATGCATATTCTAAATGAGAAGCCATGGGGCTACGCATAAACTGCTTTCTCAAAGTTGTAAGAATTATATTCATATGTTTACTTTTCATTTCAAATAGCTGCAATCATGCTTGCACTGACCCTATGGGAACAAGTGTTTAAACTTACAAATAAATGATAGAAACACTTTGTCTTAAACTCCATGTTTTTGCATAAAATTTCCAGATTTAGAAAAGCAACAATATAGCATCCAACTATAATATTTTATTTGTACTTACAAAGAACATTTTCCTTTGCTTTTGCCCATATACACTATTAAGCTTCTTACTAATGGTCTATTAATTCAAAGCCTCGACAGCATGCTACTCCAGATCAAGCTCCTCCTAATGCTATTGATTAACAAAGATTTTTGTGTATAGTACATTGCATCTACTGTGTGTTTTATTTTTAATTTATTTTATTTTATTTTATTTATTTATTTTTTTGCGGTACCAGGGATTGAACCCAGGGGAGTTCTACCTACACGCTACACCCCCGGCCCTATTTTTTATACTTTATTTTGAAACCGGGTCTCACAAAGTTGCGGAGGGCCTCACTAAGTAGAGAGAGAGAGAGAGAGAGAGAGAGAGGAGAGAGAGAGAGCTGAGGCTGGCCGCGAACCTGGATCCTCTGGTCTCCACCTCCCAAAGTACTGGGATTACAAGCGTGCGCCACCACGCCCGGCCTACTGTATGTTTTAAATATCATCCTCATCCTAATATCTGTTAAGCTCTTATGCCAGTCATTATGCTAAGTACTTAATGGGTATTAATTCATTTAATCCTAAAACCACTTAGGAAGCAGATACCATTATTATTATCATCATCCCCATTTTAGAGGTGGGGTGAGTGAGACACTATATATATATATATGTATGTATATATGTATACATATATACATATATATCTCGTGTGTGTGTGTGTGTGTGTGTGTGTGTGTGTGTGTTGCAAATTAAGCAGAACCTCCTCTCCCCACACATACCTCACACACACAGCGGGAGTAGGGTGGTCCTCAGGGAGCTCTCCTCTAACCCTCTGAGGATGGCATGAGCTTGTGACTTGCTCTAGCCAATGCAATGTCAGTGGATCTATGGGTCACTTCTGGGTAGAAGCCTCTATGCCAGTGCAGTCTGTCTCTTTCCCTTCTCCCTGCCATAAACTAGGAACATTCCAGGTTCTGGGACACCTGCCTTTGATTCTGAGTGATCACAAAGTAGAGCAGAGACCCTGTGGGCCAAGATGCACTCAGAAAGTGAACAAGAAAAAAACCTTTGCTGTTTTATGTCTGTGAGACCTTTTGTGAACAATGAAGGGGGGAAACAGCAACTGTTGTATAGAAACCAGGAGATGACTAGAGCAGAAAGGTTTAAGTAATGGGGCAGAGGAGCATCTGCTTTGATTGGGGGAGTAGGCAGAGCCTCTCTATGGCTCTGCTATTAGCTTGGTTTGAATACCCAGGAGGCTGACCACGCAGACCTCAGAAGCAGAGCCCGCCAGGCAGAGTACCCTTAGCTGGGACTGCATTTTCCAGGAATAGAATGTGGCTGGTGAAGAAGGAGCTCAGTGAGACGAGTTTCAAGAAGTGGACAGGGGCAGATCACGTAGGAAGCTGCAGGCTCCAGTAGCACATTTAATATTGTCATTGATTCTCCAGAACAGTGGGTTCTACATCTATAGAATCAACCAAAATATCTTTTTCCAAAAATATTTGGAAAAAAGAAAAACTGCACCTGTACTGAACATGCATGACTGTTTTTGTCATTATCTATTTACATAGCATTTACAATGATTTCAGTATTATAAGTAATCTAGAGATGATTTAAAGTATACAGGAGGATGTGCATAGGTTATATGCATATAATATGCCACTTTATATAAGGGACTGGAGCATCCTGAGAGTTTGGTGTTTGCAGGGAGTCCTGGAACCTACCTCCTGTGGATACCAAGGGACCGCTGCAGTGTAACTGCAATGTAATACTGTTGAATGATTTTACACAGGGGATTAGCATGATTTGCCTTTGCAGATCCCTCTGGCATCTGCTGAATGTAGACTGTATCAGAGAGAAGCACAGCTCAGAATCACCTTTGGTGGCACTAGTGAAAGATGACAGTGACTCGTCTAGCGTGTAGATATGGGTACACTCTGAGGTATATATGTCAGAACCTGATGAGGTATTAAAGGTGGAGGGGAAGGAAAGAGAAGAACCAAAGTTGATAGCTGACCTGGGCTTGACAAACTGAAGAGATGGGGAACAGTCTACTGAGAAGAGGATGCCCTAGGTGGGGGAAGGGTAAAAACAGGTTTGAGTATGGGGGAATTATACTTCAGTTTTGGAAATAAAGTTTGAGGTGTCTGTGATACATCCCAGTGCTTCATAATACAAATCACAGAGGGACTGTAATGAAGTTTGTAGCCGGGCGTGGTGGCGCACGCTTGTCTCCACTTGGGAGGCGGAGACCGGAGGATCCCGGTTCGCGGCCAGCCTCAGCTACTTAGTGAGGCCCTCCGCAACTTCATGAGACCGGGTTTCAAAATAAAATATAAAAAATAGGGCTGGGGGTATAGCTTGGAGGTAGAACGCCCCTGGGTTCAATTCCTGGTACCACAAAATAAATAAATAAATAAATAAAATGAAGTTTGTAGATGCATATAACATATAATAGTGCTGCCCTGCCTGGCACAAAAGCACCTACAAGAAATGTTGGTTTTTATGAAGCTGTGCCTCTGTGTGTACATCTACCAGCAAAATGCTTGAGGAAACGTCAAAGATAATTCTGCCACCAATACTACCATTCCTGTCTGTAACCCCCAAGTCACTAACTGTCATATAATGCACTTTGTTCATCCCTCAACCCTGGGGCATCTAGCACCTGCAGAATGAGATGTTCCCAAATTTCCTATCTCCGTTGCCCCCCAATATTTGTTTCCTCCCTGAAAGAATCCATAAATCCTCTATTTTAAAATCCCATCAAAGGTTTGGACTATTTTTTTTTTTTTTGCGGTACCGGGGATTGAACCCAGGGGCATTCTACCTCCGAGCTACACCCCCAGTCCTATTTTTTATACTTTATTTTGAAACTGGGTCTCATGAAGTTGCAGAGGGCCTCGCTAAGGAGAGAGAGAGAGAGAGAGAGAGAGAGAGAGAGAGAGTGAGAGAGAGAGAGACAGACAGGGAGAGAGAGAGCAAGAGAGCTGAGGCTGGCCGCGAACCCGGATCCTCCTGTCTCCGCCTCCCAAAGTACTGGGATTACAAGCGTGCGCCACCACGCCCGGCAGGTTTGGACTATTCATGAATTATTTTTCCTTCTACTATTTTCTAGTATCTAAGTGTCATTAACCAAAAAGTAGTCCATTCAAGGGCAAAAGTATTTAGCTTCCAAAAGTGAAACAGAAATATAAAGCCTCGGTTAAATTCACAACATCACCTTATCTCGTGTTCCTAGATAGCAAATTCATCTCTAACTCCATCTTGGGATCTGAAGTTAAGTAGGAGGATTTAGCAAAATGCCTATGTATTAACGGAAATTTTATTTCTAGAAGTATTTCAAGTGACAGGGTGAGCAGACTTCATGATAAGACAAGCTCAACGCCAGGCCCTTCATAGGAATGAATAACTTCTTATGAGGCAATTTCTCTTACAACTTGGCATTGCATCTGAGATCTGCTTCTCCACTCTGACCAAGAATAATTACTACATGGCGAGAAAATTGTTTGGTAACTAGCTTTTTAGATAAATTGTTCAGCTCGACTGCACTGCCGCACCTCTGAATACTAAGGTCCATAGGGAATCCAGGCACTTGGACAACTGTACTGTTTTAAAGTGATTATATTGCAGATTGCATTATGGGGAACATGTTTATATTTAGAATTAAATTATATGCTGTACACACAGAAGGCCAAGTTAGTTTGTCCAATCATTTGCTCATTTCATGTCACTTTTCTAATAAACATGCAGAGTTGGGTAAAGGCTCATAGAGAAACAGAATGGGGAAAACTGAAGGGAACCGTAATTAATCATTTAAAGTAGTTTTAGCTAAAAACACACACACACACACCTCCTGCCTTTCTGCAGCTAATGCATTAAATATAAACATTTTAGACCAAGTACAGGGACTTTCTTGGCTCAAACCTTTTTCTTGAAAATGTATCTCCATTACCTGAACCTAAAAAAAAATCAATTAACAGAGACTTAGTCTGGACAATCGCCAGGCAGGGCTGGACAGTGCATTAGAGGCTTAATTTCTGAAGCAGTTTCAACTGAGACACATCCATTATCCTGCCACTGACAAAGGACTCATTTGAAGAGGGGGAACAATAACTCTTGTCCTGACCGGAAGTGCGAGATTGGTCCAGATGTTCTCCTAAAATCCATTTGAGAGCTGCCATCTATGATTCCACGCGGCTATTTATGGCCTTATAAATAAAGATTCTTCTTCTGTACACTTGCTAAATACCTCAAGGGGAAAAGAACTGGTTTCTAAAGTAGAATACATCATGTGATAAAATCCTATTTATTAAATAAAACAAAATAGGATGCCCTCAAAAGATGAACTTCCCCATCATGAGGGTTCCAAGACTATTTAAGAGCATCACGCGATTGCTTAAAAATAGTCTCCTGTTCTCTTAGCAACCTCAGGCTGTTTAATTCATCTGTAAATGGGGAAGTCGCAGTTTAATATACAAAATGTTATAAGTAATTTTTAAAAACTAATTTATTAGACATAGGAAAACGGGTTTTAATTCTGAAATACTCATAAAAATCAAGAAAAAGGCATAGCAAATAAATACTTGAAGATAATTTTAAAAATCTGATGCATCTAATATGGTAATTTTGATCTCTATATCTCAAAGATATATAAAATAAGAGATCATGCCAATTATGATATCACCTGTATAAAGTCTAATTACAATGAAAGCACAGAGTGAGTTCTAAATACTTTGTGTTTAATCTGAATTACCCATGGAAGTATGGGAGGAGATGAGTGCATTGGAGTAAACACATACATATCTGCTAGCAATGAAAACCAACAACTTCATAAACAGAGTACAATGACGATAGGATGATGGTGTTTATCCCATTTTCAGAATCTACAAATTGGATATATTGAATAATTTCTGTCCTTCGAATAGATGAGCAAGTATGATAGTAGGCAATATGCTGACTGCTTTCTGAATTAATTTCTGTAATTTTCACCAGAATTTTGAAATTCATTACTATTATTATTATTATTATTATTATTATTCATTTTCTATGTATGAGAAACTGAGCTGCTCCAAAAGCTGTTTTGACTATTATACTGAGCTGCCTTGACTGGATGTGAAGTACAATCAGATACCAGAATGGGACAAATCACCCTACAGAGCCCTGGCAGTTCTCTAACCGTCAAATTCTTAAGTAAGAATTAGAGTCAACCTGGTTAGAACAGTGCTCGTTAATTGCCTCTATCTTACCTTGGTTAAAACTTCTAAATTACTGGCCCAGCTCTTTGTGCTATTGCTTAGTAGGCCACTAATTCAATCAGAAGAGAAAAGAAGTATTGGTCTTGGAGAGATATACTTTTGCATGTACTAATTTAACAAGTATGTTAAGCATTTATTATATTTTGTATCTTTTGTAAATATCTCCAGTGAATATGTGTCAAATATGTCTGAACTGCAAAACATAACAAGGAAATCCTCAGACACAGTTGGTACACTGTTAACCATATTTTTTAGTATTTTTTATATTCTTGCACTGCAACTTTGTGTACTTCTGTAAGATAGAATTGTGTCATTGTCTTCCCTGGTATTAGATGTTGACTTAAATTATCTATCTATATCCATATTTTCCATTTTTATCATTTTAAGATGTTGGAATGAAGAGGATCTATATGATTGGCACAAACGTCCTACATTTCCAATACTGAAGAAAGAAAGAACAGATTTTTCAAAAGTCACACTTTTATAGCTATTTTATTAGGCAAACTTAAACGTATAGTATAAAATACTTACTCATCTATTTGACAGACACACATCTCCACCTCTTTCAGTGCGGTCTGGAGTTTGCCCAGCAGTTTCTGATAGATGTCTTGAGTTTCTAAGTCTTCTTCTTTCAACAAATATCGGAGACCGTGGCCATCTTGTTGTCCCAGAGACAGACCCGAAGGGGCTGCCATGGTCGTAATGGTGTGCTGAATGTACACCATAGGGCTCAGTTTCCCTGAGGAATTAAACCATTCCATGGTCATATTTATTACCTTTAACTTAGAACTAACTGGTCCAATATGTTTTAAAGGTCCAACTTTACATAAAATAGAATTCCAATCTAAGGCTGAATTTAATTCAGGAATTAAAGCTTGTAGGGAGTTGTAATTAAAAGCTACAAATAGAGTTCAATCCCTTGTTCTGCTGTGATAGTGCAGAGCGACATTACGCATTCCTCGCCTGCCCCTCTGGGGTTTCTCTCAAAGTTGTAGAGCCATCTGAGATTAGTGGCTTTCACAGCAAGATGAATTGTATCTTGCAAGAAAAGCAAAAACAACTGTCCTTAAAAGAAAAACACCGAACTCCATGTTTACTCTGTACATACTGAGGCTGTCTAAATGATTATATGAAGAAATCTTTTCTTTATTAAAGTGTAGGGTTGGGTGCACACCAGGAATCTATCATATTATAAGATGCAGGAATAGTTATGTTTGCCTAAATTACTTTTCATAATTTGATAACATTTCCAAAGCTAACATACCTTGCTCAGAAGATTTATTTTCTTTATCATGAGAGTTATGCTTCCTACTATCCAGCTGAACACCAAATGCACTCCCCAAGGAGGTTGATGTTTTGGGATAAGATACCTCCATCACATTGACGTGGCAGTTGGTGGGGCAGAAGTCACTGCTGTGCAGTGGAGAGATCTTAGATTTGGCCTGTTTAAAGGTGGGCCAAGCTCTATTCTTCAGCACACGAGAGAACTGCAAATTAAAGAAGACATAAACCTACAGCAATAGCTCAAACATTTCACTTGTGTCATCCATAACAAAGTCAAAAGAAAATTAAATCATGTCAACTGGAACGAGTGAAATAAATTACAAGTTGTTAGAAATTAAATTGTTATTTCAAAACCCAAACATTCTTAATAAAGCGAAGCAGTCTAGATAGCAAATGCATATGATTCCTTTGAAACTCTGGCTGCAAGTTCGGTGCTAAAAGAAATGAACCTCTGTGACCAACATGACTTTTTAGGATTCAATTCCATTAGCTCCCGGAAGCTGAGAGAGCCTACAAGAGAAAGTATCATCTCAGGGCACCAGGCTGCAAGGAAAGATAGAAGCGCAGAATAGTATGGATGAGTAACCAACAAGAAAGGACAAAACCCAGACATATGTAGTGTCACAGAGAACTGCTAAAGAGAGGTTGGAGTTCAACTGCATCAGATTCTCCTAAGACCAGGAATACTAGGACGTGAATAGGTTTTGGCAAACTCCAGCCCTTTCAGGGACGTGGCAGGGACGAGCCTGACTGGAGTGTGCTGAGGAGAATGAGAGTGAATAAACAAGACATGAGGTGTGGGCAGCAGGTATGTACAGTTCTTTCAAGGAAGACCAGAGAAATGGAACAGTAGTGAAGAGGAGTGTGGCGGGCAAGGGAAGTATTTATTTCTAACATAGGTAGCTTTTAATTACAACTCCCTACAAGCTTTAATTCCTGAATTAAATTCAGCCTTAGATTGGAATTCTATTTTATGTAAAGTTGGACCTTTAAACGTATTGGACCATTTAGTTCTAAGTTAAAGGTAATAAATATGACCATGGAATGGTTTAATTCCTCAGGGAAGCTGAGCCCTATGGTGTACATTCAGCACACCATTACGACCATGGCAGCCCCTTCGGGTCTGTCTATTTGTACGTTGGCAAAAATAATGATTGTTAGAGATAGAGTTTTTAATGCATTGGTAGCTATTTCCTGAATTATTGACCATGGCAACATATTTAAATTCAATTATAGTCATTTTATGTAGGTATTTTCCCATTTCAGCTAAGTGTAAAACTTCTTTGGCATGGAGTTGGAGAAGATTTTTGTTTTACTGCTTTCTTGGAGGAAGGGGACATGGGGAAGGATTTTATATACAATTTTCCAAACCCATCTCTCAATTTGAAGATTGTATGGAATTAACAAGTAAAAGTACTTAGAATGTTCAAAGTTAAGACTTCTAATTCCCACATACGGCATTTTTGTGTAAAGAGAAACTATCTCTTGAATGCTTATTTAGGAAATATTGAATACTGAAATTCAATACTGAAAATAAGTCCAATTATGGAATCATTCTAAGGCATAGAAAAATGATTCAAATTAAGAAGAGGTTCCAGGATAATCAAGGAGGCAAGCGGTCCTCAAAACAGGGCCTAGCTTTAATACAAATTGCACAAACATCCTGCTCCACAGAAAGTAAGTGCCTGGTAGGGGTCCATTCAGGTC
>PVJS01000021.1:209546-247951 GCA_004027185.1 Glis glis
CTTTAATACAAATTGCACAAACATCCTGCTCCACAGAAAGTAAGTGCCTGGTAGGGGTCCATTCAGGTCTTCAGAAGGGGACAACATTAGCTGGGTGTGGTGGCGCACGCTTGTAATCCCAGTACTTTGGGAGGCAGAGACCAGAGGATCCGGGTTCGCGGCCAGCTTCAGCTCTCTCGCTCTCTCGCTCTCTCGCTCTCTCGCTCTCTCTCTCTCTCCCTGTCTCTCTCTCTCTCTCTCTCTCTCTCTGTCTCTCTCTCTCTCTCTCGACTTAGTGAGGCCCTCAGCAACTTTGTGAGACCCGGTTTCAAAACAAAGTATAAAAAATAGGGCCGGGGATGTAGCGCAGAGGTAGAACGCCCCTGTGCTCAATCCCCAGTACCACAAAAAAAAAAAAAGAAGGGGACAACCTTGTCTCATATGTAGACCAAAAAGCATCTGTGCTCTGTGGTCTGTGCAACTGGCCAGAACATTGATTATGATCACAGAAGCCCGGCTATGAAACTATAGAAATAAACTGGTTACTATTTTTAAAACCCAAAACTTTCCAAATCAAAAGAAAACCAGCCTCTTTAAGATTTTAGTTTCTATGGATACACTTTATTTCACAAAAGAAGGAGTGCCGAAACTTTCATCTGGAAGAAAAATATGCTGCTAATAATAGTTTGAAAATAAGTATGTGGAAATTAAAAACCTATATTTACGAGCCAGGCGTGGTGGTGCAAGCCTATAATCCCAGTACTTGGGAGGCTAAGCTAGGAGGATCGCAGGTTCGAGGACAGCCTCAGCAAGTAGTGAGACTCTCATCAACCTAGTGAGAACCTGTTTCAAAATGAAAATTAAAAAAATAGGGTGGGGGGGTGGTAGCTTGGAGGTAGAATGTCCTTGGGTTCAATCCCCAGTACCACACACAAAAAAAAACAAACCTATATTTACAAATGCTATGGGTCCTGTGGACATGTATTTGGTATATAAATGGAGCTAACCTGTGTAACCTATTACGATTACCATGCTAGGTATCTACATTCCATTCAAATTGAAAGGACCCTTGTAATGTATCTTTGCTAACCTCGCTTCTCTAGTGAAAAAGTCACTGATCTTAAGTATGTTTATGGCCAAGTGAGATGATGGTAAGGAGAGCTTTTAAAGGACTTAGGCCCCAGTGTTTCAGACCTGATTGTTCTTTTTGTTCTAAATTAAAAATAAAAATAACTGAGACCGCATTCTGTAAGACTTATGGGTAATCTGCTACTTGCCAGCTACATGACCAGAGGCAAATTCTTATCTCCTGGAGGAAAGAAGTGGATAATAAAAGAATCAGTACACACAGCTGTTTTGAGACTGAAGTCACAATGATGTACATAAAGGAGCTTTCTGTAATGCTGTGATATTGCGTTTATCAACTAAAATCACTGCCCATTAGCCTGTCCATCTCTACCTTAAACGTTTCCAGGATCTCAGTTGCTTATGAGAAAGTGGAACACACATCTCACCAGAATCTCTTAACATTTGGGGGATGGAACCCCATAGTATAATACTTCTAATCCCCTGTGTATATATCCTCAGTTTATTGCAAACCATGCTTTTGTTAGAAACTAAGAAATAACAGTGTCTTCAAGTGCCACAACCAAGCCATCATTACCTATGAGTTTATTTTGCCTCCCACACATAGTTTGGAATGATTCTTTTCTCGCCATCTCCAATACTTCTACACTGGTGGAAGTCACCATCAACTTGCACCTCTGCATGTAGAAAAGACTGCTTACTAACCCCCCCACTAGGATTCTTCCCCACCAATATTTATACTATTGCCTAAGTGATTTTCTTACAAATAAATCTGATTATTATATTACTCCAAAATATTACTGAAAAAATCTGATTTTTGTCAGTTTTCTCTTTTAATTACATATGACTCAAATCTTTCTTTATACTCCAGACAGTGTGCCAACTTTTCATCAAGATCAGCCTCATTTCTTTTTTTTTTTTTTTTTTTTTTTGCAGTACCGGGGATTGAACCCAGGGGTGTTCTACCTCCGAGCTACACCCCCGGCCCTATTTTTTTATACTTTATTTTGAAACCGGGTCTCACGAAGTTGCGGAGGGCCTCACTAAGTAGCTGAGGCTGGCCGCGAACCTGGATCCTCCTGTCTCCGCCTCCCAAGTACTGGGATTACAAGCGTGTGCCACCACGCCTGGCTCAGCCTCATTTCTACATCTTTGCCTGAATGTATATCTCTCTTTACCTGTTGTCATCTGTCCTCCGCTTCACTTGGACAAATCTTTCCTACTTACAGGAGCTACCATTTGCTGACTATTCAATTCACAATGATTTTTCTTTTACTGAATTCTATTATTCTTGTAGTCAGCACATAAGCTGTGCAGCACAATGTCAAATACAGGAAAACAAAACAACAGCCGGTGTTAGGGAAAAAAAGGAGCAAAGTTTGAATTTTGTTGCTTTTGCCAGCTAGGTCCCATGGGGAAAGTTACTTAACTGCTCTGAACTTAAGTCACTTGATCAATGAAATGAGGAATATGTATCTCATGTCACCCTTTTGTTAAGATTATAAGGCAAACTGTAACACATCTCATGCAATGCCCGATACCCGGATATAGACTGCCAAAAATCCCAGCTACATGGGAGACTGAGGCAGGAGGATCACAGGATTGAGGCCAACCTGGAAAACTTAGTGAGACCCTGTCTCAAAATAAAATAAAGAGATCTGGGAACCAGAGTGTATGGTGTCAGCATATTCGACCACTCATGGTGGCAACTCACAGTAAGTTAAGTATGCATTCCTATTGCTTATTTCCTATACCTGGGCCTTTCTTTTCGGTTAGATTGTAAGTGTGAGAGGGCAGGCATCCTCAAGTATCTCCTCCTTATGTCACCATTACCTAGTTAAACTGACACATTACCATTCCCCTGTTCTTCCTGCCCAGTCCAACAACAGATTTGCTTTGATGAAAATGAGTGTTCAATCTATGCCATTGACTTTCAATAAAGAGAGCACTGGAAACATCTGCAACACAAAACAAATCCTGTTCTATTTCACCTCTTCTTTTGCAGGGGTGATTGTGGGTACTACCCATGACATTTCTTGGAGTTGCCTCTATGAAATCTAGTGTGAGAAATTTCCTTTAGAATTCACCCTAAGAAAAGCTATGCTTCTCTTAAGAAAAATGTCTATTTTGTGGGAATTTTTATAAACATGTAATAGACTGTTTCCCCTTTCATTTTGGCTATGGCAAGTCGAAGGCCAAGTACAGTATTCAATTTTATCAACTATTAAATAGAATCTTGGGACCACTTACATAAGATCTTTTCCAGTGGTCAGTACCACCTATTCTAATACACCTTTACTATGTAACAAACACTGATAAATCTCCCCAGTATCCATTCTCCTCTTATTCCTTTTAGTAATAAAACTCCCCAAGTTTTAGTTGGGTCCATGGATGCCCTCTTGAGAGAAAATTTTCCAGCCTCTCTTTCACTAAATAACTACTGAAGTGTGAAGAGGAATGAGGTGGGTAATTTCTGGGTCATTCAGCAAAAGGAAACCCTTTATTCTCTGCACATCCTATTCGCCCTTCTAAGGAGTTATATCTTAGAAAAGGTGGTGAAGCACTTTTGACCTTGCAGAAGATGGAAATACCCTAGAAGAAAGGGCAAAAATACAAAGGGCAGAAGATTGTCAAGCCCCACCCCCATGTACTCTTGGCCGCTGAATGTTGATGTGAGTGAGAAATCTTGTTCCAGCCTATTGTTATCTTTGTTGTTCTTAAAGCAGCGGAAACAATTCGCTACCTAATCTAGCCTGATTCCTAGTGTTTGGTTTTTTTCTGATATAGTTTACTTTGCCATGTATGCTTCTTTAAGCTACTTCCAGTGCTTTTGCCATATGGAAGAATGGAGAGAAGAAAGTAATAAAAAAAGAGAGAGAAATAACAGACACAGTGACCAGTTAGACACCCAGAATCTGCCAGAGCCTGGACCGCATCATACAGATTCATCTCTGAAGCAGAAAGATTCCCTGTTTTCAAAGTGTGTTCAAAAAGAGGATAAAACTAAGTAGCATTGATTTGGAGATTTTACATTTTATTTCAAAGCACTGTCACATCCTACATAGAAAAGGCAAATTCCCTGCCCTTCAGCTTCCAACAAGGCACATCGGTGTACTCTTCCCAAACTCAAACAGGTGAGCTGACCCAGCAATCATGCAAAGAGAACTAATGGCTGTGACAGGCAGGCAGTGGTCTTGAATATCACTTTTCTTCATGTGAATGGACTTTTAAAAAAATTTACAACAATAACATGGACTCAACTAAACATGCCAAACATAGGAAGTACCTAAAGAAAAAGAAAAAACAATGACTCCTCTTCCTGTCTTACACCACCTGAAGGCAGCCAACAATGACAGCTGCTTGGGCATCCATTCACACACATCCCTATTCTCATACAGACATATAGAGACATAAATGGGCTTATTTCTGCTTAAAATACCAACAACACAAAACACATATAATTAAGTAATATGCATATATGTTGAGATAAATACTATTCTTCACTGTGGATGTACCAAAATTTAAGCAACCACCTCATTTTGAAGGGAATTTTAATTAATTAGTCTTCTATTGATATAAATAGAAAAAATTTTAAAACCTGTTATAGAACCTGAAGGCCAATTCCCATTAATTCTACCTCTAAAATATATCCCAAATCCATCTGATTTTCTCTGTCTCCTCCATCTTCTCTGTAGTCCAAAATATCATTATTATTCAAGAGGAGGACTATCGCGATCACTATCTATTCATTATAAAATTATCTATTCATTATAAAATTATCTATTTATGTATTTTGTTATAGGAACAGAAAAAAAACTCAGTAGTACAGTTATTATAAATGTTATCATTTTAATAAATTAGAATGCCATAAAAATATAAAGAGAATATCAAGAATTGATTTAAATTTGGCCTGCAATAATAATTTCAATAATAATTATATATAAAATTTATGAAATCCTTACCTTTTTATAACTGGATATTCTCTGACATATGTGCTCAATTCTTTCACTGCAAATGGCACTGAATTTACTTTGAAGGTCAGTAGGAATCACTTCATTTAGAGAATTAAGGTTGGTGCAGTTTTGGACAAAGTGATCATCACTTTTAGCCAGGGCTTCAAGAATCTGTGGTGGTAAACACACACAATACAAAACAAAACAGGGGGGGAAAAACCTTCAAAAGTAGCCACATAAAATTTTCATAAGCCAGCTCTGCAGGGTGACTCCAGGTACTGCTCTTTCTCTTAGTAGCTCCCCAGGATTTTCATGTTCTGGGAGGAACTGTCAGTGAAGTGGTTGGATTTGTGTGTTTGGTATGTCAGGTTTCCCCTTCTGTTTAGTATAAAAGCCTGCTTGGGGAGGCAAGTGGACTTCAAAGACCCCCTGCTGGATCAATCAGTTTGCTCTGATGTGGGAACACATCTCTTACAGTTTAGTCAGAGTCACTCAGAATTTTTTTTCTCCTCAATTTGGTGGTAGAACAAAAAATAAATAAGGCAAAGCAATAATGTCCTTTCTTGTTTGTTACGAAGAGCCCAAGCTTGAGAGTAGTTAAATGCTTGCTGAGGGGATGAATAAAATAAATGCTATCTTGGTAAAGTATAAATTAATGTTTATGTGGTATTTGGGCTCTAGCTATAAGAGCATCAGATAAAAACATTCATATAATGTTTTCAATTAGCAAATCTTTTTGCATATTTGAATTTATGGTAAGGCTACACATGTATGTATGTGTACCTTAGATCTCACAGGACTTTCTAATGAGTTAAAAAGTACGTGGTATATTAAAAGGTAGATTTATGTTTGTTAGAGACCATGAGGATTGATTACACCCTTACCTAATATTTTTATAATACTCAGTGAGTCATAAAATGAGTTGTTAAGATTACTTTTCACTCTCTTATCATCTCCACATCCCTGTTACACTGAATACAGAGTATGATTTTTTTTGTTTAATCACTAGTCTAGAAATTAGAGCTGGCTTTATCATTAGCAGTGTGCTCCTTGCAAATTTCTTAACAACTTTGATGGCCTTTATATATAAAATGGAAATTATATTTGCAGTACAAGCTTATAGTTGTCATATATAGAACAATCCATGTAATTTTGAAAACCTGAAATAGATGGAAAATGAGATAAAATAATTATAATAACCTGGTCCCAAACTCTTAATGGAGCCTATTAATTGTATAATTAATTGGATTAAGTTGGGAAGGGATTACATTTTATAAATACATATTTTACATGTATTTCATATAAAATATCAATTTCATATTGATATTTTATATCAATACATGCATAAAGTACAATATCATCAGAAAGGTGAGTTTTTTAAGTTGATCCTCAGAATATAAATAAAAATAATTATTGTAAAAATGGCTCATTTGGATCTCTATATTATTTTCTCCATTAACAATTTTTATTAACAATTTTTAAATGTGTGTAAGCCAGACATGGTGGCACACATCTGTAATCCCAGTATTTGGGAGGCTGAGACAGGAGGATCACAGGTTTAAAGCCAACCTCAGCAACTTGGTGAGGCTCTCAATTTTATTTCCCAAATAAGAAATAAAATAGGGCTGGGGGTATAGCTCGGAGGTAGACCACCCCTAGGTTCAATCCCCAGCACCAAAATAAATAAATTAATAAATAAATATGCATATAAATAATGGTAACTATCCAAACTATACATATTTGAAATAAGAATTAAAATGAAGATACAAAGGTAGGGGAATTATATCTCATTTTCTTACTTACAAAATCTGAATTCTCATGGGATGATGTAAAAACAGAATGAAACGCTAAAGCCCAAGCCTGTGGGGAGCACAGTAGGAATTTGACTTATCTTCAGAAGGGTCATGAAAAGAGCACAGAGTCACATGTTTTGTCCATTTGGACATAAACTCCTTCCCTTGCTCCCCTTCTTACTTTCTCCTAAAGAACATATGGTGAAGTCCTTCAAAAATGAGACTTGCAGGGATGTCTGATCTCTAAGCCTCCTGAAATTTTTGACACTTGCAGAATTTGAAATTTCTTATAATATACTCCACAACTTGATGTACTGGTCAGGAAATAATGTACATTAAAAACACCACCTGTCATGAAAACTATCTGAAACGGATTCATGATACTGAATTAACAGATGCAGCAAACTTAATGAGTGCAGGAGAGCCCTTGCCACATCAGCCAACCCTCACCTGGGCAGGAGTCCCATCTGACTTAACGCTGTGATACAAAAGGATCAATCAAAGGAAGGCTGTGCACATCCTCAATAACAGAGGGGAGAAAAGAAAAAGAAATCGAATGAGCTGACATGGACAGCCATTCCATTTTTTGTTTTATCTAGAAGAAAGGCCCATGCTGTGGCAGGGCACTTCCTACCTTGGCCGTTAGACTGAAGAACCCTTTGGGCTCGATCATCTTCTCCACCACGTTGCACTTTATCCCAGCTGTGCTGTCGTACTCATACACCACCCCGTATTCCAGGTGGACGTTGTCCACTGTCAGGCTCACATGCTCCTTCTTCCCATCGATGATGGCCATGGTGTTGAACTTGTCGATTACCTCTGGAATACAGACAGCCTAAATCCAGCAAATTCATGGATGGTTTGCTCATTGCCTCAAATAGCTTTGAGTCTCTGAATAATTTTTAAAGGGTTATTTAAAGGATGGTTAAATCTGATGTGCTAATAAATGAAGAAGCATCTATTCTTGTTAACAGTTTGAAAGAATAAAAACATTTTTTAAAAAAGCAAATGGTTGGATGATCCAAATCTCACCACTTTACTATGACTAGTTTCATCTGTATGTTCATTTTGATCTGTGGACCATATGTACTTACTGACAGCAATATTAACACTATAAATATATGTGATTTCTTTTATTTTTTTATTAGAATCTTATATGATTTAAAGTCAGGATGTCTAAAACTGTCTCAAACACTGGATGAGTATTTTCCCAAAGTAGGAAGAAAAGCACACATAAAAAAAAGAGCATATTGAAAGAAAGACGCAGGAGTCATTTCTGCAGCACAGAGGGAGGGTGCCTGAACCTCCCCAAACAGCCTCTTGCAGAGAGCTCATTGAAAACAGTCACCACCGTTCACTCTACTAAGACTCCCATCTGGAAGGTCTGCCTATAGATTTTTAGCCTACAATCAGTCAGCTAGTGGGAAAATACCTAAAATCTCAAGTAGGAAACTTCCAGGAGACTCAGCAGTAAATATTAAATAAGTAAAAATAGAACACTAGCTTATTGAAAACATCAAAGTCCCAGCATAGAACAGTAAACTATAAATATTAAGTAGGCTAAAGCAGAATATTGGCTTAGCCTTAAAGTAATTAAGCCCCGGAATAGCTAGAAATCAATTTCTAACTATCACATCAACCAATCTACCTTTCAGTGCGGCACCAAGGATGATTTATTCCAAACGAGGAATAAAGACCTCAGGGTAAGTCCTGTGGCTTGTCCTATTTGGGGTAAATAGTATTCTGTCTTATATAACAACATTACTGCTCCAATGAAGTTATGGTATTTCTGATATTGCACATAGGTTGGATAGGATCCAAGCAAGCAGCCTTCCAGAAGTAAAGAGAAAAGAACTTTTCCTAGGTACCCATTATATGATCAGTATATTTATTCAGATATTATACAGTAAGATTATATATATATATATATATATATTTGGTCTTTGGCCCCTATTCCCAACAAGGAGCTTCTAATATCATCGTAACTAACTGAATGATGGATGCAATAGGGATGTCTTTTGTTATTCATAATAAGCTCCTTTCAACCGTTCCCCAGTTTGTTCATGAGATGATTCTCAGTGAACTCCCAGACGGTTTTGAAATGGTGTCAGAGGAATCAACCAAGGGATTCAGCGGCTGGAACTTCAACTCCACTCCAGACCTCTGCGGGGAGAGGTTAGAGGTTAAGTTCAACTACCAATAGCCAACAATTTAGTTAATTGGGTTACATATTGGAACCTCCATAAAAGCCCCTAAAAATGATAAGGTTTTGAGAGCTTCCAAGTCAGTGAACACATCCACGTCTAAGGAGGGAGAGACCTTTCCAATTCCATGGGGAGAGACCCTTGCAGACCTCGCCTGTGTGCCTCTTCTTTCTTTATCCTTTATGATAAACCAGTGACAGTAGGTAAAGTGTCTTACTGAGTTCCGTGAATCACTCTAGCAAATTATTGGACCCAAGGAGAGAGTGTGGCAATCCCCTGTAACTTAAACCAGTTGGTGAAAAATACAGGTGAAACCTGGGACTTGCAACAAGCATTGGAAGTGAGGGCAGTCTTTGTGGGACTGAGCCCTTAATGAGCAGTCTGTGCTGACTCCCAGCAGCTAGTGTTAAAACTAAATTATAGGGCACTCAGCTGGTGTCTGGAAAGTAGGAGAATTGCTTGGTGTGTGGGGGGGAATAAAATCACACATATGGTATCAGAAGTGTTGTCAGTAAAAACTGCTCAGAATAGGGAATTCTCCAGTTGTACTGGTTTGAAAGAACCTAATGGTATAATAAAAATGTCCAGAGATACCCACCAGTAATGAGTAGAAAGACATCAGGAAAATATAGGAGAGAATGTAAGGACTTCTGCGAAAAAGTTCTAAAATGAAAATTCAAGGTATTTTCAGATGCAGACATAATGCAATTTCCTCAGTTGCTTTCAGCAAAGAAGCCACTGGAGATGGCCACTTGTTGGATTACTACATCAAGAAAACAGGAATAGCAGGAGTCTTTATGAAAAGATTCTCTCTCTCACACATTCTCTCTCTTTATTACTTTGCCTCTTTTCTTACTGTCACTGCTAGAACACGGTAAAAGTTACTCAAATCAAGAAACTATTTTTAAAGGAACTATGGACCTTCCAGACCAGGGATTCTAAATTTTAAAGGGCATACAAATCAGGTCTTGTCAACATGGGATCTGATTCAGCTGATCCAGGGTGGAGCTGAGGCTCTACATTTCTGTTTAGCTCCCAGTGAGGCTGATTCAACTGGTCTGTGAGCAGTGGAATAGCAAAATCTAAGCAACATTTAATTCCAAACAAGGAATAATGGCATAATTTGGGTTTGAACCCTCACTGTACCACTTAACTAGCCGGGCAAGGCCTTAAACCTACATAGGCCTCAACTTCTTCTCCTTTAAGAAAAGGGTGGTAATAAAATGATGATATTTTTCTGTTTTGACGACTACTTGAAATAATCCATGTAAAACACTTAAAAAGTGCCTACTGATCAGGACATAGCTATTTGATGTCAGCTACTAGCTATTACTACTTATGTATTTGACATGACATTGATTTGGCAATAAGGGTTTAAGATCAAAAGTCAAGTCTTGAACATGGAAGACCTTCAACAATTGAGAATAGCCACAGGCACAGTGGAAGAGAATCCCACAAGGGAATGAGGAGGAAAAGAAGGAACCTACCTTCTACTTTGCAGTCAAAAGCATCCCCTGCTTCATCTCCAGAAGGTTTGGAGTTCGATTTTTGGAGGTCCTCTTGAGCGCTCTCAATGCTATTATAAACCCACTGTATGGAATCTTGCTGGAAATGAGGGTGGAAAGAAACCTCAGTGATATTAGTACTTCCTGAAATGCAAATCCACTTCATAAACCTGCTTTCGAAGGAGAGCTGACAATCTTATTCACTCCTCTAGTTTGTTTAAAAATAATAAAATTCAAAAGGAAAAGGAAAATCAACATTAGAATGGAAAGTCAATGGCAATTTAAGAAACTGACTTTTTTGAAGCTTAATTTATCTTCCGAAGATATGTTTTATGTAAATTTATCTTCCAAAGATGTGTTCCAAAGATGTGTTTTTAAATAGGATATGTTTCTCAAATGTCTTACTTACATGCCTCAAGTATATCTTAAGATGAGTTATAAGTTACATCTTAAATGGGCAAATGTTAGATGAACATTTTTATTAATCAATTATCTATAATTATACAAGCCATTTAAATGCCCTCCTCATAGTCACATATATTTTAATATATTTAATGCTGTTCTGAATGAAACCAATATGAAAATTAGAAGAACATCTTTCATTTCATTGAAGTCCCAAGTTATATAACTATCTTTTAATCCTTCCATGTCAAACATCACTCTATACTTTTATTGAAACAGCAGTTTTATTGAAACAGCAGTTCCAATCTTACTTAGAGAAACAGGAAAGATGAACTGGCTAACAAATAAATGTTTCAAGGGCTGCTTTACTTCAAGGTTTATGCTTTTCCTAGGTAAGATGATAAATCAAATCACTATTTATATCTATTATCACACTATTACCAAAGTGTGATATAATACACAGTAACCAATTTTTTCCTCTCATATCAGCTTCATAGTTATATTTAATTACTGCACTGCTATAAATCATTAAAGTGACAGGCAAGCAGCTGGGAGTATAGTGTAGGTCAGTGGAAGAGCTTTTACTTAGCATGTGCAAGGCCCAGAGTTCAATCCTAAACACACAAACACACACAAAGGCTGGTTAACTTGGTCACCTGTGATGGCCACCAATGAGCCACACCCGCACTGTCCACATCTTATGTAGTTCTTTCCCACACTGACCCTGCACTTGGCCCTGTGACTCAATTTGTCCAATGGGACATTCTACTAGTAAGTGCCATCCAAGTAAGGGCTTATTCCTGGTAATATTTACTTCTGGAATCCAGACACCAGGCAGCAAGGAAAATCTTTCTAGTGACTAGAAACAGAAGCCATGCACAGGCGCTCTGGACGACCACCACGTGAGGCAGGAGGCCACGAGGAGGCGAACCCAAGTGTCCAGTCAAATCCCAGCAGAATGCAGCCATGTCAGGACTCTTAGGAACCACCATCCAGCCAAATCAAGAGAAATCATCAGTCACTGTTGCTTTAATCCCCTAAGTTTTTGAATGGTCTGTTTTGTGGTGATAGACACCTAAGATAGTATGTTACTCAGAGAATTTTTCAGTTTACTTTTCTTAATCGTTTAACTGATCAGTACTCTTCCAAGAAGGGGGGCAGGGAAAGTGAAAAGGAATGAAACTCAAATATTTCATTCTGCATACATCTGTTTGTTTGTTTTTGGTGGTACTAGAGATTGAACCCAGGGGTGTTCTACCTCTGAGCTACACAATGAATCCTTTATTTTTTATTTTGAAATAGGTCTTGCTACGTTGCTGAGGCTGGCCTCAAACCTGTGATCCTCCTATTTCAGCCTCCCAAGTACTGGAATTACAGATATGTGCTACCACACTCAGCTCAGTCTGCATACTTCTTAAAATTCTGCTAGAAAAAGGAAGGTTTGATATCAGCTACTCCTCTGATAGAGGACTAATATCTAGAATATACAGAGAACTCAAGAAACTCACTGCTAAAAAAAACAACCTAATCAAAAAATGGGCAAGTGAACTAAATAGACACTTCACAGAAGAAATACAAATGGCCAATAAATGTATGAAAAAATAATCAACATCATTAGCAATTAGAGAGATGCAAATCAAAACTACCCTGAGATTTCACCTAACCCCAATTAGAATGGCAATCATTAAAAGCACAAACAATAACAAATGCTGGCGAGGATGTGGAGAAGTAGGAACTCTAATACACTGTTGGTGGGATTGCAAATTAGTGCAACCACTTTGGAAAACAGTGTGGAGGATCCTCAGAAGACTGTGAATGAACCTACCATTTGACCCAGCTATACCACTCTAGGTATCTACCCAAAAGAATGGAAACCAAACTACCAGACTAATGCATGTGTGTCTATGTTTATAGCTGCACAATTCACAATTGCCAAACTATGGAACCAGCCAAGATGCCCATCAACAGATGAATAGATTACAAAACTATGGGATATATACACAATGGAATTTTAAACAGCCAAAAAGAAGAACAAAATTACATCATTTGCAGGGAAATGGGTGGAATTAGAGAACATCATGCCAAGTGAGATTAGTCAATCACAAAAAGTGAAGTCAGATGCTCTCTCTAAAATGTGGAAGCTAGGGAGAATAGGGCATAGGAGGGAGTCCAGACAAAGATGGAGAAAACCTTAGATGAGTAAAGAAGGCGACCTAACTGAGGGAGATGGGAGGGGGAAGAGGGAAACACCCTAATGCACAGGATGTACATACACAAACTTATCAAAGTCAACTACTATGCTGAGCACGAGAAGGAGGGAAGGGTGAGAGAATGGGGGTGGGAATTGGGGGAGGGCTAATGGACTGATGTGTGCATGTATACTTCTACCACCCTGAAACCCATCAAGATGTATGATTACAATGCACCAATAAATAATAATGATAATAATAATATGAAAAATAAAAAATAAAGTGCTGAAAGAAAAAATAATTTATCATATGGCTCCATATGCATGAGACATTGGACAACAAAATTGAAAGCATCTTCAAAAGCTATTTATTATAAAATGCAAAGAAGCATCATTCATTGCCATTTTATGCATTGAACAATGAGCGTTAATAAAAGCCAAGGGCATAATGTTGAACTGATCAACAGGAAAGGTTCTAATTAGAGAACTAAGAGAAAAAAAAAAGAAAAAGGAAGGTTTGATAATTTCAAAAAAGTCCTTTTTTTTTTTTGTAAAAGGCCAAGCATGCTTTGCCAATTATTACAGGTCATTCCTTATAATAAAGATCTCACCTCATTTCTCTAGGGAGATCTCTCAGGTTATTTAAGCCAAGGAATCACAAACGTGTATCTGCAATGTTAAAAATGTAACCCTATCAGCCGGGCGTGGTGGCGCACGCTTGTAATCCCAGTACTTGGGAGGCTGAGACAGGAGGATCACAGGTTCGAGGCCAGCCTCAACTACTTAGTGAGGCCCCCCACAACTTAGTGAGACCCTGTTTCAAAATAAAAGAATAAAAAAGAGGGCTGGGGGTGTAGCTCAGAGGTGGAATGCCCCTGGGTTCAATTCCCAGTACCACACACACACAAAAAAAATGTAACCCTATCTATAATATAGAGGATGATTTCCAATGGGGAGAGACCAGATCAATCATACAGTTCAACAAATATGTACTGAGCTACTATCAACCAGAGTCTATGTGTCAATTGCAATTTGCTATGTTTGTTTTGACTGTGTTAGTAAGCAAAATTGATCAGTTCTTTTCATGTAGGTTCCATATTTGGCAGGACATCAGCCCTGGTCTATGAGGAAATAGCCATTCATCTTCCGGGTTTGAACACAGTCATATTTTCAAATCCAGAACAGAGAATTTCACCATGCATGACAGGAAAAACACAAGGCCTCTCGTTTAATGTTCCTTCTGCATCTAGTTGATTAAATTCAGAGAAATTTTCTCTTTAGTTCAATCCTCACATTTTCTTCATGAGATAAATTTGCTCATGAATTAAAATTCCAATATTATCATTCCATGGCACTTATGGATCAAAAAAATCATGGTTAAAATTTTTAGAGATGGTAAGTATATTGGTCTTTTCTTTTAAAAACTAAACCAGTTTTCTAAATACATATATCCAAAAATCAGTCATAGACTCTACAAAACCCACAGTTTTTACTTTTCCACAGAAGTCTTATAATAAACAGTATATTTATAACATATGTATAGACACAAACACACAGTGATCATTATATATTCTAAAAAGATCACAAGAAAATGGTTCAAAACTCTGAATTTTAATTTGATAAACTCTTATTAAAATGAATATGAAAATACCCAACTACTTTTTTAGTAAGTAATAATACTGTAACAATAAAATGGAGCCATTTAAGCACAGTAAACTTTAATTAATTATGCAGATAAAACAGTCATTATGAGATTTACAGTTCTGTGTTTAAATTTGAACTTAGAACTGGAGACCAGAAACATCTCTGGCTCTGTCCTACGCTATCCCCTAGATCTTCTATGGAAGTTTTCAGTGGGATCCAGAGAAGCTGAAGAGCAGTTTACCTTCATTGGTCTCCTGTATTTCCTGCAGGCTGTGACGTGAGCAATGACACTGGCATGTGTCTCTTTGCTGACATTGATTCCGTTGACTTTGATAATACACTGTCCAGGGTGAAGGCCAGCTGCTGCGGCCACAGTTCCTTTAAATATAAATGAGATACAGAATGGGAGAAGATCTTTGCCAGCTATTCCTCTGATAGATGACTAATATCTACAATATACAAAGTACTTGAAAGACTTAACACTAAAAGAAATCAATAAATGCCAATTGAACTAAACAGACACTTCACAAAAGAAGAAATAAATACAAATGGCCAATTAATACATGAAAAAATGTTTAACCTCATTAGCAATCAGGGAGATTCCATCTAACCCCAATTAGAATGGCAATCTTCAAGAAGTCAGACGACAATAAATGCTGGCATGGATGTGGGGAAATAGAAACTCTTTTTAAGCTGTAGGTGGGATTTCAAATTAGTGCAGTTGCTATGGAGATCAGTGTGGAGATTCCTCAGAAAACTGGGAATAGATTCACCATATGATCCAGCTATACCACTCCTAGTTATATTTCCAAAGGGACTAAAATCAGAATATTATAGTGATACATGCATATCCATGTTTATAGTAGCACAGCTCATAATAGACAAATTATGGACCCAACCTAGGTATCCATCAACAGATGAATGGATTATAAATTTATGGGATATACACACAATGCAATTCTACTCAACAATAAAGAATAACAAAATTATATCATTTGCAAGCAAATGGATGGACCTGGAGAACTTTATGTTAAGTGAAATTAGCCAATCACAGAAAGTGAAGGGTCATATGTTTTCTCTCATATGTAGAAGCTAGGGAGTAATCAGTATATCAGAGGGACATCAGCTAATGGAAGAGAAACCTCAGTGGAGCAAGGGAGGTGGTCTAGGGGAAGATGCGGGAGGGAGAGGGAGAATTAATGAAGGAAACACTTCCACTGACATTATGTACATATGTGAGAATACCAATGCCAATCCCACTATCTTGTATGGGGAAGGGAGGAGTGGGGAGGGAGCTGGGGGAAAGCCCACCAAGTGCTATGTGCATGTATGGCACTATCACTATGAACTACATTATGATATGAGACTATTATGCCAATAAAAATATTAAAAATATATAAATGGGAGAATTGCCAAAAATGAATTTTAGGAATAAGACTCATCTTCATCGTAGGCAGAACAACAAAAGCAATTTTAAAATATAATAAAGGTATAGCTAGCATGTTCCTGATAAATTTGGTTCTGATTGCAATGCCCTCTTAACATTTGTCTGCTTTTCAACTCACCATTCAAAGTGTGATTAACAGTCCAGTACTTAGGAGGCTGAGATAGGAGGATCGCAGGTTCGAGGACACCTCGGCAACTAAGACTCTCAGCAACTTAGTGAGACTCTGTCTCTAAATTTAAAAAAGTAGGGCTGGGGTATAGCTCTGAGGTAGAAGACCCCAGGGTTCCACCCCCAGTACCACAAACAAAAAAACAAAACAAGTGTGACCAATAGAGTACTGACCCACCTCCATAAGAATTAGTTTGAAGGAATATTGCAAAGTGACCTTTATAATGCTAATCAGTTATTCTCCCATTTTAAATGGCTCCCATTTTAATCTCATTATATATATATATATATATGTATATATATATCAACTATATATAATACATCTATATCAAGATTATATGTATTAATCTCATATATATCAATACATATATATATCAATCCCATTATATATGCATATATATGTATATAATGGAAGAATGTAAAAGCCAGAAACATATGCCTTATTTATCTTTGTTTACAAAATCCTGAAACATTGAAATAGAATTCACTTTTGTGTTTTAAAATGCCAACAATTTAATATGAATACAAAAAAGAACTTAAGGAAAAAAGTCAAGTCAATTAACAATGATGAGCAGTTTAGGATGTTCTAAGAAAAATAAGAGTTCAGGGCCAAGAGAATTAGTGGGAAATAAAGCAGATAATGCCAATTGTCCGGTCACATTGTTTGCATATGTAGATTTAATATAGATTTAACTAGAGAAATGGCATATCCTAACCAGTGAGTTAAGATTTTTCTGAGCCTTCCAATCACTGATATTGGATAGTCTGAACAAATCAACACTGAAAATGTATGATTAAAAAATGCAATGTGTAAATTCATACAAATGGTTGTAAAAGATCATAAATATGCTAGAAAAGATGTCCTTTGTAAGCGATTTCTCCCATAAAGGAATTATTAAACACTTTTAAGAAAATGTATATTTAACAGCACACCTTTTCTTTTCTTTGCAGCCTCCACTAAAATGCATTCCCAGAAACATTAAGTGTTTGTTCTGCATTGAACTGAGTCTTAGAGGAAGGAGGGACATTTCCAGCATAGAATAGCCTGAAGAAACACGTTGAGTCGAGACATCATCTGGCCATTTGGCAGCACAGAAGCAGTTCTGCTGCTGTGAGCTTAGAACTGGGCAGGAAGGGGGTGGATAGGACTGGGGAGTTGAGTGGAGCCCCAGAGAGGAGTCCTTGTATGCCTGATGTGACATCCCGAGAGCCTGAACATACAGAGAAGACTCTGAGGGCCTTTATCTGAGAGTCTGAGTTTATTTGTGAGGTAGGGAAAAAGAAATCTATCTAGGGAGACCGAAGGCAATTTTGAGCATAAGAAGAGTTGTGCTAGCTGATGAAGCACACCTAAAAAGATTGCTGAGTAATAACAGGGGCTCAGTACAAGACAAGACAGGGATCAGGAACATTAATTCTATAACCGTGATCATTTTGTCCAACTACTCCAGAGAAAGAGCACACAAGGTGGTTAGGGCCACCCAAGTCTGAAATCCAGGGGCCTGGACACAGCTGTGGGATGAAGGAGGAGGACCTGGCTGATGCTGGCAACAGTGACTTGACTATGGTGACCCACTATGGGAACAGGGTGGGGAAGAAATCACTCTTTTTTTGGGGGGGCATTCTTTATGGCATAATTTCAGTGTGAAAGGAAAACATCTTTTCATTTAACACACATCTGAGAGGGAAAGCACAGGAGCATTCGTCTTTCACCTTCAGAACCAAAAAGCAAAGAACCAAATTTAGACCAACCCTATCACTAAATCCTAGAGATAGAACTTTGTGCTGTTTAGATGACACTGAAATAGAGGAAGAGGTAGAACTTGATTCACTCAGGTTTTGCTAATAATAATGTGAATTACTCCTTTTTTTTTGGCTTAGTGAAAATGGAGAAGTTTTATATCTCAATATTCCATTTGTGTTTTCTAATATTTAATGAGTACTTGGAATGGTTTTAAATATCTATCCATCTCTATGTTTTTTTAAAAAACTGAGTAAAAAGACAAGTTTGTGGTTTTGGGAAAGGGGAGAGGGAGAATTAATGAAGGAAACACTTCCACTGAGATTATGTACATATGTGAGAATACCAGTGCCGATCTCAATATCATGTATGGGGAAAGGGGAACGGGGAAGGAGCCGGCGGCGGGGGGAAGCTCACCAAGTGCTATGTGCAAGTATGGCACTATAACTATGAACTACATTATGGTGTGGGACTATAAAGCACCAATAAAAGTATTAAATTTTTTTAAAAAGAAATGATTCATTCTTACCATATATATGCACAATAATCAAAGCAATTTTGTAATCTAATAAATGCCTAACTAGTATGTGCTTGATAAATTTAATTCTGGTGGAAATGCCCTTTTAAATTTTTCCTGTCTAATGTTTGAGTGATTATATTAAGATGCTTCACATTTGGGGGGGTACTGGGGATTGAACTTGGGGCATTCTACCTTTGAGCTACACCCATAGCCCTATTTTTTATTTTTATTTTGAAAGAGTGTCTAGCTAGGTTGATGAGAGTCTCACTACTTCCTGAGGCTGTCGTCGAACCTGTGATCATCCTGTCTCAGCCTCCCAAGTACTGGGATTATAAGCATGCACCACTTCCCCCAGCTGATGCTTCACATTTCGTAGCAATAAAAGGCATATATGTTCCCCTTGGTAGATAAACACATGGCTTCTTATGCTTATAGAGACACTTCTTGCTACAGCAACCAGTTATTTAATATGTTTAGTAATGTGAGAGCTGTTATTCCCTTCAATTATTACCAATGTCAGTATAAAATAAAAAATACATGTAATGAGATGTGTCAATAGCTGATTTGTCTTTCAAAGGAGAATAAAATATAAACAAGTTTCTAGGCACTAAGATTATTTAATTTAAAATGAATTTTATAATAGATTTATCCATGATTCATAGGAATACTTGAAGGAATTATATATCAACAGGTTATAAAGCCCATAGATCACTCTGACACCTGAAAACTCACGTCTTTGAATTACTTATCAAAAAAATGCAATTATAGCCAGGCATGGTGGCACATGCTTGTAATCCCAGTACTTGGGAGGCTGAGACTGGAGGATCCAGGTTCGTAGCCAGCCTTAGCTACTTAGTGAGGCCCTCTGCAACTTAATGAGACCCTGTTTCAAAATAAAACAAAAAATGGAGCTGGGGGTGTAGCTTGGAGGTAGAAGGCCCCTGGGTTTAATCCCCAGTACTGGAAAAAACAAAAACAAAAAATGCAATTATATGGAGTCAAGAAAAATACAAATAAACAACCTTGAAATCATTATATACTTTTGATAAACTGAAGCATACAGAAAAGTGAGACTAGGGTGCTGTTCTCTTATCAAATTTTTTCTATGATACATTTTTAACAGTTTTTTTAAAAAAAAACTATTGTTTCCAGAATATACTATCACATAGTTAATAGAGTGAAAATAAGATTCACAATAAAATTCATGATAGCATGATTATGCATATTTAAAACATAGTCCTGTTCTAAAAGGAATATCCAAAACATTCTGGAAACCTATTTACCACACAAGGTGAATTTCTTACCTCTTCCTACTGCATGCACAACAGAAGGGCCAAATCCTCGGATCTGGAATCCAAGTCCATCAGCTGAATCTGGGATTTTCACTGTCCTAAAATCAATGAGAAAATAATTCAAGATGAATTTTAAATGCCACAGCTGGTTAAAATGATATTCATTTATATCTTTACTCATTCCTTCAATAAATAATCTAGGGAGGAAAGACAGAGAAGCCCTTGGAGACAAACACAGTCCCTCACAAAAGCACATAGCAAGCACACCTTTGAAGATTTCTAAATTGAGCAGAGTCATTACACAGTATGTCCTGAAAAAGAAGCAGGATCTGGAGACAGACACATCTAGCTGTAAATGCTCATTCAGTCACTTTGTAGTTAGTTATCTCAGATAAGCTCCTTAACTTCTGCAACACAGAGTTTCACAGAAACTGTGCACAGAAAGATAATGCTGTTAAGCCTTATTTTGCAGGATATGGGTGGGGATTAAAAGGCATACTGTTGGTAAATTTCCCTGGATGATGCTAAGATCCAGGTAGCACTTAATACAATGGAAGTTTCTCTTATTAAGTTACTGTTAAAAAATGAATACCTTGTGAAACTTCTTTACAAAGATTAATATAAAAGAAACACAAAGTTAAGACATTTCTACCTGTTGGGAACTTCATCAAAGAACACCATCAAAGAACCAGTTTATAAAGAACAGAGCTGTCAAACGCTACATCAAAATAATTTAAGAATATAATTAACTTTAGTATTTATGCAGTGAAATTCTAAAAGAATGATACATCAAAAGGTAAACTGTGTAAGGAAAAGAATATGTCACCAAATCCACACAGAAAAGAAGATGCAGGGATGGAGAACATGAATCGGCTGTCATAGCAAACCAGTGATGGATGTTCCATTTGTCACTAATAAATGAGATGCTCCACAGAAGGAAGCCAGAAATCAGATAGCAACAGAGAAAAGCAGAGAGCACTAGATAAAATGGAACATCATAACAATAAAAAGGAGGATAATAAATAGTAGTAGAGGGCAAAACCAAGTGAATACACGGCAATAAATTTTGATAGATAGTGCTTGATGCCCAAGAAACTACAGTGTTTTCCAAAAAAAATGAATTCATTATGAAATAAGTATCAGCAGACTTTCAAGGGCAGCTTGGACAGAGTGTGGAGTTAGGGACAGCTGCTGGAGGCAGTGTGAGCAAGACTGTGTGCCTCGGACACCTGAGAAAGCCTCAGACTGCGCTGAGGCCTGAAGCCAGAGAATGGCCCTGCACATGTAACCCAGGCAGGCATCTGGTGATAAAAATTCAAGTTGTCTGTTCCAGGGAAACTTGAAAGTATTATTATAAATGAAGTTATACACTACAAAGTGATCTTTGTATATGTGCGATGGAGGTCAGGGAATGAATCCACCTTTTATCCCTAATTAACTACTTTTTGGTGTCCAGGCTATATCCATGTCCTTTGAATAGCACGGTTATTAGTGTCTGTCAAAGATACACAGTGAATTTTCATTTTGCTCAAAATGAAAGATAACTAAGAGGAAAAAAGAGAAATGCATATTTTGATGAGCATGAAACAAAAAAGGCCATTCCAGCTTCTATATATTATACATGAGAGTTCACTTCTGCTGAAATAAACTTAAGAGTTTCCAGGCACGATGAAGTACTGTTGCCTTCAGATTATGTGTAATTCATAGCGGCCTCTCAACTATTGCTATGTAAGACTGACCCTATTCTAATCCTCAAGAAGATGATTATATTTGGTAGAAAAAATTGTACAAAATACCATGAGATCTGCTTTTGGGGAAAATGTTGGAACTCTCCTAATAAAACGATTTTCAGAGGAAATGTTTCCCTGGTGGGAATACTATATTGTCTATTAAAAAGGATTAAATCTCTACACAAGGAATGTTCTATTTCCTGTAGAAAATGAGTATGCTAAATTATCTGTTATCAAGACGTTTGAAAAATTCCTTGATGTTATCTAGTATAAAATACAGCTAAAATAAGAAAATATTGTTGTATTTACTTCTCAGACTTTTGCCTTTTCCCATCCAAACAGGATACTACTTAAATTACAAGAAGCTATTCTAAGATAACGTAAGAGTGTCACACAGAAACTTCCATGCAGTTCCCCTGAGTTCTCATGACCTCTGTCTGGATCTGAAGAGCAGATGACCCGGGGTGCCCTGGGAGCCACAGGTACGAGAAGGTCACTGTGATGGACGACAAAAGGAATTGACTGGAGGGGCAGAGGTCTCTCACCTCTATCCCCAAACCCTTCATTTGTACTTTACACGAGTGAGAAATAAATATGCACTCTGTTGAGCCACCGAGTGGCTCTGTTTGCACCACAACACCAACAGCCCACTGGAGCTAATTCTCAGAAAGTTTGAACTTTTCTGAGAGAGGTCATATGTTCTATTGTATCAGAGAATTCACAGGAGAGAAACCTGTGTTGTTACCTTTTATTCTCAAGTCAACTCATAGAAATACCAAGGAAATCATGGAGAGAAATTGCAAGAACTAGGGAATGCATTATTAGGCAGGGACATCTCACTGAACACTGAGAATAAAGTAAATCTTTAATGTGTCAACAAAACATTTGATGCTAATTTTCAAATAGAAATCGAACCGAATAGACATTTCTCAAAAGAAAAAATACAAATGGCTGATAAACAGATGAAAAAATGTTTAACATCATTATCAAGCAGGGAGATGCAAATCAAAGTTACACCGAGATTCCATCTCACTCCATTTAACATGGCAATCATCAAGAACACAAACAATAATAAATGCTAGCAAGGATGCAGGGAAATAGGAACTCAGATACACTGCTGTTAGGACTGCAAACTAGTACAACCACTAGGAAGATGAGTATGGAAGTTCCACAGAAGACTAGGAATGGAACCCCCATATGTCCCAGCTGTAACATTCCTCTATATCTTTCCAAAAGAATTAAAGTCAGAATACTATAATGATACATGCATATTCATGTTAATAGCAGGACAATTCACAAGAGCCAAATTATGGAACTGACCTAGGTGTTTGTCAACAGATGATTGGATAACAAAAATGTGGTATATATACACAATGGAATTTTATTCTGCCATAAAGAAGAACAAAATTATGTCATTTGCAGAAAATGAACGGAACTAGAGGATACTATGCTAAGTGAGATCAACCAGTCTCAGAAAGTCAAGAGTTGTATTTTTCTCTCATATATGGAAGCAAGATTGAAAATAGGAAACATAAGATAAATGAGAGAGACCTAGTGGAAGGAGATAAGGGGAGAGAGGTGGCGAGGGGAAAAGGAAGAATAATGAAAGGAACTGTTCAAAGTATACTATGCCCATGGATGAAAGTACCACTACCAATATCACTATTATGTATGGGGGACGGGTCAGATGCAGGGTGGGACCCAAAGGGAAATTCACCAAGACCTGTGTGCATGTTTGTATGTATGACTTTGACCCTCACTATGATGTGTAATTACAATGCGCAAAGAAAACTATCTAAAAATAAAATAAAAACAGATGTAAAAACTAGTGTAGCAAATATTTTCAAATATTTGCCTCTATACTAATTGATAAATATGAAATTTCCTGCCAGGGCACATTGCACTATCTTTGGGGGCATTTTTGCTTGTCATAACTGCATGTTGGGAGTGTCTACTGGCCTTGAGTGGGTAGAGGCTAGGGATGCTGGTGAACAACCTACAGTGAAGAGAATATGTCCTCAAGTGTGTAGTCAATGTAGATGGGTATTAAAATTTTTTCCTTAATGGGAACCAGCATACGTGTGCAAAGAATATATATACGTTGCGCAATAAATATTGTAACTTACATTAAGATTTCTTACACTAAATGCCATGCTAACCTACTTATTATATCTTATTAAATATATTATCTTAAATATTACACAATATAATTTTCCTCTTCTCTCAGTATATATAAGTAAATTTGTGTGACAATTATTCCAAACTCTATTCAATGAAGAAGATAATTATATATAGATGAATGATTTAAAGGACTACTAGTGGAATACGGACATAAAGGAAAGTTTGTACACTTCAAACAAAATAAAAGAATAAGTGAGTATTCTATCTTCAAAAAAAGTTTTTATTACAATACAAAATATGTTCTTGATGTACTAAAGAATCAATGGAGCCGGGCGTGGTAGCGCACGCTTGTAATCCCAGTACTTGAGAGGTGGAGACCGGAGGATCCGGGTTCGCGGCCAGCCTCAGCTACTTAGTGAGGCCCTCCACAACTTCGTGAGACCCGGTTTCAAAATAAAGGATAAAAAATAGGGCCGGGGGTGTAACTCAGAGGTAGAATGCCCCTGGGTTCAATCCCCGGTTCTGCAAAAAAAAAAAAAAAAGAATCAATGGAACAAAATGAAATGAGCAAACAGGTAAGAGCGTCGCACATAATATAGCTAGAGTACTCACTGAGTACTGATCACTTCACTGAGTTCTTTACACACCTACACTTATTTAGATGTCTTGGCAAGTCCATGCATGGGCACGCTCATGCCCATCTGTGGATGAGGGTGTCGAAGTAACACATTTAGCTGGCAAGTGGAAGAAGAGAGGCTTGAACCTCTGTTCCAACAGGTGGAAGACTGTGCAGCCAACAACTTCAGAACTAAACAGACAGGGCAAGTCCCCCATCCTTGAATTAGTGCCAGCTGAGCAGAGTTGCAACCTGTGCCTTCTGACCCTTCCCTCAGAGTTGGCTGCACAGTCTTCCAACTGTTGGAATGTTTATGTCAGTGAACCTGCCCATAGTTGTAGGGTTAAATCAGGGGCCATAGGAAGGTCCTTTATGTTTACTAAGGATTTCTTTGGAATGCTGCTCTTATTCTTTCCAGTCTGTCCTCTCCCTCTTAAAGGCCCTCGATGTGTCAGGAGATAGGCAACTGGGATAGCTTTATCCTAGGCTGGGTTGGATAAAGGGGGAGGAAAAGATCATAATAGGTTTAGAGGGAAGATACCATTGTGGTTCTTTGCTGCCCTCTAGCCCAGTCTTCCTAAATTACCAACTCTAAGTAGGGAGTCACACTCTTTTACACCACTTGACAAATTGCTGGTGGGAGCTAAAGTATCCCTCCACCTTAATGACAACACTGCCACAAAGAGGCTTATAGGGAGAATCTGGCCCATCATACTCACTTTGACTCCGATGAACCATGCACAGTGCACCCAGCTATTCCTGAACATATATATATATGTTTATATATATATATATATATATATATATATATATATAAAACGTTTGCATATAAAATATGTTTTAAGGCAGGGAAGAATACTATATATACTTAAGTAAAAGAAACAATGTTTCTGAAGTGATAACCTGCATTTATTTTAAAGTTAATAAAGTTGCTTATTACTATTGAGAAAGATATAAATTTTAAACAGTAATTTTGATATAATCATAGTATTTCAAGACATTCCAGCGTAATTTATGCATATTGTCACAATTGATTGGTGAAACTACTTGTGGCAGATCTGATAAAGGAATGCTACAGAATTAATGAAAATGATTTAAAAGAAAAGCCAATGAACTACAAATATACCCATAATATGTTTTTAACAACAACAACAACAAAACAAGCAGAACACAAAGCAGTGTATATAACATAGTCCCACTCTGCACGTATTTGACTGTATATATATACATATTCATGTGTGTATATATTCATATATATACATATTCATGAATATGCATATTCATCAATATTTAGAAAAATTACTAATGCTTAATTTCAAAAAATAATGGCTATCTATGAGTAATAAGATTATAAGGAAAATGTCTTTCTTTAGAAAAATCTGTACTCTAAATTTTCCATAACAAACATGAATATTTTTCTAATCATAGGTAGATAGATGAAAAGAGACTGACAGATGATTTTTAAATGAAACTATGTGAATCAAGTAGCAAGCTCTTATCATGATAAGCAAGGCACTTTTTCCCATCACCCGAAGACCAGTATTTTGTGAGGCTGTTGAGGATTAAATGCTCTAAGAAGTGAGATGCTTAAATCTAAACATTTGCTTAGTTAACTTTTCTATTTCAGTCATCTATGTATAATTTTCTTAAATCTCACAAAATTCATGCCACTTACTCCCTTGGCTTTGTGCTCACGAGAACTCTTAGAGGCTTTCTGCTGTTTAAGCATGATTTCAGGAAGCAATCCACTTCATTGAAAGGTCGCATAAAAACTAGGTCACCATTAATAGCAAAAATCTTTTTCCCAACTTCCATGCCGGCCATCTAAGAAAGAAATTGTAAAAATATTTCAAAGGATAATTTAGTAAAGAATCTTAGGATATCACAAAATTAGAATCTGAAAAGATGTCAAGCTTATAGATTTTGATATGTTAACTACCTCTGTAGTGTGTTTATACAAATTTGCATAACAGAAGTATGGATGAAATAATACAATTATCATTCTCTTTAGCCTACTTTTAAATTTGATGACACAGCTTTACTGAAATTCTCCCCAATTACTCCTTGACATCACATTGTATACCTCCTTGACCACTTTTTTTTCTGCTATACTATCAAGTCCATTTTTATTGCATTCTTTAAATTACAGTTAAACCACAGATTAAAGTTTTGTTTTGTTTTTAATGTGTTTTCCATCTATATCCAATTAACTCAGAGAATTTCAATCCCTGTGCACACATGTGTGCAGGTAAACACACACACACACACACACACACACACACACACAAACATTGATGACACCTGATATGCACCTCTAGCCTGACAAGTGTCTCCAGGGCAGAGAGGAGTGGCCTGGAATCCAAGCAAAAGAGCTCCAATAAACAGGAGGACAAGGAAGACATCCTCCCTCCTTGCCAACCAGATGATTTTCTTAACCAACCCTACAGCCTATAATCCCTGCTGTTTGGGCTGCCGGCTAAATAATGCACACCTGGGAGCGGGCATTTTTATCAATGGCATAGTCAGATGAAGCTGTGCTATACGAGCATCCTTGAAAATGTCTGAGAGAAACATCTTCTCACAGAAAATTACTAACTGTGGTCATTTGTTGGACTAGCACACTATGAATGGAACAGAGTTACTTTTTTTGAAATTAGTGTGCTGTACACAAAGCTTTATCTTGCAAGAATTTGTGTTTTGGTAAAAGACAGAGACCTTGAACATTAGCAGATAGGAGAATGGGTGACATGTTAACACTTCCTTTCCTTTCCTTTCTCTTTCCCTTTTCCCTTCCCCTTTCTCTTCCCCTACCCCTTCCCCTTCTCCCTTCCCTTCCCTTTCCTTCCCTTTCCTTTCCCTTCTCCTTCCTTCCTTCTTTCCTTCTTTCCTTCCTTCCTTCCTTCCTTCCTTCCCTTCCTTCCTTTCTTTCTTTCTGTACTGGGAGTTGAATCTAGGGACATTCTACATCCGAGCTATACCCCCAGCCCTATTTTATTTTTTGAAATAGGGTCTCACTGAGTTGCAGAGGGCCTCACTAAGTTGCTGAGACTGGCTACGAACTTGCAATCCTCCTGTCTCAGCCTACCAAGAATTACAGTAGTGTGCCACCATACCCATAACACTAACTTTAAATAGATTCAAAGTTCAAAGTTTTACTTCATTAATTCTCATGTTCTTTATTAAAGATGTGAATACTGAGATCCTTGCTTGAGAATTAAGTGTCTTATTAGCCAGGTAGCAAGGTTAGATGTACTTGGAATACAGCACTGTGAAGTAGACTCCATGAAGGCAGGAAATTGTCTGTTTTATTTCTGAATTTCCAGAGCCTAGAACGTTGTCCAGTACAGAACAGCTATTGAATAAATATGTCTGAATAAAGGAGTGAATGATTAGGAGATTCCTCTGTTTAAAAAGTTAGTGAAATGAGACTGTCAAACAGCATTAATCCAATGAGAAAATGAATCAAAGCATGTGCTTTCTGATGGAAGATATTTTCATAGAAAAGACAAAGGTGGCAGGAAAATAGAAGACTCGTTCCTTGATTGAACAGAAGAACCATCTGGCGTACATGGTACTGTCAGTCATACCCTAAGCATTCCCCATAAGGTTCCAGTTGGAACCTGTGATTCGGGGGCTCCTGGGACACAGAGGAGCTTGTTGGCCTCCCATGAAGTCAACAAGTTCAGATCTCTAGATCTCTAGAATACCTCACCTCCCCACCCCAATTATCTCTGAATGCCCCGACATGAGCTCAGCTGCCACAAATCCCAAGGGTACTTGGCAGAACCTGACAGTAAAATCATCCAGAGACACTGTCTTCAATAAAGATACTTAAAGCTTGATTTCAATTTGTTGAGAACTTTTATATTTGTTTACTGTGACAACAAATTTAAATAAAAATGCTAATTTACGTTACCTCAGCATTAGACCCCTTTTCTACCAATTTTATTATTGGAACTTTATTTTTGTCTTCTAGCCCAAAGCCATAGCTGCCTTCATTAGATTTAATCTGAAATGCAAAAGTTAACATTATTGGTAAAGCAACTATGAAAAAAGTTACAAATAAAACACAACGAAATAATGTGAATCACCACCGAATATGTTTGCATAGTGTTTGGCTAATGTCTAATCAAGCAGAAAGTTTGTATAACATTTTAATAAACTTACCAATAGCGATTTAGCTATAACATTTTCCACAACTTTTAAATCGTGTTTCATGAGTCGATGTTTCATATTTGACCCTTCCATTTCCTCATCCGCAAAAAAACGGAAAAGTAGGGGTTCGTCTTTGAATTCACTTTTCTCAAGGACTACAGAAACAGAGAGAGATTGAAATTGTTTCAATTCACCCAAACTCACTTTCCATGCCAGTAGACATTCAGTAAATAAATATCTGCCCATCACCTCAACTTCATATTTCTAGGACAAGTGAGAGCCACAAATATCCCTTGGATTTTTTACTCTTTCTATAATTTTAAGCCAATGTTTTCTCTAAATTACTCTTACCTAAAGGATTTTGGATTTTTTAAATCAGTACTTTTTTCAATGTCAGCTGTTTTTGTACTTAACCAAAAAGTCTGCTATTAGCCAGATTAAAATCCAAGTTTAAGTAAAAGACTATAATGAGTCCTCAAATGGATGCAATTCAAACTTACGGTGTTTTCAACCCGCAGTAAACCTTTTAAGCATGTTTTTAATATCCTGCACAGTTATGGGGAAATTCAAATGGGAGAAGTGTTGCTCTCTCTGTGAGCAATTCCCATTGCGTCGCTTTCATTCTAACACTTCTGACCAGAAACATGTCCTCTGGGTAAAATGTGATTTTAGTTTCCATGAATTCCTAGTTCTTTTCTGTTTAAAAGCAATATTCTCAAATAACTTTATTCCTGCCAAGGTCAGTTTTCTCCCCTTTATCTGAAAACTAATATTTTTCCCCAAACCCCCTAAGATCCCTGGCATGCACTGATGATAGAAGGTTTATGTTTTGTTAGCCTTGTTTAAACCAGGGCTAAATACTGACAGGAGGATTTGTTTTGAGTGAAATCTGGACAGCTGTCAAAATGCTTCAGAAGACTGATCTTCTCTCTTTCTAATTCATCCCTCCTTAGTACCTTGAAATGTATTTTTTGGGACAGGTTGACTCACAGAGCCAGGAGCTACAGGGAAGACAGTGGTCCCCCACACAGCAGAAAGAGTTAGGCTTTGTGATGAATCAGTCCAAGTCTGGGACCGAGTGGGTGTGATCATGAGAAAGTTACTTAAGTGCGCCAAATCTCAGTTTCCTCATCTGCAAAATGAGGGTAATAAAATCTTTATAATGTTGCGTCAAACTCAACTGAGGTCATACACGTAAATAACTTGGCATGTTGTGAGCAATTAAAAAAGACAGCTTTTTTAGTTCATTAGTTTTACAACGTTTCAATAAATGATTGTTGACTAGATGGATGGATTCTATTGGTCTTTGGATGGAAGACTGGCTGGCAGCATGAATAAACAAACAAAACTATCAGCCGCAAAGTAAAAGTCAACACAAGTCACAGCCGACAATAGGAACAAGAACATATTTAGATTAAGTATTGCTTGCATGATCTAAGCAGATTCCCAAAACTCACATGAGGCCTCGGCTATAGCTGTTTTCCTTCACCAAACAACCATCGAAAAAAGTCAGAGAGGGCACTGATACACCCAGGCACCAACCCAAACTCACTGTGCTTTCCTGACACACTTTTGTAGGGACAGTTTTTGTTGTAACTTAGTACTTTACAATAAATTCTTAGACAAAATTACTGATTGCTGATGCTTTATGTTAAAGAGAAAAATAAATTAAAATTTCGAAGGTTTTAATTCCCTAAAATGTTGTAATATCTTCCATCCAATAGTTAGATATTTCTCTATCATAATTCACGCAGTGATCTAGACAAAGTGAGATGGGACGGAATTACTCAACAAATGCATGATAACCAAGGATGCTCTCGCTGGATGTGGTGGCACACACCCATAATCCCAGTACTTGGGAGGCTGAGACAGGAGTATTGCAGGTTTGAGGCCAGCCTCAACAATTTAGCAAGGCCCTCAGCAATTAGTGAGACCCTGTTTCAAAATAAAAAATAAAACAGGGATAGAGGTGTAGCATAGAGATAGAATGCCCCTAGGTTCAATCCTCAATAACACACACACACACACACACACACACACACACACAGACACATACACACATACACACACACCAGTGCACATACACACAGAATGCTCTCAAAACTGGTGTAACTTTTGCTGTATTCCTTCATAAAGGTACAACAACCTTCTGAATGTAATTGCCAAATAGATATAATTGCCATCAAATATATGTTTATAAACATAACACGTTAACAATTAAAAAGAGAATGTTTGGGTTCATGGATTCTATAACATGGTATTAACAGAGAGAGAAAAACTAAGTCTCATTACTTGGATAAATCCAAGAACTTTATTTAAAAACTCTTGTTTTTGAACAAGAAAGAAGCAATCTGTAATGGCCAAAAGGAAACATTCTTCCCCAGAGGTCTATAATTTTCTCTAAAGTAATTCTGAAAATGTCTTTCCCCCAAAAAACAATAAATGCTCAGCTATGCTCTCATTTAATCATTCTAATGTATACTGTCATTCAAAAAAAATTACGAGTCTAATTTGAAATCAATTCAAAGAGGTACATGAGCTTAAAAAAAATAAACTTGTAGCTCAAGCCATTGCTCTTCTGGAATCAGCATAAGCTAGAAAATAAGAGGGGAGTCATGGCAACGGGTAGATCACAGCAATTTGACATAGGAATGGCCCCAGCAGTGGAACTGATTGTAGATGTGTTGACTCAACACGGACCCAGGGCAAGACCCAGACGGTCCTGCTGTTTGTCTCAACCGCACTGGAGCACTGAGACACTCCCAATGCCCCAAGAGGAACCCAAACAATGGGATACATCTATAAGCTTCAGGATCAAAACCCTACCGTGGTGCATAAATCCATTGTCACAGAGTCCAACAGCAAATATCATTGCCTCTTCTCTGGTGCGGCAATCCCCCTGTTAACCAAAAAAGTCCTGTGTGAGTTAGTTAATCGGCAACCACAGGCTTTGCTGCATCTTTACTACACTTGACATTCCCGGTCCTATATTCAGCAAAGCCATTTAGATATGACAGCATGCACTGCTTCATAGGACAGTATGCATCTAATTGTTATAAATACTCACTGAATATGAAAACATTTTCTTTTGACATTAAGTGAAAACAATCTAATATTTCTTGAGAAAAAGCCATTTTATCAATATGAAAATATATATGTAAATAAAACTTATGGCTAATATAAATAATCTCTTTCTGTTATTTCTTGAATTGTGTATCCCAGTTATGCAACAGGGAAGCATCCCTGTCAACTGAGAACACACTGAAATTAATTAAGTAAATACCATTATGCATGATGTTGGGCACTCGCTCTTCCCTTCCACCAAATACCCTTGCTCTTGAAAGGCCCCTGAAGCAGGCTATTAATCTATGGTCACTTGTACTATCTTACAAGGAAATGTTTAGCTGAACCAGCAAATGCAAGCTTCCCTTTCACTATCTTGCCAAAAAAAAAGAAATAATAATAATAAACAATAATCAGATCATGTAACCAAACGCAACAAAACCACCCAAAGCTACCCTTTCACATGGTTTTGATCTCCAAAGCAACTATTTTATTTATCTAAGTATGGATCCTTGTATCTCTATGAACATGCATGTATACATGTGTGTGTATATCTTTACAGTGTATGTTTTAATGTTTAAGAAGCCTTTTCTCACATATTACCTCATTTTTTTCTAGATTATTCTTTAGCACTAAGGTGCTCTACCAAATCTATTCTCTCCTCTTTCTGGCTCCTCTTTCATTTCTATTGTCAACACCATAATCTGATGTTTCTTTAACCCTCTTCTAAACTACCATATATTTTCCCTGCATTCCAACACATGCTCTTATAGAACTCAATTTTCTTACACAGGAATTTCATGCTCCAAAACTTTAAAGAGACCCTATTTTTTAATAGGTACAACATATCAGAATTTTCCATTGGATTTTCAAGATCTCCTATGTCCTGGTTTTATTCTTCCTCTCCAGCTTCACATTGCAAAGCTTAATCCCCACACCATTCACTACAGTCAGCTTGGCCTCCCTACTGTTGCCTGAATTCCCTCTCATTTTCATCCTCAGGTTCACTCATGTAATTGTTGATACTTATAATGCCCTTCTCTTTACCTTCCATTCTGTCCATTCCTACCTATCTGTCCGTAAAGGACCAAGATAAGCCCCACCTCATGCTGGGACAACTGCAGCCCTAGTAACTCCCACGGCATTCATAATCTGTAACTTCAGACTATGCAGCAGGCCCTTTGCGAGCCTAGCTGTTTTGTCACTATAATTAATTCATTCAAAAGATATTTACTTTATTCTGCATATTTGTGCCAAGTGCTATAGATCAAATATCAAAACACTCAAAAATAAAACATTCCCCTGTCTTCTAGAAATTCAAATCTACTGAAGGATTTGATCACTTAAAATGTGACACACAGTAAGTACTATTACTCAATGTAGTCAATATTCCCAATCAGGCAGATGCACCCAGAGAACAAGGACACAGAAGAAAACCCTGAGCCCAGGCTAGAGGGTCCAGTGAGGTTCCCTGCGGGAGAGGATATTGGAACAGGATTTGCTCAAATGACCAACAGCCCCTTGAAGGCAGAAACCACACCTGCTTCCTGCTTTATTGGTTTGTTTTATTTTAATTACAAAAGCACTTGTTTAAATGTTAAATGCACAATAAGAACTTGTTTAATACTCACTGACATTTGATTGCTTTATTTGATGAATTGTTCAAATGTTACACAGGTCAGACTAATATTATATTAAACATAGCAGAGTAAAAAATATGATCTGAAATGTTTGGGTATCCCGGTGCCTTTTTAAGAATCCTATTGGTGCCACACATATCCAGTAAGCATTAAAGAAAGGCACAATAAAAACTGCCTGTGTGTGATGAAACAAGGCATTAGTCAATTATAAAATATGAGTGATGCATACACAAATCACAACTTGCACAAAATTAAATGGTGTTTTAAAAGTACACTGATGCCTTTCTCCAGTAAGGAGGCAGCATCATGGAATACATTATTATAAACCCTTATACTAAAAGCAGCACAACAGCAAGTAAAAACATATTAAGAAGAAAATGATTGTCATTAGATTTCCCAAGATGACATCACCCGATGGACTGCAAAAATTACAGGATCTGGACTATGTCCCAAAACAACAGATAGACTATCATACCGGAGCCAGGTCTTTACTCTGTCCTATAAAGCTTCTCAAATCAATCCAGTCAATGCTGGTCAATACTGAAAATTAAGTCTTATCATTTGAGAGTCTTGGTGGAAAGAGACCCTTTTTTATTAAAATTTCTTCTTTACACAAGATTGAAACTTTAACTTTCTCTCCTATCAGTCCACTACTATATTTTTATCTTCCAAGGCAGGCCACGTCATTCTAATTTGAAGCTAAGCAAAGAGTTAAGTAGATCTGATCCTTTGATTTGAACAAAATTTACAATCGGAATCATAAAGCTTTAGTGACAGATAAAAGATGGCACATATAGCTATTGCAGTAAGTAGCAAACAGTTGTAAAAACTACAGTCCAGGGAGATGGAGTGACTTGCCCACATTTACACAACTAGTCATTAGCAGAGCTGGCATCAGATAGCCAGGATGCTTGAGAGTCAGGTCCAGGACATTCTCTACTACATGCAGTTTCTACAGACATCATAACATATCACTAAGAATAACTGAAAAAATATGTCAGCTTGGTCCAGTTTTTGAGCTACTTATTGTATTCTAATGCTTGCCCTTGGAAAGTAAAAGTGCACCAACTTTTGCTTCAAAGAAATATTCCTCAATTTTCTTGCATAATCAATGCATTGTATAAGTTTGTGTGTATTCTGTAACACTATAATTTCTAAGTGAAATTCAAACTCGAATACTGAATACAGAACTATTCTGGTGACATGTAAGGACCACAGTGTTATAAAGGGCTCTTTGTACTAATAAAGACATTGAATACATAAATTAGAGTTTTACAAGCCAGACCTGGTGGTGCATTCCTGTAATCCTAGCACTAGGGAGGCTGAGACAGGAGGATCGCAGGTTCAGAAATTTAGCAAGACCCTGTTTCAAAATAAAAACTAAAAAGGGTTGGAGATCTAGCTGAGAGGTAAGATGCCCCTGATTTTAATCTCTAGTACCACAAAAAAAAAATAGGGTTGTATCTGAAAGTAATTGTTTGCTTTCATCTAAAATATTAATTTCTAAGTGTAAAAATTTAAGTGCTAAAAGACACAAAAATAAGTGGTCTTGAAGTAAGTAATATTAAACAATAAAAGTCTCAAATGGTATGTGCACAGATGAACCAAATAGGGTAAGATTAATAAATGAAACAAATATAAACATTTTATGATGAAATATCAAATGCTGTGGAGAATATGACTGCCAGAAGCAGGTTAACATTTACCTTGGAAAGGTCTAAGGGTCATGGAAACCCATGTTCAGACTGATGAGCTAGCTGAAAGCAGCCTGTTCCTCCAAGGTAAACATTCCTGGGTCTCTTGTTGGTGCCTACTCCCAAATATCCCACTTGTCAAACATTTTCTCCAGGATCTTCTGCTCATCCTAAGTGGTTTTATCGCTAACCACTATCTCTATGACTCTACAATTGTTCTGCGGCCAGCCAAGTTGAATGTTAACCTCTAGCCCTCACTGCACATATATTAGTTAAATTTTACCTCCCAGGCTCTTCATGTATGCAGTAGCATCCATACCTCAACCTCCCCCCTCAAGAATGAATAAAAGCTGTGGACCAGTGTCCAGCGGGGCCTTCGCCAAAGAGTGAGGTCCCCTGGCCTGCCCATCTCAATCTGCTCTGGGTCTGCATCATTCTTTTCCCCTCAAATGCGCCACAGGATGGTCTCTAACAAGTGGCGCCCGAACAGGAACACTTGGAACGAGAACAGGGGGAAAAGAAGTCAAGGAAACTGAGGATAACCTAAAGTGGTTGGGAGCTCCACACTGGATCCATAAGTAGAGAGGGATTTGACTGTCCTCAGAATTAGAATGTTAGAGTAACAAAATGGGGCAAACTTTATCAGCAGAGCAGAGGGACTATCTTAAGAATACTCCGACACCTCCTAAAAGTACCGGATGCCACAGTAAGCGAGGATCAGCTGCTCAAATTATTACAAGTAGTGCTAGAAGTAAATCCTTGGTTTCCAGAAAGAGGCACCCTAGATATAGGAATATGGGATAAGGTAGGTAAGAACCTGAAAAGGTCACAGCACGCAGGAAAAAGGGTCCCACTGCAAATTACAGTCACTTGGGGCCTGGTCCATGAGGCTTTGTTAGTGTGAAACTCAGTAAGGAATCCTCTACCCACAAACCACCACCTCCGCTGCGCCATGGCTGCCGCCTCAGCCGCTGCTGCCTTCCTCAGCAGGACCTCTTTCCGGGGCTTCTTCGAAGAAGGAAGAGCAGCCGGCTCTCCCTCCCCCCATAAGGCAGCAGCCAGCATTGGTGGAGACACTTAGGCAGGCTGCACTAGAGGAAGAGATTTTAACATGACCAGTACAAGTACAGGATGGTGCTAACATCTTTACCACTGTAGATTATGATGTGTATAAAGAGGTCAGAAAGAGTGTTAGAGAAAACGGAGCCACTAGTCCTTATACCAGGGGCTGGTGACTGCCTTGGGGACACAATATCAGATGATCCCATGGGATTGGACCCATCTAGCAAAAACTTGTTTAAGTGGTCCTCAATATTTAAGCTGGAGATCTGAATATGATGATCTATATAGTGAGCAAGCCCGCCGTAACGCATTGGTTGGACAGAATATCACAGTGGAAATGCTGCAGGGAAGAGGTCCTTATCAAGATGCACAAACCCAGCTTCAGTTTCCACCCAATGCTTATCAACAAGCTCTCACAGGAGTATTTGGACCTCTCCCTGCTGGGATGGTTAGCATACTAATGGGAGATCTAGTTTAAGTGCAAAAGGGCTTACTGTCATACCAGGGGTCATTGACAGTGATGATAAAGGAGGGAAACAAGTGTTAATGACAGGAAAGGGAGTACATAGTATTGGAGCTGGCACAAAGATCACTCAAGTCCTTATCCTGCCCTATTGGGTTCCACATACGCCAAACAGGAGAGAGGAAAAGGTGGATTCAGCTCTACTGGTCAAAACTTTGCATTCTGGACACACAAAAAAAAAATAGCACAAGATCGGCCCACACTAAAAATTTTTATAAATAAAAAAACCCTTTTGGGGTTTAGTGGACATGGGGTCTAATGTTACTATAATAAGTAAAGAACAATGGCCTCACACCTGGTCTCTACTGATGTCATCATCCTGATGATCAGGTATTGGAGAATGTAATCAGATATGGCAAAGTACTAATATACCTGCTGTTCAGGGACCTAAATCCCAGACAGCTGCCTTACAGCCCTATGTGCCACCTATAAGCATCAATTTGTGGGGAGAGATCTAGTCTCTCAATGGGGAATATCTCTTACAACACATTTTTCCTAGGGGCCTCTGCTGTTTCCCCGCTACCCTTAAAGTAGAAAACTGATACCCCTGTATGGGTAGAGCAGTGGCCCCTAAAAGGGGACAAACTAAAACAAGCCATTTTGTTTATTCAGGACCAAGTACAAGCTGGTCACATTGAACCCTCAATGAGCCCTTGGAATTCTATTTTTGTTATACCTAAAAAATCAGGAAAATGGAGATTGCTTCATGATCTTAGAGCTATTACTGCAGTGTTAGAGCCTATGGGGCACCTTCAGGCAGGCCTCCCTGCCCCATCTATGATTCCTAAAGATTGGTCTCTTATTGTCATAGATATTAAGGATTGTTTTTACACTGTACCCCTGTTAGCTTGGGGAGGGGATTGCAGATGTGTTTTGTTACAGCAACAACCTCATTGGCTGCCAATACGGTGCATTAAACCCTACCAGGGCCGAGGACCTGATTCCAAGAATGCAACAAATGGAATTGGAGGAGCCCAGCCCCGGGAGCCACCCGTATTTACATTACATTTATATCGACAGCAGTAAAGCCGCCAAGACCAGCTCTGCCTCTGGAGCTGCCCTGGACACAGAGAGCCTCAGATGTCACGATGCTGGCAGTTATCACCTGCTCATTGGAAAATGCCTCTCCCAAACCTTAAACCGGCAGCAACATCTACATAGGGTTTGGCTGGCAGAACGACTTCTTAAAAAAAGAAAAGGGGAGATGTGGAGAATATGACTGCCAGAAGCAGGTTAGCATTTGCCTTGGAAAGGTCTAAAGTCATGGGAAGCCATGCTCAGACTGATGAGCTAGCTGAAAGCAGCCTGTTCCTCCAAGGTAAACATTCCTGGGTCTCTTGCCAGTGCCTGCTCCCAAATATACTACTTGTCAAACACTGTCTCAAGGATCTTCTGCACATCCTCAGTGGTTTTATTGCTAACCACTATCTCCATGACTCTCTACAATTGTTCTGCAGCCAGCCAAGTTGAACATTAACCTCTAGCCCTCGCTGCACATATATTAGTTAAATTTTACCTCCCGGGCTCTGCATGTATGCAGTAGCATCCATACCTCAACCTCCCCCCTCAAGAATGAATAAAAGCTGTGGACCAGTGTCCAGTGGGGCCTTTGCCAAAGAGTGAGGTCCCCTGGCCTGCCCCTCCCAATCTGCTCTGGGTCTGCGTCATTCTTTTCCCCTCAGGTGTGCCGTGGGACGGTAATCAACAAAATGCTATTATGTACTTGTAACAAAGACACTTTCTTGAAAAGAGTAAGGCTGCTCATAAAATTGACTCAAATATCCAAATGTAATTTTCAACCAAGCTATATCCTCTCCCCCCAAATAGCAAGTTCAGTTAAAGTGGGTATGAGTTTTTTTTTTTTTTTTTTTTTTTTTTG
>PVJS01000022.1:0-64501 GCA_004027185.1 Glis glis
AAAAAAAAAAAAAAAAGAAAACAAGCCCAATATAGTGTAACAGAGTGAAAGAAGCCATCTTCTCACTGTGTAGTAACTTCCAGGCATCAAGCAAATGATGGATGGCTTGCAGTATGGCCAAAGCCATGGTCAGCCAGGCGTTTATGTCTTGCTTTCAAGAAGGTCAAAGAAATTTATAAGTTTTATGATGATATTTGTAAAATGCTCAGGTGGCACCAAGAGATAGACCAAGAGACAGACAGAGGGAGATCTGATTAACATCATTATTGCCAATAAAGCGAATGCCTCAGCGTGCTCACTGGATGACTAAAAGCAGATGAGAAGACGTTTTCTTGCAGGAATCTGGTGCAATGAGCACAAACTTTGTGTTCCAGTCTTGCCTCAGCCACTTACTGGCTGTGTGACCTTGGGCAAGTTACCTATCCCCATGAACCTCCACGTTCTTACTTGTAAATGAGGGTAATAATCATTTACCTTACAGGATTCTGATGGAAATTAGAGATAAGGTATGTGCTTACTGCATAATTGGCTTTCAGTAGTTGTACCTCTCATTATCTTGACTTACATTCTTCTCAGAGTGTTTAAGCTAATTTTACTAATACACTGTAGGGAGAAAAAGGAAATCGATGTATGCTTCCACTTTTTGGGAGACCTCCCCTCTATTGCTTCCCAAATAAAGTGGCAGCATGGTAGAGTGGCTGGAAGCCCATTTCAGAGGACATACGCGCCACCTGTGTCTGCATCTCAGCTCTGCCACTTGCTGGAGGTGTGATTTAGAACGATTTACCTGATGTCTCCCTGCCTCATTCTGTAATCCATAAAAGAAACATGATTTCCATATTACAAGTCTTTTGTAAGTATTAAATGAGATTATCTATGCTCAGTGCTTAACATGGTTCCTGGCACACAGAGAGGACTAAATAAATACCATCTACTGTTAGCTATTACTAATAGTGGAAAGAAGTTGCCACTGACTCTCCCTACTCTAGCTGATATTACATACGTGTTTTATTGAGGAGACTCTTGTCTTGTAAAGAGGTTGTCAAATTTCCCTTTAAAAATAGCTTCCAATGATCCCAAAGTATGGTTCACTTGGTTTTGTGCATGTAACTCTGTAAATTAATGTGTATATATGAATTTATAATGCATTTGGCAATTTACAGTAATACATATATATATATATATATATATATATATATATATATATATACAAAATTTGTGTGATCATGAGCAGGTACTTGCCCCATCTGGATCTCAATTTTTTCATCTGTGTTATGGAGATAATAATAGTACCTGACTTACTGAGTAGTAATAATGGATTAATAATAAATGCAAAGTGAATTGAATAATTTGTTGCCTATAGGAGGCACTCACATGTTAGCTTCTGTTATTATTACTCCATCTGTACATCAAACCTCAGTGGTAAGAATGACACTTCTCACCATTTTACAAAGAGGAGTGTTAGGACAGAAAGTTTATAGAATAATGTTTAGTTAGTGCTTACTATAAACCTGAGACATTCTTGGGGCTTCACCTAAGTTCCCTTGCTCCTTACAGCAACCCCCAGAGGTAGGTACCTTATCAATGCTATTTCTTAAAGGCATTGATAAGGAAGACACAGAAGCTCCGAGGGGTAATTGATTAGGCTTGGGCAATTGGTTTGAAGGAAAAAAAAGCCCACTTAAGTTTCTAAACAAGGGGCCAGAACTAGTGATTATTTCATAGAGAACCCTTTTTAGTTTATCTCCATTCTGGGTCAAAAGAGAATTTTTAATTTGTTCTGTCCACTTAACTATATTGTTCTTTGACTATTGTACGTGTGTAGCATGGTAAAATCAGTGGTTATTCATTCCCTGGAGAAGTGTTTATTGAGGGCCTACTGTGCTAGCGTTTATTGAGTATTAGTTACAGTATTAGTAACTAATACTGTAAATAATTAGTATTATTTACAGTATTAGTGTTTTTTGAGAGCCTACTGTGACCGCAGCTCTGCTCTGTGTTCTAGACTTGCATTAGTCCATTAGGAGGCTTGGAGAGAACAGGAATTTTCCACATAGCATTTCTCTACATGCACCATTTCTTCATTTGTTTGCTAGGAGAGGTCTCTGTGGTATCACACAATTACACTGGTGTCATGCCCCTAAGATATTGACCTCATGAACTCTTCCTAACAGCTAATTGATTCCACTGGCCCTGACTAGCTCTCCAACCAAGAGAAGGCTGTTTGGGGAGATATCACAACATTTTCAACAAAGGAAAACACAGATAAGCACTACACGTTGGAGCTTGTGGTGGAAGCCTGAATCATTTGATTTTTCTCTACTTCTGCAGAAGGATTTTCTAATGTCTTCAGGTTAAACTGGTTCACCTGAATTGCCCTAGTTTGTACATTTGCCTCAAGGTTATTAACTAACCAACAAGTTGAGGCAGCAGCGCGAGGTTCTGGTCAACCTAGAAATGTTGGGAAAATATCTGAATTTTTCATCAATGGTACCAATATTTTTCCCACATTTTATGTGTTGAGGTATTAGAGAACCAAACTAGAAGCTTGGACAGTCCAGTTGAGCTCTTGGTTTGCTTGAAAAATCATGTGTCCATGGCTGGGCCACTCATCAATAGCCCCAATTTGGTCTTTTCCTATGAGAGTCAATCAGCTGTCAGTTCCCATTCAAGACTAATATTCTGACTTGATTTCTAAGCATGTTCTACCCATAGGGTTTGACTGTGTATGTTACTAGCAAAGCTAAAATGCTGCACTCCTGCTGATAGGAAGAAAAATACAGAAAGTACTTTTAAGCAAGAAAAATCACACATGAATTTGGTAAGCAATGAAGTTTTTTTCCTACACTAGGTTATAATGATGACTATATTTATTTTCCTCATCATAAGACATTCTAGGAGTACCTTTGAGTACAAACAAGTAGAAAGGTGGAGGCAATATTTCTTAATATTGGCCAAGATACTACTTGGTCCCAAAGAAGGATACAAGAAATGCAGTTTCCTAGGACCCAGAGATGTGAGACTAACCTGATAACCAAGGCCATTCCCAGCACCTTCCTCTTCCTTACCTCCTTCCAAATCTAGTCAGTAACCACACAGGCATAGCAAAGGCGGTCAGTAGGTATTTCAGTACCCAGGATTCCAAGAACTGTACCAAGCTTCTACTAGAACTGTTCAAGTTTCTAGAGCCAAACCAACAGGAAATATTTTTTTCTATTCCCATCCCATCAAAAGAATAAAAGAAAAATTGCCAAACCTGTCTTGGCATGTGACCACAATACTGTCAAAGAGAAGGGGCATGGCTGAGGAAAGTAAAAAACCCTGAAGCCACTATCCCCACCTGCTAACACACACACACACACACACACACACACACACACACACACACCTACATCCATCCACCTCTTTCCCCAGTTTGGTCAATGGACAGTTATATCAGTATTAATCTCATCAAGGTTCAAACTAAAAATATTGAGAACCATTAAAACTTCCCTCAGCTGAGACCCTAACAACACAGAAAATAACCCAATTCTTGGCCACTGGACTCAGGAAAAGGGCATTTTTCTCTTAATTTCTGCCAAAGAAAACACACATCTCTCCTCCTAAACTCTCCTAATTTTATGCCAAATAAAACAGTAACTCTTTCCCCAAACTCTAGACGCCAGGCTTATACAGGTTTGTGATGGTAACAGTTTATAAATTTGAATTTTAAATGAAATATTCACCAATGAGCAGAAACAAAACTGGATGAATTCAGTGTGTTGCTTCTAGATTATATCAGGTAACTTAATCCATGGGGTCTCCTGATCTGCACTGTATAGAGTATGTCAATTCTTTGAAATTCAGACTATAACCATCAGTTTTCTATTGCTTTATTTTCCACAGAAATATATAGAGCTTTTAAAAAATTAAAACAGCAACTGCTGGCTATGAATAAATGTCAAGAGAAGAATCATTTAAAATTATATCTATGAGATCAGGTTTTGTGAGCAGTATTAACTCAGGTATATGCACCAATGAAACCCACTATTCTTTATAATTAATATGCACTAATAAAAAGGAAATATTAAGTTGGGAATGGGAGTCAGTGCTGTGTGGTTGAAAGATCAGAATGTTCAAAACTGTGGTACCGGGGCCAGTTCTAAAAAGAATCAGTTATGGGATCCCCAGTTAAAACATAGCATCTTTGGGTTTGTAATCCTAGTACTTGGGAGGCTGAGACAGGAGGATCAGAGGTTGGAGGACAGCCTCAGCAACTTAGACTCTCAGCAACCTACCAAGACCCTGTTTCAAAACAAAAATGAAAAAGGGCTGGGATTGTAGCTCAGAAGTAGAATGTCCCTGGGTTCAATCCCCAGTAACATACACACACACACACACACACACACACACACACACACGCCTAAATTTCAATAAATCTGTTTTAATTTTAATTGGCACTTTCATCATTGCCTTTTATCATCAGCAATTGCCACTTAAGCTAACCCTGACCTTCTCCCAGACATAGTTTGAAATTCTTTTTGCTAACACATCCTACGGTATATAACTTCAGCAGGATGAAACTTTGGGACTTCAGGACAGCATATTTAAAGCCCTTTCCTATGATATCTCCTCAAGATCTGATACTTTAGAATAGCTTTTGGTTAGAGCACTTTTGCTTAAAACAGCCATCCCTGTGCCCTCTCTCCTTCCTGAGATTTAGGTATTTCTCGTCCCTTCCCTCCCCCACTTATGCCCAGAAAAGGGAGGAGGGTAGTAACCAAACAGAGTCACAGAGACAGCAATAGATGCATGAAACTCAATGTCCAACCTGCTGACATTCTCTAGTGATCATGGTAACTTTCCACACCTTTGAAATAAAGAAATACCATCAACTTCCCAATAATGTCCTAAAGTGGGAGTTGATGGTCAAGTATTGAGTGCAACAAATAATACTGGTGCATCTTTTAGAATATACTGCAAATCTATGAGCTTTAAAATCCTTATGGATAAGAGAATGTTTTTCAGAAGCTACTCTCAGAAGGAAACTGCCCCTTCTATGGAAATAGGTAGATAGATGATGATGATGTAGATGATGATGATAGATAGATAGATAGATAGATAGATAGATGATAGACAGATGATAGATAGATAGATAGATAGATAGACAAAGAGTAATGGGGATACTGGGGATTGAGCCCAGGGGTGTCATATTGAGCCCTTTTTATTTTGAAACAGGGTCTCGCTAAATTGCTGAGGCTGGTCTTGAATCTGCGATCCTCCTATCTCAGCCTCCTAAGTACTAGGATTACAGGTGTGTGCCACCACACCCAGCTTATGGCAGTATGTTTTAGTATGGTAAGCAGTCTCTTTTCCTAATTTTGAAAGTAATTAATGTGCATTATTTAAAAAAATGAAAAATATGGAGAAGGAAAATTAAAATGACATGTACAACAAATTGGTTTTTTAACAATTTGGTGTGGGCACATGCACTTTTGTGCATATGTTATGTATGTTATATATTTACTTTTTAATTTTTAATATTTTGTGGTACTGGGAATTGAACCCAGGGGCATTCTATCTCTGAACTACATCCCCAGTCCTATTTTATTTTATTTTTTTGAAACAGGTTCTCACTAAGTTACTGAGGGTCTTGCTAAAATGCTGAGGCTGCCCTTGAACCTGCAATCCTCCTGTCTCAACCTCCTAAGTACTGGAATTACAGGTGTGCGCCCCCACACTGGACATATTTTTTAATTAGTTGAGATCACGCTGGGGTTATAATTCTCAGGGTTTCAATAATGGCACACTTGTTTGCCTCCTTTGGAACATCTCATGAAGTAAAGCCAGTTGTTGACACAGAAGGGCTGGGAAGGTGAGGGGCTGTCCAGAGTTAGTGACCCTGGGGGATTTCTCTGTGGTCGTTGTTCTGCTAATTTGGACTTCATGGTAACAGTTAATGGGATTATAGTTACCACACAACATAATGTTTCCATGCTTCCAGGACAGACATCATGCTGCCTGGATCCCTTCAAGGCATGTTACTGAACAAAGATTATATTTATATTTGCTTTATCCAACACTCTTTTTCCAAATGCTTTCAAATCTTTCCTGAGATAATTTCTGGACAACTTTTCATATGCAACTTTGCAGGTATTAGAACATCTCATGTTTAGCCAATCAAAAACATCTTTCCAACCCTTCAACCTAATATGTATTTAAAATTATATGGGGGTTGGCCGGGCATGGTGGCACATGCCTATAATTCAAGTACTTGGGAGGTTGAAACAGGAAGATAGCAGGTTCAAGGCCAGCCTCAGCAACTTAGCGAGACTCTCGGCAAAACAAAAAAATAAGAAATTAAAAGGGCTGAGGGTGTAGTTTGGAGGTATAATGGCTGTGGATTCAAGTCCCAGTACCCCCACACACACACATACAAATTTTACGGGAGCCTATAACCTATGAAATAGTGATTAATCCTAGCTTTGATGTAGTGGGGAAGGGAAGGTCTCTGTCTACACTGAATTGCTATTCATGGTTCTTTATGACAAGCAGCTGAAGGACATGCTCTTGCCTGGTTAGTGTTGGCATCCTCCTTAGCACTCAGTACCACATCTCAAAATGTGTGGTTGAGGGCTGGGCTTGGGATTTAGCTCAATGAGAAAGTGTTTACCTAGCATGCCCGAGGTCTTGAGTTCTATCACCAGCATGACAAAACTGAAGTGGTTGAATTGATATATATTGATGATATACAAACCAAGAAAAGAACTACTCTGGTCATCAAATATCCTTTAGCCATTGTTTAGTTTCATCTCAAGTCAAAGACAAGCCAAAGAAAAAATATAATATGAGATGAGATGGATAAAGACATCCTGAAGACAGAATGACTTGCCCTAGGGTCAAAGCAGGAGACTAGCATTAGAATGTTGAATTTGGGGGTCAGTAATTCAACTCATGTAGTCACCAAGTCCCTCCTAAAGAGCTCTACTTCCTTCTCTCTTTTGTTTATTCAACTTTTGAACTTGATTGTTTCATTAATTTCAGAAATATTATTGAGGACCTAATATGTGCACAGCATATGAAAAGAAGCTTATATAGCTTGGGTGGTATATAAGTTAAATATAGTCATATGTACTATATTGGTTAGGCAGAAGGGAATTCAAACCTCAGCTCTACCTCTTACTAATTCATTAAGTGAGAGAATTGGTCTCTGTGTTTCTGTTTTATAATTTCCTCATCTGTAAAATGGAAAACTAACAGTATGCATCCCTCAGGGTTGCGATAAGAATAAATTACTGTAGCAGGTACTAGACACCATGAATAGTACAAAAGAAAAAACCAGCCATTCAGCCCAGGAAAGTGGACACCCTATGAACTGAAAGAAATTAAATTCCAAAAGAGGTGGTATGTGCTATAGGCATTCAGAGAGGAGAGAGTTGGTGAGGGCAAGGACAATCCAAAAACAGTTTCATGGAGAAGAAAGGACTTTAGTTGTGTTATAGAAACAAATGTACAGTGAGCTCAGGCAAGGAAATTTGGTTGAGAAAGATGTAAGAATGGGTACAGTGATGTATAAATTTGAGGCCAGGCTGGGGAGAGGTTGACTTCACAACTAACAAGTTTGAATTTCCATTCTTTTGTTTGCTCATTCTACAAGTATTTATGAAGTGACTACAATGGCTGTAGGCATTCTTGCTAGGCGTGGTCCATTCCTTTTTATATTCTCATGGAAATAATGAAGACCAACTGAATGAGAAAAACATTAAAGGCTATTTATTCTGAGCTTGCAAGGGAATCATCCTCTGTCATTTGCACTTTAGCAGTACAGAAAAGTGGGGAAGCTTTGTAGTGGAAAAAAGAGAAGGCTTCAAATACACTTTGGTTGGAGGCTGTTGGCATAGGGAAGCTATAGGTGGGATAGCTAGAATTAGGCATCCTATGTGATTGGTTAGGGATGAATATTTGGTTTTCTCTGGTTGGTCCTAAATTAAAAGTAGAGACAAAAATTAGAGAAGCTGAGCTGGGCGTGGTGGTGCACACCTGTAATCCCAGTACTTAGGAGGCTGAGACAGGAGGATCACAGGTTCAAGGCCAGCCTCAGCAACTCAGAGAGACCTTTAGCAACCTATCAAGACTGTTTCAGAATAAAAAATGAAAGGGCTGGGAGTGTAGCTCAGAGGTAGATTTCCCCTGGGTTCAAATTAGGCAAGCTATCAGTTATTAATAAATTCCTGGCCATTTGGGGACAGTTGTCATACAAGTTATTGTTTAGCTTCCTAGATTGCCACTAGAGATAGCACCCTGGCTTCCTGAAAAAGTCTGACTGATAGGAGGCTGGCTTCTTGGGCTGTTTATTATAGATAAGGGGTTGGTTTCCTGAGAACATTGCTGGTTGTAGCTCAGAGTTCTATTTTTATATGTGGTCTGGCATTTCTAGGGCTAGTGGGAAAAAGAATAAAAGAGTGATGCAGGAAGAGGAACAAAACAAGAGATTAGATCATCAGAGGGACCATGACAGTGGAACTGGGGAAATCTTTAGATAAAGTCATCAAGGAAGTCCTCTCCGAGGAGGTGACAACTGTGCAGTCTCCTTAAAGAAAAGAAGAGTCCAGCCATTTGAGAAGCACAGGGGAGAACAATCCAAGCAAAGGAACAGAGAAAATACTGTGAGCTGTAAAAAAACATGCCTGGGTCAAAGAAATGGAGTCCCTAATACGGTCTTTCTTGGCGAATAGTCTATGAACATTTGAAGAATGTATATTTTGCTGCTCTTTCAGGGAATGTTTCCTAAATGTTCATTATGTTAATTTGTTGTCCAACTCTTTAATATCTTTGCTGATTTTTCCCCATTTATTCCATCAATTGCTATAAGAAAGGTATTGAAATCCCCCAATATAACATTTGGTTATTTTTCCTATTGGTTCTATCATATTTTTCCCTATGTATTTTACAGCTCTACTACTAGGTATGTAAACATTTAGAATTATATCTTCTTGATTCATCTGTCATTATATAATGTCCTGTTTACCACTGGTAATAGTCCCAGTTCTGAAATGCCTTTATCTAATATTTATCTATCTCCTCTTTCTTTTTATTAGTGTTTGCATAATACATTTTTACTACTAGTTTTCTTTTCTCTAATCTTTGTTTTGATATGTAAAACAAAGATAAATTATATGGCATTGTCTTGTCAATGACATATAATTGAGTCTTGCTTTTTTATCCAATCTAATAACCCCTTCATCTTAATTGCATTATTTAGGCTATTAACATTTAATATAATTTTTCATGTGGTTAGTTTAAAATCTATCATCTTGGTCATTGTTTTCTATTTGTGACATCTGTTCTTTCTTCCGCTCTTTCTCCTTTTCTGCCTTCCTTTAGACCATTTTACATTATTCTATTTTATCTCCCCAATAGGCATGTTAGTTATACCTCTTAAAAAGTGGATTTTCCAGTTACTTGACAGTCTTTCTCTAGTAGTTACAACATCCGGGTCTGGTTCAGTTTATTCCTATCATCTGAAAATGGATCATCTTATTCTTGATCTTTGATTGAATGCTGAATATTGTATGTTGAAGAAGAATAGGTACTGAGGTAGTTAGTACTTACACCTGAAAATGGGCACACCTTTTTTTTCTAATAGGGTGGGGAGTTTGAGTTGAGGTCAATATTCTCAGTAATTATCCACACAGGCCATAGTATAGTCGAATGACATTTTTTGTACCAAAGAAAAAGGCTGTCAATCAAAACTTTCCTTCTAATGAAAGGAGAAATTAGACATTCCCAGATAAACAAAAACTGGAAGAAGTCATTGCTAGTAGGCCCAAACTACAAGAAACACTGAAGAGAGTTCTTAAAGCTGAAATGAAAGTACATCAGACAGTAATGTGAATGCATAAAAAGAAATAAAGAACATTAGTAAAAGTAACTGTATAGGTAAATATAAAAGATTGTATAGACATACATTTTGCTTATAACTCTGTTACTCTCACAACTGTTTTAAAAAGTAAAACAATAATTGATGGGTTTATAATAAAGATGCAATTTCTATGACAGTACTAGAACAAAGGAAGAAGGTGGAAATGGAGATCTATTGGAACAAAATTTTGAATGCTATTGAAATTAACTTAGTCTTACCCTAAAATAGATTGTTTAAGATAGTAATTATAATTCCCAGGGTGACTACTAAGAAAACACCTAATATATAATATATTATGTGTAATATAATAAATAATACATGTTATGTTATAATTTATACTATATAAAAGAAGCAACAAGGAAATTAAATATTATACTGTAAATATTTACTGGATACAAGAGAGAATACAGGAATAAAATACAGGATACAAGAGAATAGAGGAAAAAAAAGAGGTTATGACATAGAAAAAACTAATAGTGCTGGGTGTGGTGGCGCACGCTTGTAATCCCAGTACTTTGGGAGGCGGAGACCGGAGGATCCGGGTTCACGGCCAGCCTCAGCTCTCTCTCTCTGTCTCTCTCTCTGTCTCTCTCTCTCTCCCTGTCTCTCTCTCTCTCTCTCTCTCTCTCTCTCTACTTAGCTCTACTTAGTGAGGCCCTCCGCAACTCCGTGAGACCCGGTTTCAAAATAAAGTATAAAAAATAGGGTCGGGGGTGTAGCGTGGAGGTAGAATGCCCCTGGGTTCAATCTCCGGTACCGCAAAAAAAAAAAAAAAAACTAATAGCAAAATGACATATGTAAATCTTACCTTATCACTAATTGCATTAATTATCAATGGATTAAGTAACCGATAAAGAGGAGATAGTATACAATAGATGTAAAAATTATATGATTATGTACTATCCACAAAAAATCTACTTTAGCTATTAAATAGGATGAAAGTAAAAAAGTGAAAAAGACATATCATACAAGCAGTAACCAAAAGAGGGCTAGAGTGACTATACTAATACACAAAATAGACATTAAAGCAAAAGTTGTTACTTTTGCTTTAAAAACAAAGAAGGGTATTTCATGATACAGGTTGAGCATCCATAATATGAAAATACAAAATCTTAAATGCTCCAAAATCCAAAATATTTCAAGTGCTACAAGTGGAATGCTACAAGTGGAAAATTCCATACCTACCCTCATGTGATGGGTCACAATCAAACTGCAGGTGCACTAAAAAATTTGTATAAAATTACCTCCAGGCTATATGTATACATGAAATATATACATAAAACTTGTGTTTAGACTTGTGTTCCATCCTCAATATATCTCATTATGTATATAAAAATATTCTAAAGTCTAAGAAAATCTGAAACAATTCTGGCCTCAAGCATTTCAGATAAAGAATATTCATCCTGTAATAAAAGCATGAATCTATTAAGAAGATATTAGAATTATAAATATACATGCAATTAGCAATAGAGTCCCAAAATGCACTAAGTAAAAACTGACAGAATTATGTTCAGCAATAGAGTTGATAACAAAGTTGATAAAGTAATCATTTTAAGATGTATACAAATATTAAAGAGTAATGTTGTATACCTTAAGTGTGTGTGTGAATATATATATATAATTTTGATTTATCTTTCATATTGCAATAAAGCTGGATATAAAACCTGAGAGAATTGAAAGGAGAAATAGGCATTGCAACAATAACAACAGGAAATGCCAATTGTACACTTCAATAATGAATAGAACAACTAAGCAGAAGATCAACACAAATATAGACTTGCAAAACATGAGACCAACTAGACCTCACTGATATCTGTAGAACACTCCTGTAGTATACATGGCATACTCTACAGGATAGACCATATCTAAGGTCATAAAACTAGTCTTAATAAGTTGGAAAAAACTGAAATAATAACTACAATGCAATTAAGTTAGAAATAAACAATAGGAAATTTACAAATATGAGGAAATTGAACGTAATAGTAAATAACAAATGGGTCAAAGAAAAATTGCAAAGGAAATTAGAAAATAGTTTGAGATGAATGAAAATGAAACAAAAATTCATAGGCAACAGCTAAAGGAGTACTGAGAGGAAAATTTGTAGCCATAACTGCCTATATTTTTGTAAAAGAAAAATCGCAAACCAACAAATGAATTTTCCACCTCGAGAAACTAGAAAAAGAAAAGAAAATTAAGCTCAAACAAACAGAAGGAAGGAAACATTCAAAGTATAAATAAATGAAATTTAGAATAGAAAATTTTCACTTTTATTAACAAAGTGAGATACGTATCTTTGTGCACAAAGTCTTTCTGTGTTAGGATTATTTCCCTGAAGTGCAGCTACGAGGTCAAAGGTAAAAACATGTACTTGGCTCTGAATCCTATCGCCTAGTGGTTTTCCAAACTGGTCCACCTTATGTCAATAGCCAGCAATTCTGATCAATTAGACACTGGACGATTCCCAGGAAGGCCTATTTTTACCAACTCTCCTGGTAGTTCTGATGTTGGCCAATTTGGGGGATGTCTGACCTATCTAAGCCTTCCCTTTCCAAGCACAAATTCTAGTATTTTTATGTTGTTTCCCTTTGCCACCATCTTCAGGAACAAATCAATGGTAGGATCTCCAACTAAATAGATGTGTTACAAACTCTAATTTATTCAACCAATTCAATAAACACATATGAGGGCCTGGTTTCAGGGCTGGATACATACTGGTGTACAAGACAAAGTCCCTATTTTTATGCCACTCACATTATGATATGATTTTATAAATAATATATAAGAAAATGCTTTCAGAGAGCAATATGTACTATAAAGTCAAAATGGAAAAGTATGACAAAGAGTGTTTGGGGGCATGGAAGGGTTACATAACACAGGATGGTCAAAGGAAGTGACATTATTTGAAAAGGATGTGCAGATCTCCCAGAAATTGTTTCAGGCAAAAGAAATGGCAAATTTGACATGTTTGAGCAATGGAAGAATAGGGTCAACATGGGTGGGGTGTGGCTAGTGAAATCTAGAGTGTGGATTTGGTTTGGGGGAGGCAGGGTAGGATGGTGTAAGGCTTGCAGGCCTCGGTCAGGAGTGACTATGGTTACATTCAGGATGTCAATGATAGGCTTTAAGCAGGGACTCCATAGAACAGCTAGTATGTCATATAATTTGAATCAAGAGCAATTACTATAATGAACTACCCGAGGCAATTAACATATATAGAGAAAAGATCTATTGAACCCAGAGTTCTGGAGTTTCCAGTCCAAATTCAGGCAGTCCTACTGCTCTGGGCTTCTGGTGAAGGTTCTGGATGGCCACAATGGGTTGTGTGTTGGAGCAAACCATTAACAACAGGAATCAGAGGGCAAGAGCAAGGTCTGGGGTCCCATGGTCTCTTTCAGGGACATGCCTCCAGTGAGCTAAAGACATCCCTCTAGGCCCCACCTCCTTAAGATCCACAGCACTTCCCACAGCATCACCATGGGGACCAAGCCTTTAACACATGGACCTTGGGCGGACAGTACCCATATTCAAGCCATAGCAAGCAGAAGCCGAATGAATGAATGAAACTGGATGCATGTACTGAACTGGAGGGTCTTGGATTCTAGTTCTAGCTCTCTTGTCACCAGAGGTGTGACCCTGAACAAGTCACTATAACTCCTGGTCTTCCAGTCCAGGTTAAAGTGAAAATGTAAGGCAATTTCTAGGCCTAACACTTTCTCACCCATTTTTAATGTAATGTTCCCCACATCCACTCCTTTCTCCAACAAATGTTGGTCGGATGGCTATGAAGCGCAGCACTGTACCAGATCCTAATAAATTGACAGATCTTAACTCCTCTGTGGAGCTGGCAGCCTGAGACAGATGGCCAATATCGAACAAATGGCTATGTAAGTATTTATTTATTTGTTTGCTTACTGGTACTGGGATTGAACCCAGGGATATTCTACCTCTGAGCTATCCCCCAACCCTACTTTATTTTTTATTTTGAAACAGGGTCTCACTAAGTTGCTGAGGGTCTCACTAAGGTGCTGGGGCCTCAAACCTGCAATCTTCCTGTCTCAGCCTCCCAAGTGCTGGGATTACAGGTGTGTGCCACCGCACCGGGGGGCAAGTAATTATTTAAATTGCTATTTTGATAAGAGCTAAGGAGAATCACAGGAATAAAATCCCAGGGGTCCTGGTCTTGACAGGAGGCCATGGGAAGATTTCCCTGAAGAGGGTGTGGGTTTGGAGAACACACAGTCTGTCTAAGACAAAACACACACCTCATAGGCTGTGTTTTGTGAACTTTGGCTCCACAAACTCCAGTAACTTTTAGAGTCAGTTGCTCGTAAACTGAAGTGACTCTCTTGGGTCTGCCACAAGGCTGCTATGTGCTTCTGGGTAGAGTCCCTCCTGAGGTCAGCTAGTTCTCTTTGACAAAACTGAGCACTTTTCCTAGAATTGAGTATCAGAGGGAGACACATGACAGGACCCAGTGTCATGGTCACCCAGGGTGTAGGAAACACGTGGCAACACACCAGGAAATTTGATCTCTTTGCCTCCACCCCAGAGTTCTAGGACAGAACACCCCATTGCTCAGTCCCTTGGGGACAGATGCAGCCTATCCAGTCGGCAAATAGGCACCCTCCTCCCTTACTCATTTGGAGGATTACGTCAGGAATGAGTCTTTTCCGTACAAGACAGTGACAAGTACTTGCAGTTGCTCTGGTCATTTTGAAAATGGCAGTGGCGCCCAGATAAGAACTGCCAAGCACATCTCCCCACCCCGCCCCACCACCCCATCACCGGAACAGGATCTCCATCCATCAGCAAGAGTCCCAGGGTCTCGGGGCTGACGTCTTCTCTGCCTTTGCAGCAGGAGCCAGGCAGCAATGACACTGTTTGCTTCTACTTTGGAGGCTTCTCCACAGACTCTCGCTGTAGCTGAGATGGCCCACTGGCTAGATCCCTGAGCTAGCCTGCCCGGCAACGTGCAGAAGAAGAATGCCTTTTTCGGGGGCTGGAGAGCACAGAGGAGGACAACTGGAGCTCTGTCTCTGGGTCCCTTGCCCCAGTGTACCAAGGACAGACCCAGCCCATAGGAGGGGGGTTGTTGGCCAGCTGGTTATCCAATCGGGAATTCTGACATGATTTTTTAAAATTATATTTATAGGCTATTTCCATAACTCAGAATCAGGGCCCATGGCTCACATCCCCCCCCCCCAGCAAGGCAGTGTGGTACAATGGTTAGGCAAATAGATTCTACAGTCAGACTGCTTGAGTTCAAATTTCAAACCTTGTGATTTCAAGAAAGCCACTCTCTCAGCTTTACTTCCCATGTCTTCATATGGAGTAGAGCGGAACACGAATGTCATAGGTTTGTAATTTAAAAAATCCACGAGCTGATGTAGGCGATGTGCATCACACAGCATCTGGGCTCATCATTGATTCTCCTCATTATTACCTTATTAGGAGGATGTTTTATCCTGCTGCTTCTGCCACCGCCACTACCAATCGAGGGGTGGCCGAGTCACCTCCCCTGAGCACAGTGGCCACATGCTTGCTGGAACAAGCTCCCAACAGGCAGCACATCTGCCACTAATTCTCCCCGTGGTCTTGGCAAGTCACTAGATCTGAAAATCCAAGGTCTAAAGATGACAAGAGTTAAATAAAATAAAATGTGACTAGGACTTTAGCATTTTTTTTTCTCAGTAGGGTTCAAATTAGTCACTGGGAGGAAGACACAAGCTCCAAATTAGTGGTGACTTTTGTTTTATTTTATTTTATTTTATTTTATTTTTTAGTACTGTGGATTGAACCCAGCACATTCTACCTCCAAGCTACACCCCCCAGACCTTTGTGGGTTTTGTTTTGAAATGGAGTCTCACTAGGTTGCTGAGAGTCTCGCTAAGTGGCTAAGGCTGGCCTTGAATCTGCAATCCTCTTGTCTCAGTCTCCTGAGTATGGGATTACAGGCATGTGCCGCCGCACCCAGCTATTGGTGCACTTTTCGGGGCCTCTGGTTCCTTCCTGGCATCCTCACACTCACTCCACCTCACCCGATGCTCTCAAGGGCTGCTGCGAGGAGGAGTGTGCTGTCTACTGAATGTGAGCGCTGCGACCAGCCCTGGAGACCACATTGCTTCGCTCTCTCTCTCTCTCTCTCTCTCTCTCTCTCTGCAGATGAGGGAGCTGAGGTTCAAGGACATGAAGGGATCTACCTGACATCACACTGTGAGGGCGTCACTAAGCCAGACTGGTACCCATTTTCTTTGCCACTAAGTTAGCCACACTCAGCTTCTCCTGCTCTATCCAAGTAGATATGAGGGGCACAAGGAAGGAGAGATGCCCAGACTCTCATTCAAGGAGCCAAGCTTAGAACAGAGCCTCCAAGCAGAGGTACTTGTTCCCTCAGCCTCCAAAGAAGCCCCCACAGGACTCAGGAGGCCTGCTTGCTTCTCGTCCTGGCCCAGGCTGGCTGTGCAATTTGTGAGCAAACTAGCTAATTCTCTATGCCTTTTCCCTCACCTCCAACTCAGCCACTCTTAAACCCTGGCTTGCTCCTACTTACCAGGCCATTGTGCAAAAAGCCCCAGGGTGATAAAACCATGTTCTAGGTACATAGTCACCAAAGGCATTATTCAGCCCCAGCCTCCAACCCAGGGCTCAGTTTAGAGGGGTTTGTACCCAGCGCGGGAGATTTCTCTTCCAGCGAGCAAAGCCCATTTAGCAACCCAAACCTCCCTGGCAGTCCCTGGGGTCTAGGACCTACTCCTGTGTTTGTGCAGCCCTGATAGGAAAGCGCTGGCCTCCCCAGTCAATGGGTCCATTATCCGTGGCTAATTCCGCAGCAGAACACTGTGTCTTTGAGGGCCCGGCAGCAACTGGTCCTACCTGTTTTAGAGTCAGTACATTCTGTTTGCTGGAGGGATGAGGGAGAGCAGCACACACCACCATCTCATCATCGTAAATGCCATTTCGGGTTAATGATTACCACGTACAGTACGACTGTAGTCAAACTGCACACACCGAGTGCCCTTCCCATGAAGCCCGGCGGGCAGCGCATAAAGGGGATCATTGTGTGAGTTGGGTGAAAAAGTGAGAGGAGCCCACGGGTGCCAAGTGTGGTCTCATAGCTCGTATGCTCAGGAAGGGGGAGGGCGGGGCACCGTGCGCATATTTTCTCATTTTATAAGACAATCTATTTACATTCACTGTTGACACTGGGGTACTGTTACTGAAGCTGGAATTCATGTCATTCAATAAAATGCCCTATCAGCCTAAGCTGACATCACAGAACATCAAGGAGATCCCACAACCTGACCAGAACTGGTTCTTTCATAGCCAGAGCCATCCTCCGCCTGCTGGAGAGTCCTGCGGGCCTGTCTGCTGACTGACATTTGGGGGTGTCTCTAACCCCCTGAATGACTGAGGCTGATGGCTCTCAGGCCCCAACCAGCTTCTTCTGTCTGCCAGAGACAAAGCAGGAATGTTCTCTTCCTGAGGTCTCAGTTTACAGGCTTTTCACATTGATAATTAAGCAAGGTTTGCCACCTGCACTCCTAGTTAGAGGTCCCTCCCAAGACAGGCCTGGCATTGCCTTTAATTAGCCCACTGCAGCTCCACCTGTTTCACTTGCTGCCTCCAGACAGAGGGGGTTGCTCTAGCGTAGAAGGCCATGACCTTGGCCATAGGACTTGACAAGACCAAGCAGACCCTCTTCTGGGGGTGGGGGAATCCCCCCAGACCTGAAATTCCATCTTTAGTGCACGACTACTTTATTCCAGCTTTGTGGAAATTATCACTTAGAGCCCAGTTCACTCTGGTACGGATAGTAATTTAGGTCTCTAGGATTGAGATGTGAACTCATTTATCTAACCGGGAGAGGCTACACGATGATCCTGGGCGGTGTAAGTGAAGGAGCTGTACTAAAAATGGCACACAGGAGTCCCAGGAGATGGGAAAGAGAGGCTAAGAAGGGGCCGTGGCATAAAAAGGCGCAGCGGCAGTGTTTCCCACATGGCCGGAGTTAAAGATTCTTGTTTCCTCTTCCTTTTAAACAACAACAATAAAAACAGAGTCTTTTATGCATACAGATTCATAACGATTCTGGTTTGGATGGTGTGGTTTGCCCACCAAGCAAGGGCATTTCTCTTTTCTTTGGGAACCTTTCCCTTTCTTTGATCTAGGGCATGTGGTTCGGGTGATGCTGACTTCATCCCCAGGCTCCAGGCATCATCTAGGCCTGGTCCATCAAATCACTGCCCCCCACAGTCCCACTGGCTGAAGTCACTGTCACATGACTAGGCCTGTGAGCTGAGCTAAGCCAATGGAACTCAAATGTAGGGTTTTTGCAGGAACTATTGGAGTAAAGGGGGAGCTGCCTTTCTGCTGGTGGAGCTAAGTGATGGGATGTAGGTCTAGACCAGCGAGTGGTCTTCTTACCATGGCATGTGAAGAGTCTATCTGGGAATGAAACCAATTTAGAGGAGTACAGAACTAGAAGTTTCAGAGAGACTTGCTAGTGATATCCTAACATCCTAGAGATATCCTAGTGATATCATTCAGACAGCTAGATCCGACTACACCTGAAACCAGCACTACCTCAGACTTTTTAGTTACTCCAGCCAAAACTCCCTCTCTCCTTTGCCTTATGACAGTTTGGGTTTCTGATGCAACAGCACAAGTTCTTAGTACTAACGATGACTGTTACACACTTCACAATGGCTCTAGTCTCCATCTGTTGGCAGCATTCTGCTCTCCCTATTTCTGCCAGGTTCCAGTGAACTTGGCTCAAACCTTGACCTTGGAGTACCCATCAATTAAATGGGGACTGTCATGGAGCAGGTAGGAGCAGGTAGAGAAGTAGTGATGGGGAAGAACTTTGATCTCCTTGGAAGAAATGCATCATCAGAATCTAGAGTCTTAAATTGACAAATACACACTTCCCACTTTGGCCTTGAGAGGATCCTGGACCTTTGCCATTGGAAGTGAGGTCCACAGAAAAGCAGTAGGTACCCCCTTAGAACTTGTTAGAAATGCAGAACCTCGGCCTTATATGCAGATGAGTCAGAATTGGCATGTTCATGGGGTCTTCAAGAGATTTGGGTACATATGAAAGGTAGGGAATCACTGTTCAAGAGACCTCAGAAGGGGAGGGCCCCAGGAATACTTTTATCTGTTTTATATACAGGGGTACCATTCATGGTCTCAGGGAAAATCGGTTCCCTTGCTTTCAAAAAGTTTGAAAATCACTTCTCTACTACAATCAAGATATTTCACACAGAGATCAACTAAGGCAGAATATGGATAAATGATTTATGTAGGATCAGAATCAGCTGCTCATCCAGGATGAAAAGCAAATGTTTTGAACATCTTTGTGGTCATGGGTCAGACAAAGATTTCTCAGATATGACACCAAACATATAATATATAAATGAAAAAGTTTAGCTGGGCGTGGTGGCACATGCTTGTAATCCCAGTACTTGGGAGGCTGAGACCAGAGGATCACAGGTTCGCGGCCAGCCTCAGCTACTTAGTGAGGCCCTCTGCAACTTAGTGAGACCTTGTTTGAAAATAAAGAATAAAAAATAGGGCTGGGGGTGTAGCTCGGAGGTAGGATGCTCCTGGATTCAATCCCCGGTACTGCAAAAAAGAAAGAAAGAAAAAGATTAATAAATTAGTCTTTATCAAAATAAAAAATGGGCTTAAACTTGATAGGGCTTTCATAAAAAAAGAAAAAAAGAAAACTTGCCCTTCGAAAGATACTGTTAAGAAAATGAAAGGATAAGTCACAGACTGCTAGAAAACATTTGCAAAACGCATATTTGATAAAGGACTTTTATCTTCACAAAACTCAATAATAAGAAAGCAAACAACCCAATTAAAAATGGGGAAAAGGCTGGGTGTGGTGGCGCACACCTGTAATCCCAGTGTGTGGGAGGCTGAGACAGGAGGATCACAGGTTTGAAGCCAGACTTACCAACTTAGCAAGACCCTCAGTAACCTTAGCAAGATCCTGCTTCAAAATAGAAAGTAAAAGGATTTGGGGGTATAGCCCAGAGGTAGAGGTCCAATCCCCAGTGCCAAAAAAATTTAAAAAATGAAAATGGGAAAAAGATCTGACTAGATACTTCTCAAGAGAAGTTATGGATGGCAAATACCCACATGAAAAGATGCTTCATATCTTTAGTTATTATAAAAATGTAAATTAAAACTACAATGAGATACTCATGAATACCTAGTAGTTTGAGGGAAAAAAAAACTAGATGCTACCATACGCAGTAAGAATATGAATGAACTGTGTAAGGGTTCATGGATTGTTGGTGGAAAAGCAAAAATGAGAGAGGCACTTTGGAAATAGCTAGGTAGTTTCCTACAAATTTACCCATATACTTATCATATGTTCCATGAATTCTACCCCTAGGTATTTACCCAAGCGAAATCAAAACATGTTCACACCCCGAACTTGCATATATGAGCATTTACAGAGGCATTAACTGCAATAACCAAAACCTGGAAATAATCCAAATGTCCTTCAACTGGTGAATGGATAAACAAACTGTGCATCCATACAATGGGATACTACTCAGCAATAAGAATCAACTAAAAGAAAAAAGAAAAGTGGATGAACCACAAAAGCATTATGCTGAATGAAAGCAACTGGATTCAGGCTGCGTACCGTATGTCTGTGATTCCATGTATATGACATTTGGAGGAAAAACAAAACCATAGGGACAAAAATCAGATCATCAATTATCAGACTGAAGGAGGGAGGAGGTGACAGTGTAAAGATGTTATATTATTCGCCTAGGGCTGCTGCAACAAAGTCCTGCAAACGAGGTGGCTTACACAGCAGGAATCCATTGTCTCCCAGTGCTGGGGGTCAGGGGTCTGAATTCAAGGTGATGGCAGGGTTGATACTTTCCATAGACAGTGAGGGAAGTAGCTGCCCAGGCCTCTCCTTGGCTTGCAGATGGCCGTCTTCATGCTCACAAGGAACTCTCTCTGCAGATGTCTGTCTCCAAACTTCCCCTATTATTAGGATACCTATGGTGTCAGAGAGGAGCACACCCTAATGACTTCATTTTTAACTTGATTATCTCTGTAAAGACCCAGTCTCCAAATTAGGTCACATTCTGTGGCTCTGGGGTTTAGAACTTTAACCTATGAATTTTGTCAGACAGGCTTCAACCTATAACAAGGCATAAGGACATTTTTTTGGTGCTGGAAATGTTCTGCGATGTCTTAATCATGGTGGTGGCTTCATGTATGCATGCATTTGTGAAAAATCATAAAGCTTTACGCTAAGAAGGGTAAATTTGCTGCATGCAATATAATTTTTGGAAACTGCAAAATAAAGCAGGTCTCTCAAATCTTTCTCTGGTCTACTGCACATTCCTGACCACATCATGTATGCTAGGCATTTATAATGATAAGGAATTCTATTTCAGAACCCTGAAGTAGGTCACAGTTACCCAGAAAAAGGCTGTTTTTCTGCCACATGAATGTATCTCTAAGTGGCATTCCATCAAAGCATAAATATTCCATCACATCAAACGGCACGTTTAGTAAACTGCCTTTCTGGAGTGGGATGAAGTGACACGGTGCGGACCAGCTGGGGAGATCTGGTTGGGGACCTGCTGAAGTCAGCTGGAACTGGGCTCTGCTCCCTACAGGCAGAAGCTGCACATTTTGCCCAGAGCCTCTGTCATCTCAGCCCCCACCTGAGGCCACTCAGAGGTCACCTGCAAGAGAGGAAGACAGGAGATCAAAGAGCCTGCCAGCCACACTCACATACACAGGAAAGAACTCAGGAGGTGACCTCATCCTCATGGGAGGGGCAGGGGTAGGTGAACGCGCTCCGCATACTTCATGTGGGGGGTACGTGTGGGTTAGAGACTTCATGAGGGAGGAAGAGCATTGGAAAGGGCCAAAGACAACAAACCCTGGGGCCTCTCCTCTTCCCAGCATCCCTGGCAGCTTCTCCTGCCCCTGTGCATTCTTACCTGTCTTATCCTGCCCCCAACTGACTTGTGGCCATTCTGCAGGTCACGGACTATGGGCCCGGTTGGGCCCAATAGAATCGCTTGACCAGGAGTGAGAGCAGAAAGATCCAAAGTGTGCGTCAGCACACGCTGATTCCCTGGCCCCTACCTTCGGGAAGGGTGCTCTTTGTGGGAAATCCCTCTGAACACCCCACTTCGTTGGTCTGCCAGGTGCAGGGTGGCTGAGGCTGGGAACCGAGCAAGGAGCCAACTTGAGCAACAGAACACATCTTCTCAAGGGGTGTGATGGGAAGGTCCCCAGAGGTGCCCGGGCCAGCTTTTGAAGAACATGGAGCACATGGAAGCACGCTGGCAGGACTGTGGTCGGTCGGCCTCTGAGGTGCCTGATGACGCGCTTGGTTCTTTCTGGTTGTTTTTCAGGAATGAGATCACTGTTGTGTTAACCTTCTCAGCCCTTGCTGTGTGTGGATGCCTGGTCTAGCTTCTGTTCTGTCTGCCTGGCTGTTAAGTCTCTTTGTGTTTTTATGTCAGGTGCTTAAAAAAAAGGAAAAAAAAAAAACCTCCTCTCCCTAATTTAGTTTCCTAAAACTCAAAGAACAACAACAGTACACCTTCCATTTCCATGGGTTTAGTCTTCTCATCTGTAAAATGGGGGTAAAGGAAGAATGTTTCAGTTCTGGGTCTAAAGAACAGGGGATTTAGACTCAGCAGGTCTGGATTCTAAGTTTTGCTTTTTTACTGACACACTTATAAAGGACTATATATGGCCGGGTGTGGTGGCACACACTTGTAATCCCAGTACTTGGGAGGCTGAGACTGGAGGATCTCAGGTTTGCGGCCAGCCTCAGCTACTTAGTGAGGCCCTCCACAATTTAGTGAGACCCTGTTTCAAAATAAAGAGTAAAAAATAGGGCTGGGGGTGTAGCTTGGAGGTAGAAGCCCCTGGGTTCAATCCCCAGTACTGCAAAAAAAAAAAAAAGACTATATTTTGGACTACTATGCTGTGTGCACTCTGTCTCATTCAGTCTTTCAATAAACCTGTGAGGGAGGTCCAAACATGATTCCCATGCGTACTTGTTTTCTAGGGCTGTTGTAACCAAGCACACAATTGGGCACAGTTGCGTAGGAGGTGACTGAGGCACAGAGCTTAGATTCCACTGCATCCAAGGTGGCAGGTGGACCTCACCTCAGGCATTCCAACACCAGGGTTCACACTCCTAAACACACTGTTACCGAATCCAGGTATTATCCCCAAAGCCAAATCAGATAATTAGGATAAGCCTTTGGGAAGAAGGAAAAAGAAACTTACTGATTTGTTAGCAAATCAGAAAAACCAGCGAACTTAAGCATTCAGGAACAAGCCCAGGATTCTCCCCGAACAAAGGAATCAAGTCCCTTTTGAGAGTTAGCTCTTCCGGGTCATGCCGGTGTCTTGTCAGAAGGGATGTGATTCATGTTTAAGTCTTTCTTGAGTCAGCTCGGATCCACAGGCCAGGGTCAGGCTGCTGTGTTTATCAGAGGGGGCACCATTCACCTTTAAGTGTTCCTTGAGTCAGTTCTTATGCAGATTCCCAGGTGCCAGGTCCCCTTCTGTCAGTAAATGGATAAATGGATAAGAATGTGTTATTTGTTAACAGGGGGTAAAGAAAAGGGGGAAGACAAAGGAGGAAAAATGTCAGCTTTGAAACAGGCCATCTGTTAGCTGCCAGGGTCAGAAGCAGGCCCCATTACGACACCTTTCCACCATATCAAGGCCAGCTATACACTGGATTTTGCGGTGTGATCGCTGGTGCGTCGTATGGACTCTCTGAGTTTAACTTTTCTCATTTGGCAAGTGGGAACAGCTATACAGTTCCTGTCAGAAATAACAAGCTGCTTTGTGTGAAAGCTGCTCAGGCCAAACAAATGTCATCCTCCTCCCCTTCCCCAGGAGCTTTCCTCATCCATTCTTACCTGTTTACTTGTTTTCTTCCCTTACTTCCATGGTGGCTGCCATTTGGGGAATGATTATGCTCCCATCCCCTGAACATTCTAAATAGTAAGAGCTAGTAATGAAATTGACCAGATTATATTATGTGCATGTACGAATATAGCACAATGAATCCCACTAGTTTATATAATTATAATGCACAAATAAAAAATAAATAAATAAATAATAGGAAGAACTAGCCCTTGGGAGGGCGTAGTACATGCCGGGTACTGTACTAAGTGTTTTGCATGTGTTGCTTCATCTACCTTTTATTTAACCTCACAACCACCTTGGGACACAGGTGCTTCAATTATCCCCATTTGACAGGTGAAGGCGAGGCACAAAGAGGTTGGGTAACTTACCCAAGTTCACACAGCCAATTAGTGGTGAAGCCAGCACTCACAATGAGGTCCCTCTGATCCGTTCTGTTGCCCAACTGCACTATAGTACCAAGAAAGGCACCAGGGTGATGGCAGGGGACTCATGTGGCCAAAGTTGGAGGCATCTTGTAAGCTCTACCCACAAGCAAGAACAAGAATCTAAATTAGGGGAAACAGTCTCACTTATTCTTTCGTATCAACAGTCTCTCTTTTTCTGATCATCCATGCTATTGGTCAATAGTAGTTTCCTCTAAATATCCAGATACGTAGAAAAAAACAACTCTAACATAAAATTCTGGGTGTGAGCATCCAGATATGTAAAGATGGGAGAAGAAAATAAACCAGTTGATGATACATAGACTGCAGTCTATTTCTAAGTCAAAAACAGAAAAATATTAATTCTCCTTCATTATCTAAAGTCCCTCTTGAATCCTGATTCTCTCTAGATTCCGCATATGAGAGAAAACATAGGAAGGATCCGGGGGGAAGCTCACCTAGTGCTGTGTGCATGCATGTCCCTATCACTCTGAACTACATTATGATATGAAACTACAATGCACCAATAAAAGTATATGAAAAAAATTAAAAAACAAGAAAATTTCACTGCTGCTGTCATTTAGATGTCGAGTTTTTATTTTTAAATCCCTGCTTAGCATTTTTCATCCACCCTAGAAAGAGAAAAGGTTCCTAATGAATTGTTTAAGGTGGATGAGTTTTTTCTAGCCTTTCTTTCCCATCTGTCACCTCAGACATGAGTTACCCACATTCTGGGAAGGAAGGAGGCAAAGCCAAGAGAATGACTCAAGATGAGCAGTGAAGCCTGGTGGGCTCCACTAGGCTCAGATCCATGACGCCAGGGAGCACCCTCGGTGTGGAGTCACAGAACCAAGCCAGGGAGCACCCTCAGTGTGGAGTCACAGAACCAAGCAGCGAGTCAGGGCCTAGCCACGCACAGTGATGCATGCACGTAATCCCAGTACTTGGGAGGCTGAGACAGAAGGGTTGCAGGTTCACAGCCAGCCTCAGCAACTTAGCAAGGCCCTCCGCAACTTAGTGAGATCCTGTTTCAAAATAAAATAGTTAGTGCTGGAGCGTAGCTCGGAGGTAAAATGCCCCTGGGTTCAATCCCCAGTAACACACACACGCACACACACACACACACACACACACACAAGTCAGTGCCTAACTCAGGGCCTCCCCCAAGACATAAGAAAGGTGAGTCCAACATCAGTCGAGGCAGCATTCCCTTGGAGGTACCTCTCCATCTCTCTGTTGGCTCCAGGCACTTCTTCACTAACTATTCCGTGGGACCTTCCTCATGGTCAACTAGGTTCTACTAAGATATTTAACTGTAAATTGGCTTATGTGGATGACCTACCTGAGGGTATTTAAATTGGGATTTTTGGAAACAAAGAAGAATTGATTAGGGTGGAAAGGACTGAGTTATCACCTAATCCAGGGCTTACAGATTCACATAACTCCAGGGACAGGCGGGTCAGTGCAGATGTGTGAAGCAGGCTTGTGACAACCTCCATGGTGGACGATTGTGGCAGAATGGACAGCCATGCCTCATTTAAAGGCATTCAACTTTAGTTTCTAGTTTCTCAAAACACTTTCTAGGTAAATCATACACACACACACACACACACACACACACACACATACACACACACAAATAAAACCAGCTATACCCTAAATGCAATGCACTGCTTGGGTCCTGGAATAGAAAAATGACATTAATGAAACAACCAGTAAAATGCAAATGAAGCCTGTAGTTTAGTTAATAGTAATGTCCCAGTGTTAATATCCTCATTTTGACAAATCCTCATGTAAGATGTTGATATTACAGGCAGTTTGAGTGAAGGGTATAGGGGAACTTGTACTATCTTTGTAACATTTCTATAAATCTAAATTATTCCAAAATAATAAGTTTATTAAAAATAAAAAGAGCTGGGAATGGTGGTACACACCTGTAATCCTAGTACTTGGGAGTCTGACACAGGAGGATCACAGGTTCAAGGCCAGCCTCAGCAACTTAGCGTGACCCTGATTCAAAATAAAAAGGGCTGAGGGGTGTAACTCAGAGGTAGAATGCCCCTGTGTTCAATCCCCAGTACCAATAATTAATTAATTAACTAATTCACTAACTAATTAATTAATTAAATAAAATAAAAATAGTTATATCTGCAAGTGAGATCTATGATAACAGTAGCTATCACTTGAACAGAGATGGAGCTTATGATGTCTAAGAACTTCATACATACTAATGCATTTATTCATCATGGCAATTCCATCAGGTAAATAAAATTGTTGTCTAAGGCACAGGCAGGTTAAGTATTTTGCCCAAGGTCACACAGCTCCTAAATGGTAGAGTCAGGCTCCTAATCCAAATCACGGTACTTTTTCCTACATCACCCCAAATGAGAGATGTAAAAATATGTGTCAGGATCAGAGGCTCTGTAGGTGATGATATGTACTTGGGGGGAGGGGGACCAAGGCTGAGCTCACAGTGAATCAAATGAGACCCCCTCCTGAGCTGTAAAATTGAAGGGGACACTGCCTCCTCACACCCATTAGGATGGCTACTATCAAAAACAAAACGAAAAACAACAAGTGTTGGCAAAGATGTGGAGAAACTGCAACACTTGTGCACTGTAAAATGGTGCCACCACTATGAAAAACAGTATGGCAGCTACCATATACTATTTAGAGCTACCATATAATCTAGCAATTCTACTTTTGGATATACACCAAAAAGAACTGAAAGCAGGATCTCAAACAGATACGCTTCTACTCATGTTCATGGCAACACTAATCACAGTAGTCAGAAGATGGAAGCGACCCACGTATCCATGGGTGGATAAATGAATAAACAAGCAAATATATATCACATACACAACAGAATATTATTTGGCCTTAAAAAGGAAGGAAATGCTGACACAGGCTACAGCATGGATAAACCCCGAGGACATTGTGCTGAGTGAAAAAAGCCAGTCACAAAACAAATATTGTAAGATTCCACATATGTGAGGTGCCTGGTTGTTAAATTTATAGAGATCTACAGTAGAATGGGTGTTTTCAGGGAATCAGAGGCGGGAGGAATGGGAAGCTATAAGTTTAATGAATGCAGCATTTCAGTTGGGGAAGAAGAGTTGTGGAGATGGAGGGCGGTGATGGTTGCAAAACAGTGTGAACGTACTTAATGCCCCTGGGTCACACTCTCAAAACCGGTTACGATGGCAAGTTATATGTTTTTATACTTGACCAAATTCAAAATAAAATAAAATTTAAAGGGCACTAAAAACACTCAGTTATCCAGAGAGATGACATTTGAACGCAATATTTTAAAAAATCAAAATGAATGCAAAGAAGTCCAAGAGGAAAAATATATCAAAATTTTAAATAAAGAGAGGATCAGAGACAGTGGAGCCTGAGGCAAGAGGAAAAACCAGCAACCCTGATCCTGAAGGACACGCCCCCTGGAGAGCGCAGGGACTCTGAGGGGAGGATAGGCAGGGGCTATGCCTGGAAAGAGCTCCCTAGATCATTCTTTTATTAGCATCCCATCCTCCACTGCCAAAGGGAAGAATCATTTCAACATGTTATTAGATCCTGGAGGAAACTGAGGTCCAAAGAGGTTAACTTCAGAGGTCACCATTGGTTAGCCAATGGATTAATGGAAGAATGTCCAGGAGCTCAATGGCCAGGGAAGGATGCATTTGGGAACCGGAGGCCCTGATGTATTATTTCAGGTCAGCTCTGCCTCAGGGACTCTGTGACCCAGGCCTGGGGATTCTCATCAGCTCACCACACCTACACATCGCTGCCAGATCTTTGGGACATTTAACCCGCCTTCCAGCAGCAGGCTGATTTTTTTTTTTAATGATGCTGCTGAGGATTGAACCCAGGAGCATTCTACCTCTGAGCTATACCCCCAGACCTATTTTATTTTTTATTTTGAAACAGGGTCTCGCTAAGTTGCTGAGAGCCTCAATAAGTTGCTGAGGCTAGCGTAGAACCTGCAATCCTCCTGTCTCAGCCTCCCAAGTGCTGGGATTACAGGCATGCACCACCATGCCTGGTAGCAGGCTGATTTCAAAATGGGTTTCGGCCTAATCACCTGGCACTCTTGCTACCCTAGCCAGCTCACTTGGGAAGTTAAGGATGGGAAGGCAGCTGTAGGACAAGTTTCTGCAGCAACCTGCAGAAGGTTTAGGTTCTGCCATTAACAATGCAAATGCAGGGGAGTGTCTGCTGATTTATTGAATGAAGCCTTTGGCACATCCTGGTGCCCCACAGGGGTTCATCTGGCATTCTCTCCTCAGCCTTGGAGTCACCTGGGGTGCATGGGCTGCATGTGCTAACCAAGTTCCATTAATATTGTCTCAGGGCTCCGGATTTATGGAGGCTTATTTCTTAATTTTTTGGATCCCAGCGATTAGAGTCATGAAATCCCATCATTAGCCCTGAAGGCCCCTACCTTCTCTCTGCATGTTCTCTTTACCAGAAAGCAGATATTCACTTCCTTCTTTCTCAACCAGAGAAAGGGTCTGGCCCTGTCTGCCTCTTGAAGTCATAGCCAGCCCTCCCCAGGCCCTCTCTGGCCTCTAGCAGCACAGCTCTCCCACCCAGTGGCCTCCGCAGCTGCTTCTTTATCTATCATTCTCCTTCCAGCCTCCTCCACTCCCCCAACCACCTGGCCTCTTGCCCCAGTTCAGTGGGTTTCAACTGAATTTTGCCTTGCAGGGGACATCTGACAATGTCTGCACATGTAATGGTTGTCACAACTGGGGCTCATGGGGGGTGGTACTGGTATCCAGTGGGTAGAAGGTCAAGACTGTTGCTAAAGAGTCTACTACAATTCACAGAATACACACACTCACGCAAACACACACACACACACACACACACACACACACACACACATACACACACTCCTGCCCCTCAACAAGGAATCACCTAGTCCAAGGTGTCAATAGTATGGGGCTGAGAAACAGCTCTAGGTAACTGGATCCATTTGCTGAAGTTTAAGCCTCACTTCTTTCTCCAGGAGGGTGGGCTCTGACACCTCTTTCTTGCCACCCTCACCTGCCACCTCCACCACCCCAAATGTATAGCAGACTAAGCCATTTTCAGAGCATGACTCCTTTCCTTCAGGGTTCTGAACTTAGTTTATGTGCTTAGTTGACGAAGTCAAGTTCTGTGTCCATCTTGTGCATGGTTGTGTAATTGATATCTAGTGGTCCCTGTCATATACTAGATGCTCAATAAGTCTTTGAGAGAGAGGCAGGGGAGCTCCTCACCGACACAGACACTTGAGACAAACAAGGTCCCTGCCTTTGTATATCTTCACACAGAGATGGCAGACATTCATCAAATCAGAGCATAGAACTTGACACAGAACTTGACTTCATCAATCTTCAGGCTTTTGGGAAGGTGGTTATTAAACAAGGTATTACAAATATGACGAATGTCCCCAAAGGAAGGGATGGGACCAGGGGCACCCAGGCCAAGGGTGTCTAAACTGGTCTGAATGGGAATGGTCAAGGAAGAGCTCCCTTTTCTCCTTCCTCCTTCTTGTGGTCCTCCTCCTTGGTCTCTGCCTCGAATCTCAGGGCTGGGATTAATGTGAATTATGTGCTAAATGACAAGTATTTGAGAAACATCTCTAAAGCCAGTAGGCACAACCTAGCAGTACAACTGCTAGGGAGTAAATAGGAACTCTTGGAGTTTCTGTTATTTATTTTACCTCATCCTTGCTTGAGTTTTTATTCGGGAGTTTGTTTTACAATCTATAATGTTGGGCCCCTGGAAGCAGACTTGGAAACACAGAGCTGCAGGCAGGTTTATTGAGGAGTGGTCTGGGCTCAGGTGATACACCTGTGTGGAAGTGAGGACGACTGGACCAGGTAGAGGAAAACCTGTCCTACATGCACATGGGAGAGAGGCCTCAGACATCCCTAGAGGGAGCTCTGGGGCCGAGATAGCCCTGTGAAGTGGTCCCAAATCAAAGCAAAGGAGTGGAGCCTTGATACCCCCATCGGTCAGGCACTGGCTGTGAGCCACCTGCTGAGAGGACATGACCTTGGGTGAGCAGTTTCCTGTGACTGGGGCAGTTTCCAATCAGGAATACAGCTGTGAGGCATCAGCAACTGATCCCCCCAGCTGCTGGGAAATGGACACATCTGCTCTAAAGAGGGGATCTAGGCAGAACACCACAGTGTTCACCACAAAAATCCATTCTTACAGTGATGCGTGTGAATTTCACACATACATACGTGCATGTATGCACACACACACACACATGCTTAAACTCACACTTAGAGAATCATGTGCCTCAAAATGTTATGCTGATACCATTAGAAAGCTTGATGACTATCAATTTAGAGTAGGGAGGCCCCAATTTAATAAAAGAACCCCTTTTCATCAGTTCACACCCACATTTCCATTTCCATTATTAGCCCCATGTTTCAACAAAGGTCCTCCCAAGCTTCGGTATTAAGTAATGCCTTTATCCCATTTTGAAATTGACATAAGACAAAAACAGCTCTGGGTGATAGAGAGCAGGACAGGGGACAGCAGGGCGACTCTGACGTGGACCCCTGAGTGAATGCAGCGGCGAGGAGTCTGGGTTTGGACCCTGGAGATCTGTAGTAGATACAAGTTCTACTCGTGACTATGAGAACTTGAGTAAGTTAGGAAGTTTGCCTCATGCTCCTTTCCTCATCTATAAAACAAAGATAACATAGCACTTACTTCATGGGATTATTGTGAAGATTAAATGAACTAATGCATGGAAAGCAGTTAAGATGTGACTGAGACACGGTAAGCTCTCAAAATAGGTGTTACTCAACATCTTTAGCCTGCATGGTTTTTCCCAGGGAGATGGGGGATTGCGGCTTTTGAAATTATCATGGAGCCCTTCATATCAGTTAAGATAAGGTGTTGCTAGCTGGTATGGCAACTCCACGGTCTTCAAACACCAAGAGTCCTACTAGCATTTTGCTGTTTTATCTTCAACGTGAAGTTCTTACCTCATGGTCCAGTATAGCTTCTCCAGCCCCAGACATCATGTCTGCGTTCCAAGCCAACTGGAAGGAGGAGGTCATACCCTCTACCTTTAAGAACATTTCATGAAAGCTTCACACCTGCTTCTGCATCCATCTTAGGAACCAGAACTTGATCCTATGGTCATGTTTAGCTGCAAAGGAGGCTGGGAAATGTAGTCTTTGTTCTGGGCAGCCATGTGTTGAGCTAAAATATGGAGATGGGTCTATTTCTGAGAAGAATAGGGAACAATCAATAGTCTCTGCTGATGTCCTGACTTTGCTCTAAATGTCAGAAGGGCAGGAGGGCACAGCCCACTGCCCACAGTGTACCACTGATAACTCACACCGAATCCAGAAGGACCTCTGGAACGGCTCCTGCCTTTGCCTGCAACTGGCCACTGCCATCCCTCAGAGCTCGCCTTGGTGTGGAATCTGCAATGGGCTCTGACCAAACCACACTTTGAATGGCCTCTGTGCTCCTGGCCCCTCAGGGAAACTCTTCTAGGGATAGAGGTGTTTTTATCTCACACCCCCTATATATTTCCCCTCCTATGCTGGCTCCAGCCACTCCCTTTCCTCTGTTTCTCAGTGTCTTGGCTGGAGATGGAGAGGTCTTAGGGGTGCTGTGTTTCCGGGCAGGAGGGACTGAGTTGTACACCAGCCCAGCCAGACAGCTATGAGACAGACAGGCGTGTTCGCTGCATAGGGACTGCTTCCTACTGCCACTCCTGTCATGTTCAAAGCGTTTGCATCACTTTGAAGCTCACTATGATGTATAATTATAGTGCACCAATAAAAGTATTTTTAAAAAGAGGAAAAATATAAAATAACATTTCTAAGAATCAGACCCAAGTTCTAGTCCTGGTCTTGACTCCTGTCGTGCAAACCTGTCTCCGTGTCTTCTCCACTTTGAGGTCCTCTGTACCAAAAGCCCCCTGTGAATAGTCTGCCTTGGTGTGTGCCTGCCCCAGAAGGAGGTGGTGGCGGACTCTCAGTTTCCCCTAGGACACCAAGGGTATAATACCAAGCTATTATCCGGTATGGTCCCCAGGACCATGAAGAACTCTTGCTGGGAGCTGAACATGTGGCCCTAGGAAGGCCCCAGTTACTCAGGCAGCCCCCAGAGGGCAGTAGACTTTAATCGTTATCAAGGCCAAGTGACTGCCTGCTGAGCCCTGCCAGCCCTGTGTGACCTTTACACAATACTATATTACTAAAGAGAAAAAGAATTCATAGTTAATAGGCATCCACTGTGTGCCAGGAACTGAACCAGGGGCTTAAATTGGCTCATTAGATTCTTCCAACAGATCTTTGAGATGGGGAGTTTTAGCTCCATTTTACAAATGAGGAAACTAAAGTTCAGAGAGGTTGAGTCACTCACCCAAGGCTGCAGAGCTAGGAAGTAGTGAGACCAGAACTAGAACTTGGGTCTGATTCTTAGAATATGTTATTTTATTTTTCCTCTTTTTAAAAATACTTTTATTGGTGCAGTATAATCATACACCATGGTGAGGTTCAAAGTGACGCAAACATACATGTACGCAGATCCTGGAGTGTCCCCTCGGGTCCCACCCTGCTACCCCTTCTCCCTCCCAGTACGTGTTAGTGAGATTAATAGTGATACCTTTGTATAAGACATCACATCATTTGAACTGTTTCCTTCCTCAATCCTCTTTTCCCTCCCTGCCTTTCTTCCCCTAGTCCCCTTCTACTGATCTTTCTCCTCATTTATTCGAAGTCCATTTTGTTTCCTCTTTTCTCTCTGGCTTCTCTCATTTTCATATGAGAGAAAACATACAACCTTTGACTTTCTGAGACTGGATAATCTCACTTAGCATAAGACTCTCTAGTTCCATCCATTTTCTTGCGAATGGCAGGTTCTTAGAGTATTTTTTTTTTTTTTTTGCGGTACCGGGAATTGAACCCAGGGGAGTTCTACCTCGGCACTATGCCCCCGGCCCTATTTTTTATACTTTATTTTGAAACCGGGTCTCACAAAGTTGCAGAGGGCCTCACTAGGTAGAGAGAGAGAGAGAGAGAGAGAGAGAGAGAGAGAGAGAGCTGAGGCTGGCCGCAAACCTGGATCCTCTGGTCTCCGCCTCCCAAAGTACTGGGATTACAAGCGTGCACCACCACACCCGGCGAGTATGTTCTTTATAAGAGTTGTTTCTCATGAAATGCATATGAGTAGTCAACGGTGTGGGAAGTGGGGGTGTGGAGAATCAGCAAAATTAATGTAGCAGATATTTACTAAGTACCTACTAAACGCCAAGCATGGGGGATACAAAGAGGAAGGATACACAGCCCCTCGCGGAATGTCATTTTGGCCAGGGGCATGGTCACGGACAAATTATTTCAGGTCAGTTTATTTAGGGCAAAGATACATAACACAGGATATAATGTCTTTGTAGCAACATAATCCATACTTAGCTGGGAATTTAAGGGGAAGGGAGTAGAAGCAATCATAGGAGGCTTCCTGGAGGGGACAATCTCTGAGTCTTAGAGTGAATTTTTGGCAAATAGGCAAAACTTGTATAAGGTATTCTAAGCAGAGGGCACAACATATGCAAATATCAGGAGGCAGGATCAACAGAGTTCTATTCCAGCCATACAGTCAATAGGCATTGTCTCCAGTATTGTATTGTAACACACGCAGGAAACATTTTCCACCAGATAAATGCATTCTTCTCCCACAATGCCTGATCAAGGCTCCCTGGTCCCTCAGTCAATTTGTGGTGCCGTTCCTATCTTTTTCTCCTGCCTCAGCCTCGATCCCGCTCCCACCTCCTCCCCCTGCTCTCTGGTTCTTTAGGAAAAGTGTTCTCATTCTTGTCATGTTGCTGAAATTCCATCTCACTTGTGTTCAGTGGAGCCACAAGGAATACCGTACTGCTTGGGGTTCTGCTGGGAGGCTGGGGAATGAAATTCTCCAATGAGGGCGGTCTTTGCAGAGACGTTAACCTCCTTAAGGAAGGCTGGGCCCATCTGCTTCCTCCATCCTCCCCAAGCATGGTTTCTAAGCAGCTCTGGTTCAACACAGCCCTCAAGGGAGCTTTGCTTTCTATGGGTTCCCAGGTTTCAGCTGCCAGGACTCCTGAGGGGGGTGGGGATCCTCAGTTCCCCCAGGTCCCTGCTATCGTGGACTTTCCCCATACCTGCACGCTGGGTCCCAACCTCTCTATTTCTCTTTCTGCACTTACTCAGGCTCCTTCTTCCCCATCCCTCTCCCCCATCCCCTGCACATGGTAGCCTACACTCAGAAAATTATATCTTACAGGCTTCAGTCAGAGGCAGGAATTTCCAAGGGTGAGACTTTAACATCAGAGTTCTAGGACATCTCTCCCCCAGCAATTCCCGGGTGGGAGCCTCCTCTGGCACTTCTGAACTCATCCCAACCTACGAAGGAGGTAGTAGGACACAGAGTTAGGTAAATAGACTCTTCTACTCAAAGTTCGAATCTGGCCTCTGCTGCTTCTTGGTTGGGTGACCTCAGCCAAGTGACTGGAATTCTCTGAACTCCTGTCTGCTTGTCTTGTAAAGCAGGAGGTAGAGGTGCGACCATGCATGTAAAGCATTTGTCACAGACCATGAGCACAGCACCCCTCGCCAGCTTTCAGGCTCCTCTCGCTCAAACACTTATTCATTTGACAAACAGTGAACCACTACCGTGTGTCAGGTGAGAACACAAATGTGAACAAAACAAAGATGCCTCTGGGTTGGGATCATGTGACCGTGTCATAGTGAGAGAAGATGTGGAAAGAGGGCATCTTTGAATTGTGGCCAAGTCACTTACAAGGGCCAACACCCCTACTGTGTGAAGGGCAAATACACTAAGAAAAAGGCTCTTAGCAGCTACTCTCCCTGCCTATTATCTGGCATATGGTAGACAGTTCCTGAGGATTTTCTTTTATTGGTGGTTTGGTCATGAAAAATATTCAAACCAAGTGTGTGGCAAAGAACCTGTTATTCTTGCATTCTTGGAGCTCACGAAAATGCAGGACTGTCATTCAGGTAGAAGAAACTCTGATCCAACTGAATGTGTATACATATGCTGTGACTATAAAATAATAAATGTATTTGTCAATTATCCTTACATTTTGTGATTATAAAACCATAAATGCTTATTGTAGAAAGGTTTAAAAATACAAAAGACAATAAAGAAAAGAATATAATAACTTATACCAATACTTAGTGGTTTAGTGCAGCATTCTCAAAGTGTCATTTGAAGACCTTCTAGAGGTGCTGAGATCTTTCAGGGGGTCCTTGGGGCCAGAATTATTTTCATACCAATACTAGCCTATTAGCTGTTTGTTCATTCCTATTCTCTCGTGAGTGTATAGTGGAGTTTTCTGGAAGCTACATAACATGTGATATGTCATAGCTCTAACAGCTGTATGCTTGTGCATTCCCTCTTTTAAGGTTTTTAATTTTTAATTTTGAGTACAGTAAATACTGATGTAATCATACAAACAAAAGTTCTTCATAATTCTTAATACTTTTCAAGAGTATGAAGGGGTCCCAAGAGCAAACTAAGAACCATTGGTTAGGTGTACAGTACTTTTTTTCCAGTCTTAGGCCTGTGAATGTGTCTAATCATAAAAAATTAACATCATATTATATGCATGCTTTATATCCTACTTTTTCACTTAGTTAACATACTAGATACAAATATATATATATGACATTAATATGTCTGTTATTAAATATCCTCTAAACAATAATAGCACTTCTATGACGCTGTTACTATTCCAAGTACTTCACACAGCAACCCTTAGAACTATCATAACATCCATTTTTTTATTTCACTTCATTTACTGGTACATTGTAGTTATACATTTTGATACATGTCAGGGTATCAGAAGCATGTATGAACACATTGCTCATTTAGCCCTCCCTCAAATCCCACCCTATTCCCTCCCCCTTCCCTCCTTTTCGTGCTCAGCATAGTGATTAATTCTGATAAGTGTGTGTATGTACATCATGTGCATTAGTGTATTTCCCTCTTCCTCCCTCCCATCTCCCTCAGGTTGCCTTCTTTGCTCAACTAAAGTTTTCTCCTTCTTAGTCTGGAGTCCCTTCTAAGTCCCATTCTCCCTAGCTTCCACATATTAGGGAGAACATCTGACTTTTCACTCTTTGTGACTGATTAATTACACTTAGCATAATGTTCTCCAGTTCCCTCCATTTCCCTGTAAATGATGTAATTTTATTCTTCTTTATGGCTGCGTAAAATTCCATTGTGTACATATCCCATAGTCTTGTAATCCATTAATCTGTTGATGGACACCTTGGCTGGTTCCAAAGTTTGACAATTGTGAATTGTGCAGCTATAAACATAGATACACATGCATTAATCTGGTAGTTTGGTTCCAGTTCTTTCGGGTAGATGCCTAGAAGTGATATTGCTGGGTCATATGGTAGGTTCATTCCCATACTTCTGAGGATCCTCCACACTGTTTTCCAAAGTGGTTGCACTAATTTGCAATCCCACCACCAGTGTATTAGAGTTCCTACTTCTCCACATCCTCGCCAGCATTTGTTGTTGTTTGTGTTTTTAATGATTGCCATTCTAATTCCGGTTAGGTGAAATCTCAGGGGAGTTTTGATTTGCATCTCTCTGATTGCTAATGATGTTGAATATATTGGGCATTTGTATTTCTTCTTCTGTGAAGTGTCTATTTAGTTCACTTACCCATTTTTTGGTTGGATTATTTGTTTTTTTAGTGGTGATTTTTTTAAGTTCTCTGTATACTCTAGATATTAGTCCTCTATCAGAGGAGTAGCTGGCAAAAATCTTCTCCCATTCTGTCAGCTCTCTGTTGAGGTTCTTGATTGTTTCCTTTGCTGCACAAAAGCTCTTCAGTTTAATGCAATCCCACATATTGATCCTCATTTTAATTTCCTGTGCCTTTGGGGTCTTGTTGATGAAGTCTTTACCTGTGCCTATGTGTTGAAGTGTTGGACCTATGCCCTCTTCAAGTAACTGCAAGGTCTCTGGTCTGATTTCTGGGTCTTTGATCCATCTTGAATTGACTCTTGTACAAGGTGAGAATGTGGGGTTTATTTCTATTTTTCTGCATATGGTTAGCCAATTTTGCCAGCACCATTTGTCAAAGAGGCTATCTTTTTTACAGTGGATGTTTTTAGCCCCTTTGTCAAAAATCAATTGGCTGTAGGTGTGTGGATTTGTTTTGGAGTCTTCTATTGGTCTATGTGTCTGCTTTTGTGCCAATACCACGCTATTTTTATGACTATGGCTTTGTAGTATAGTTTGAAGTCAGGTATTGTGATGCCTCCTGCATGGTTCTTGTTGCTGAGAACTACTTTGGCTATTCTGGGTTTTTTGTTGTTCCAAACAAATTTAAGGACAGATTTTTCTATGTCAGTGAAGAATGACTTTAGTAATTTAATGGGTATTGCATTGAATCTGTAAATCACTTTTGGAAGAATGGCCATTTTGATGATATTTATTCTGCCTACCCAAGAGCATGGGAGATCTTTCCATCTTCTAAGATCTTCTTCAATTTCTTTTTTCAATGTTTTATAATCTTCCTTGTAGAGGTCTTTTACCTCCTTGGTTAGGTTTATTCCCAAGCATTTTTTGTTTTGGGGGTATCATGAGTGGAAATGTCTTCTGGATTTCTTTTCCAGTGGATTTATGGTTGGCATAAAGAAAAGCTTCTGATTTTTTTAAGATTGATTTTGTATCCAGACACTTTCCTGAATTTGTGGATCAGTTTTATGATTTTTAGTTGAGTTTGTTGGATCTTCTAAGTATAATATCATGTCATCTGCAAATAGAGATAGTTTCAGTTCCTCTTTCCTATTTGTACTCCTTTTATTTCCTTCTCTTGCCTTATTGCTCTGGCTAGAGTCTCCAGTACCATATTGAAAAGGAGTGGTAACAGCAGCATCTGTTACCACATTAAGATGCTGTTAGTGGTAACAGCATCTTAATTTCTCCCCTTATTTCTTCTCTGACCCATTCCTCATTCAGCAGTGTGGTGTTCAGTCTCCACGTGTTTATGAAGTTTCTCTGGGTCTTCTTATAGTTGATTTCTAGTTTCATTCCATTATGGTCTGAAAAGATGCAGGGGATTATATCACATTTTTTGAACTTGCTAGTACTCACTTTGTGGCCTAGGATATGGTCTATTTTAGAGAAGGTTCCATGAGCAGCTGAAAAAAATGTGAATTCAGCTGTAGTTGGGTGGAATATTCTGTATGTGTCTACTAGGTCCATTTGGTTTATGGTGTTCCTTAGGACTGAGGCACCTTTACTGACCTTTTGTCTTGAAGATCGATCTAGTGGTGTGAGAGGGGTGTTGAAGTCTCCCAATATTATTGTATTGGGATCTATGTGTGATTTAATGTCACGAAGAGTTTCTTTTATGAAGGTGGTTGCACCTATGTTTGGGGCATAAATGTTGACTATTGTTAAATCCTCTTGCTGGGTTGTTCCTTTTACCAGTAAGAAATGACTTTCTTTGTCTCTTCTGATAAATTTAGGTTTGAAGTCTAATTTGTCTGATATCATAATTGCTACTCCTTCTTGTTTTCGAGTTCCATTAGCATGGATTACCTTGCTCCATCCCTTCACCTTTAGTTTGTGTGTATCTTTACTTGTAAGGTGTGTTTCTTGCGGGCAGCATATAGATGGATTGTGATTTTTAATCCATTTTTCCACCTTATGTCTTCTGATTGGGGTGTTGAGGACATTTATATTCAGAGTGATTATTGAAAGATGGGTTTTCATTCCTAACATTTTGAGATTTAATTTCTGTTTGAGGTAGTGTTTGTTCTTTGCCTAGTTGTTTGATGGAGATCACTGTTTCTCTGGTTCTGGCGTTTCCTTATTATTTCTTCTTTGTAATTAATCTCTTTGAGTATTTTCTCTAGTGCTGGTTTGGAAGACATAAAGTCTTTCAGCTTCTGTTTGTCATGGAAGGTTTTTATTTCCCCGTTAAATTTGATAGATATCTTTTCTGGGTTGATAAATCTTGGCTGGAAGTTGTTTTCTTCCAGAGTTTGGAATATGTCGCTCCAGGCCCTCCTGGCTTTCATGACTTGGTTTGTAAGGTTGGAAGTGATTCTTATTGGTTTGCCTCTGAATGTTACTTGCTCTTTTACTTTCTCTGCCTTTAAGATTCTCTCCTTGGCCTCTACATTAGTCAATTTGATTATTATGTGGTGTAGTGAACCTCTTCTCTGATCTTGTCTATTAGGGGTTCTATATGTTTCCTGTACCTGTGTGTTGACCGCTTTTTCTGTTTGGAAAATTTTCTAATATTACTTCTCTGAATAGATTACTGATTCCTTTGGTTTCAGCTTCTATTCCCTCTTCTATGCCTATTATTCTTAGGTTTGCTCTTTTAAGACTGGCTGAGATCTCTTCAATGTCCAATTCATGCTGTCAAATTGTTTTTTCTAATTTATATACTATGTGTTCATTTTTGGAGAGGTCATCTTCTAAGAGTGAGATTCTGTTTTCCATGTGGTCTAGTCTACTGTTGATGGTCTGTATTGATGACTTCATTTCAATTATTGCATCCTTCACTTCCTTTAGAGCTTCTTTGTGATTCCTGTTCAGGGTGTCAGATTCATTGTTTATTTGATCCTTCATCACTTTCAGGCTTCTCTGAATTCTTTTCAGAAATCCTGTATCATTTCTACTATTAAAGTTCTGAATTGTCCTTTTGGCAATCTTTGCACTTCTGTGTTGGCGGGTTCTGTTGTTGTGGGATTGTGGGAGCTCATTGTTTCTTTGCTATTCTTCCTTTTCATGATTTCAGGTTTCTTATGTTTATACCTTTGTTGCTTTTGTAGCTCTCTCTCCCTCTCTCACTCTGTAGGTTTCTTAAGTCTGATCTCTCTCCCTTTATAGTTTCTTATTCTGGAGGTAGATAGTTGCTACTAGGTGAGCCTTAAAGGTGAATAGCCTTTACTGAGTGGTTATTCTCACTTTCTCGGTATAATGTTTATTTGAAGGCCCAATTTTTGGTCTCCTTCAGTGATTGGGACCCTTGCCTGGTGCCTCTCACTACCTGTGCAAGCGACCAGTGCCTCTATTGCCCCTCTCACTGCAAGTGTGGGTCTCTGTGTTCTCCACTTGGGCTGTCCTTGTCTCTCTCTGTCTACACCTATGGCAGGTGTCACCAGCAGGGGGCCCCGGGCTTGTGTCTCTCTTTGTCTACAGAAGCAGTGGATATCTCTTTGACCCAATTCTGTGCAAACACGGAACTCCACATTTTCCACAGAGAGGGCTGGTTTGGTCCAAGTTTCCCCAAGTACCACAACTGTATGTCCTGTGGCAATCCCTGGGGACTCTATAAGGGTGCTGTGACCCATAGGCTGCAAGTCTGTCCCACCCAAATGTCACCAGGGACTGTCTGCTTATCCACACATCTACTGCATCCCACAGCAGATCCCACTCCCTCCTCCACCGGGGCAATCTGCACTGTCTCAGACCCTGCGAGTCCCTGTGGCCATGCTGGGTGGTCTCCCCCTGGGGCGGCTCGTTGACTTACATTCTTGTTGAGTGACGCTCTTAATATCTAGGGAGGGCGTGGGCTCAGCCGCTGCCGCAGGTTTTGGTCAGGCCTGCGGGCACTGGGGACTCTGCCGAGCGTGGATCAAACTGCTGCTTGCTTTTGTCGCTGCCTATCCTCTGCTGTTGCTGGTTTTACAACAGGTGCCTGGCTTCTTTGTTGGTGGCCTGCAGAAGTCGCCAGCACGGCCTGACCAAGATGGCACCACAGCCTCTTCTGCCGCCGCAGCAGTTCAGGTGTGTGTCGCGCGTGGAACGAGTTGCTGCTCGCCTTCACTGCTGCTATTCTGTAGTTGCTGGATTCACAACAGATTGCTGGCATTTCTATTGGTCTTGTGTGGAAGCCACAATGCTGGTAGCCGCTGGTAATTTCCTGCCAAGATGGCACCACTGCAGCCACTGTCGCTGCCACTGTTTGGTGTCTTTTGAGTGTGAAGCAAGTCGCTGCTTGCTTTTGTCTTTGCTGACCTGCAGTTGCTGAACTTACAACAGGTCTCTGGTTTCTCTGCTGGTGACATGTGGAAGCCGCAATGCCAGGAGCGGCCGGCGCGGTCCGGAGAAGATGGCACCGCCACCGTTCCTTAGGTAAGGCTCTTGGAGCTTTTTACTTTCCTTTATTTTGTCTTCTGGCTTTGATTCCATTGTGTTTCAAAGTTTTCATTGTTTACTTCAAGTTTTTGTTGCTTTTCTTCTCCTGTCGAGAAGTTGCTTTCACAGCGATTGAGATCCAAGTCTCAGAGATCGCAACATGGTAGCTCCCTTAGTCGCCATCTTGGAACTCCATAACATCTGTTTTTTAAAATTCAATTAATTTCCTAAGTAATTTTTAAGTTAAGAACCCTGTCCAGGGTTCTACAGCCAGGGAAGCACAGAGCTGGAATTCAAACCTAGGCATTCCTAATGCACAGTATTTCATCATCTAAATGTTCCAGAATTTATATTCCCATTTTACAATTTAGGGGCAATTAACTTTTTAATTCTTCACTAATATAAAATAACACTAAAGCCGGGTGTGGTGGCACATGCCTATAATCCAAGTACTTGGGAGGCTGAGACAGAAAGATCACAGGTTCAAGGCCAGCCTCAGATGCCCTTAGTGAGGTCCTCTGCAAGTTAGTGAGACCCTGTTTCAACATAAAAGAACAAAATAGGGCTGGGGGTGTAGCTCAGAAGTAGAATGCCCCTGGGTTCCATCTCCAGTACCAAAAAATGAATAAATAAGTAAATAAATACACTAAGTGTTCTTGAACATACAGCTTCATTGGGATCTCTGATTATTTCCTGTAACAAATTGTCAGAAATGAAATGATCTGGTCAAGGATGTCTCGACTTTTTCAAAATATTAATGTACATTGGCAAGTTATTTTCCAAGAATCTGTATCCATTCACTCTTTCTGCTTTAAACACTGGAAGAGTGCTTGTGCCAACTATCCTCAGTGATAATTGTGCAAACATAGTGACAAGGGAAAGGTGTTTCCAGGCTTTCCTGAGCATTACTTTAATCTCTAGGGAAGGTAAACACCATTTTAAACATTTTTTTACCATTTATATGTCTTTTAGTGTAAATTGCTCGTTTTTATAGTCTATTGTTCTCTGATGAGATTAACCTGAGTTTTATTTATTCATTCTTCAGTTTATGCCTCAAAGTGAGTGTTGTCCACATGAGTGATCATTTAGGAACTTAATTTAATGACAATACGATTTAATAAAAAATATTTAAAACTCCTTTCTGGGAATTTGCATGAAAAATACCTTATAAATGACATAGGAAAAGATGAAATACTTTGTATAAAGCATTATTATTTATATTGTTCACTAACCTTACTTACCAGGTTGGACCCAAATGATTTTTTGGCTATCCACTGATATCAAATCCACACATAAGGGACTGGAGTTTTCATTACAGGAGTTACCTGTAGTAGACACTGTTGGTGCCCTGCTTAAATCCCTCTTTACTTGGCCAAGACTCATTCCTTCAGTGTTATGAATAAAGGCTACTAATGACCTACAGCTATTCCTTCCTCTGGGCATTTTCTGCTGAACAAGTATGGCTTCCAACATCGGTTAGCCACCTTTCATACCCTGAGAGCAGCCAGTTGCCAATGGCTACCATAAGGATTCAAAAGGCTGACATTCTTGCCTCAAAGGGGGGACCAACAATTTGGTGCAATATTTTTTTTCTGATACTAAGGATTGAACCCAGGGGCATTCTACCTCTGAGCCACACCCCTAGCCCTATTTTATTTTATATTTTATTTTGTAACAGGGTCTAGCTAAATTGTTGAGGCTAGGCTTGAACCTGCGATCTTCCTGTCTCACCCTCCAAGTACTGGGGTTACAGGCATGTACCACCATGACCTGCAGTTTGGTGTAGTTTTTACTCTAGAAATTCCATGGGACCAGACTGATATTGGTCTTTAGCTGAGACCACATCTTCACTTAGCTTGTTTCACTTGCTCTGCTCTGCTTCCCTCGCTTCTCTTCTCCCTAGAGCAATTTTTCAATAAATCACCAGCTGAAGCTTTGCTAAGACAGTTGGTACCAACACTGATCATAGGAATTGGATTGTAAGGACAGGGTCTTAGAGGTAGGTGGCTCACTGTTGGATGGCCACAAGGACCCCTCCTTGCAGTAGGTGAAGTATTCATCATCCTTGGCATGCTGTAGTGGTAAGATAGCTAAGAGCTATACCTGCGGTGAACTGGGACAGGACATAGGTAGAGGGGATGCACTAGTTAGTGAAGTGTCTCTGACATGTGAGAGGTACGGAGCAAATAGTAAACCTGAGACAGAACTGGGAGACACTGCTAAGTGTCCTTGACTCATAGAAGAGAGAAAACATAGAGTTCAAATGCATCAGCGGTTGAAAGCAGAGAGTCTCCTTGGTGTCACTTAAAGATAGTCATCCCCTGCAGCCAGATAGCAGACAGAGCTGGAGAGCAAACATGGGAAGCAGAACTTCAAAGCAGACCATTCTCAGCTTAGGCAAATATCCTATGCCAAAGACAGGACCCCGCTAGGAAAACAGTGGAACCCTAAGACTTAGGTTACAGTTATCTGGGGAGATGCACCTAAGACCCCTGAATCCCAGATTTCAGATTTCCTTTAATTTTCTTGGCATGCATAAATGGACCACTTCCCCTTTGTTGAAAGATAAACTCCCTTCCTTTTTTTTTTTTTTGAAGATAATACTGAGGCCTCAGATGAGGCAGGTGCCTTACAAGACAATGTTTGCTATTCTTAGTATCAACCATCATATTCCCTCCTGGCCACCAGACCTATAATTAGGGCCAAATCTTATGTGGTAATAGGGAAGTACTAGACCTGCAAAGGGAGGAGAAGAATTATATGTCAAAGAAGGTATAGCAACTGGGTGGGTGGAACACGTGGATGCTAGACAAAGGTGGGAAGATAAGGGAATGTTTGCCAAAATGGGCCTTAGGAGACATATCTAATATGCTGCTGGGGTCATTATGAGTAGTTTAGAAAAGTGATCAGTTGCATTAAATTAGATAGAGGTGTCAAACTGCATGGTAGACGATGGAGTTATTGCACAGGAAGGGATTAAAAGTCTCAGAGGACTGAGTGTGCTAAAGTGAGTCAATTACCTAAGACTGGAAAACCCATCAGCTATGTTTCTTTATTTACCCAGGTGAAAAGGAATGCACTGGGAAGGGCTGAGGGTGGGTACCACAACTACGGAGAAGTTCTATAGAGGTTGTTTTCTTGTGGATGTCTTGAAGATAACAATAGAAGATGCTACACTGGAATAGCACCCAGGAAAGTCTGACCTACAAGTTTCTATGAGAGTGGCTAATATTGTGTACTTTTCCCAGGGGAAAGATAGATTGTGGCCAATAAGAATATTTGCTTATCATTACAAATATTTGCATAACATATAAAATCAAATGAGATGAAGAATGAATGAACAGAAAGCTGAGGTCAGCCATCCCAGTAGAAAATTAGAATCTCTTGCCTAGTTTTCAGACCTCAGACAATTCCCAGAACCATAACCCATTGACTGCAAAAAGAATTGGGTCCCCATGGGCCCAATATGGACCCATGCTGCAGCATCATATCAAGTATACACCACAGTGATTTCCCCAGTCCTTCACCAAAGGGAGCCATGGCAGTGGCAAAGATAACTATGTACTGGGAAAAGGAATCCCAGTTGTTTCAAGTGATATCAGATACAAGAGCAAAAGTGATCCTGATACATGAGAACCCAAAGTACCATCAGGTCATAAATGGAGTCCTGACTAGGTCTCTCACAGCTGATGAACTGAGTCCATAGTCATCTGTCTAGCTCCCAATGTATAAATAGGACAGGCATTGTGCGCAGTTGGCAGAACACTTACATTGTTTCAAAGCAATTGTAGTAGGGAAGACCATGAGCAAATCCCCAAAACACCACCCTTTGGTTGGTCAAGACAGTATACCAAAACACTCTGTATGCTATGGGGAATGGACAATTGGTGCCACCTTTGTACACATAAAAGATATAAGGGTGGTAGTTCTCATAATATCCTCATTTAATTTATCAATCTGGCCTCTGAAAAAATGGATTGGAGAGGAAACAGTATACCGCTGCAAATTAAACTGAGTTATAGTGTCAACTGCAGCTATTTTCACTAGTGAAGATTAGCACATACTCATATACATGCTATTTAGCTATTTCCTGGCAAATATTTTAAATGCCCATCAGAAAGAAGGATCAGGGATGGGGGTATAAAAAGGAAAAGCTCGCTGGGTGTGGTGGCACATGCCTATAACCCTAGTACTTAGGAGACTGAGAGAGGAGGATCACAAGTTCAAGGCCAGCCTCAGAAATTTAGAAAGACCCTGTTTCAAAATAAAGAATAAAAAAAAAAGCTGGGGGTGTAGCTCAGAGGTAGAATGCCCCTGGGTTCAATTGCCAGTACTGTCTCTCTCTATATATATGTGTATACTATTGCCAGTATTATATACATGTATATATATATATATATATATATATATATATTCAGAAGTAGTTCATATATATATATATATATGTTCAGAAGTAGTTGACATGCAGATGTGATTAACAACATACTTTCACAGTTTTGTCTCAGGGCTCTGTCCCCCTCTCTGTCACAGTCTGAAGAGACCTAGACCATCGGACAATTATGAAAGCATCACACTGAGTCACTAACATTGTGGATATCATGGTAATCAAGCCAGATGAGAAGGGGCAGATTCTCTGGATGTCTTGGCAAGATGCACATGCTTCAAGGGGTAGGAGATAAATGCTTACCATGTTGGTGACGTTCTCAGGAGTCCAGCAACCTTTGGCATCCTGGATTATCCTGTTTAATAAGTTGTTGTACTTTGTACCAACTAAGAAAGAAGCACAATGCTTGACATACTTGACAGACATCTTTGGGTTTAGGAGGCAGCATATTCCTTGTTGGATGCTGATCCTTTTATGGGGTGACAGAATAATCCTTGATGGAGTAGGGCCTAGGATACTCCTCCAATAAATCTCTTTTTGCACGTGTGTGTGTGTGTGTGTGTGTGTGTGTGTGTGTCTCACTGGGGATTGAAGCCAGGGGCATTCCACCTCTTAGCTACACCCCCAGCCTATTTTATTTTTTTTATTTGAAACAGGGTCTAAGTTGCTGAGGGCCTTGCTAAGTTGCTGAGGCTGGCATTGAACCTGCAATCCTCCTGTCTCAGCCTCCTAAGTACTGTGATCACAAGTCCAATAAATCTCTTAAATTAGCATACAAGTCCAATAAATCTCTTAAACTAGCCTTCCCATTCAAGGCTGTCCTTCTAGCGAACCTGACCTGAGACAAGTACTTCAGAAGGGACCAGAATGCCCAAAGCCAGGAGACGGAACACCTGAGTTAGTTCTACTGGATTTTCTTCTGGCCAAATGATCCAAGCATGTTACTTTCTCTTTCTTGGTCTCCATCTTCTCAAATGTAAAACACGGTGTCAGTGTTGGTTCAGCATTTCTTAACCTTCTTCCATCAGATAACAAACATGACAGATAGAATGTACACGTATGACATACTCCCAAGGGTGTGCCCATCAGAACCCATAAGAGAGGCTACATATTAAATGCAGTTCCCAGAAGGCAGCCTGTAAGTACACCCCTCCCTCCCACTCCAGAAAGCATATGGGAATGCAAAGGGTAAAGGTGGGATAATATAATAGGGATAACCTTGACTCTGTTCTAATTTGTTTGTTAAAATATCATTCATAATCTATTATAGTTTAATGTGCTTATAAAAATTTTTTGAACAAATCTCACTATGGGTGTGCCTTGACAACATGCTTCAGAATTGGTAGTTAAAATTTTTTTAAGATTACTTTCCACCTCCAAAGTTTGAGATTCCGAAAACGACTCCCCAAAAAGGAGTTCTGAGATCTTTGTATAATGTCAGTGCCCATGTGATACTTGAGGCAGAAGCCCTCCTTTTTTAGTCTAAGCTAAATATGTACCTGGTAGATGCCTCATTCAGTCATTCATCCCATATTTACAGAGCATCTATTCTTGTGCTACTTCTAAGATTCTAGAGGTGGCGAATTGATTAAAATCTAGTGTCATAGCTTTACAGTAGTATTTCAAGAAGTTCAGGTAAATAAGTGAAGTGTCAAGGTAAAAAGGGTTCTGTAGGAAAGAAATAGGAAAGAAAGAAAGAAGGAAGGAAGGAAGGAAGGAAGGAAGGAAGGAAGGAAGGAAGGAAAGAGAGAGAGAGAGAGAGAAAGAAGAAAGAAAGAAAGAAAGAAAGAAAGAAAGAAAGAAAGAAAGAAAGAAAGAAGAAAGATTGGATTAATGAAGGTCGATCAGATTTCTTCGCTTGCAGAACTTCTCAGGTTGATTAATCTAATCAGTTAATATGCTGCGAATCTCCAGCAGAGAAATTTAGTCTGCAGTATTTTCCCAAGATTCTGAACATGGCACCCCAATTGAACAAATGCTTCAAGGAAAAACTGGCCTTACAGCAATAGAGGTTTCAGTGGTTCCTGAGTAGTTCACAATAACTTTGCAGTGATTCTACCCATGCTCTTCTACCCACCACCCAGAGAGTGATATATAGTGATATCTACTAAATGTGCTTTACTTCCTTCCTCATTATTTCCTTCCCAAAGGAAACAGTGACTCCACCATGGAGAGTTTATTACTATCCCTCTCGGGTACTGATAGACTTTGTGAGCTCAAAGGACCAGTGGTCAAAACATCCAGGTCTGGACCTTCCCTTGACACTAAGTAGTAAGGTGACTAGGGTAAAAGACAAAAATTGTATTAATGAGATACAATAATTAAAATAAAACTGATTGTGTTTGTGAAATGAAATGATGGTTTTCAAATGTTGTTTAGAGGTGGATTTTTAAAAACAAATTAAACCACTTGCCATATTTACAGGCTCATGGCCCATGAACATCTTGAAGATGAGACCCTGGGAAGTAATATTAATGGCTCCAGACATTAAACATTGTATGCCTGAGCTATGCTAAGTATTTTATAGTCAGATCTTTGCTCATAGGCCACCTTCTTAAAGAAGTCTTCCTAACTCTCCCATCTCAAATAACCTCCCCATCACTCTTTATGCCCCAATCAGGTTTATGCTTTTTAAAATTTATCACTGCCTAACAGTATATTGTATATTTTTCTGCTGTTTGTGTGTCTCTTCAACTGGAATTTATGCTCCAGGAGGACAGAGGTTCTGTGTCTTTTGTTCTATGTTGTTTCCCTAACATCTACAACAGTGTTGTACAAGGAAGAAATTAGTGAATGATCTTGAGGAATTCTAACCACAACCCTGTGAGCTAAGTCCTACTGTTATCTCCATCTAGTAACGGAGGAGACCAGGCCATAGAGGTGAAGTCGCTTGCGCAAGGACATGGTAAGAAGTCTGTGTTCAGATCCAGGTCTGACTTCACAGCTTCAGCCATCAGGCTACAAAACCTTTTAATGAACGCAGTGTTGCTGTTTAAAAGGTAGCATCCTGGAGACTTACTAAAATGTAGATTCTTGGAATTCACCTGATACATTGAAACAGAATGGTAAGTGGGAGGGCTGGGGGAGAGTAAAGGGTAGGGGAAACGATGAGGTGGAGAGAAAAGAATCATAACTATCTCAGATGCTAGTTCCCAAGTGAACCAGTCTGGCCCTCAGGACTCCTGACCAACCTGTCCAGAGAGAAAAGGATGCAGAGAAACACAAGGAGCTGTCTCTGCAATGGGCCATGATACCTGGAATGCTTTGGTATCCATTAGGTTCCCTTTGGGTTAGCAGCTCTGGCAGCACCAAGAGACACAGCCCTGTCCAGATTCCAGAACAGTCAGAGAGGGCACGGAGGGAATCATGGGCATTGGACATTAACACAGAGGCCGGAGAGGAAACTAACAGGGCCATTTGCGAGCCTACTATGAAACATCACCTGAGTTCTCCCAGAAAGCCTTGGAGGGTGGGCAGAATTTGCAAGGGTCAGAGTTTCCGCACTTAAGTGAGCATGGGCAAGTGCCAGCTACTGACATTTGAATGATCACTGTTATCGTGACTGCATTAATACCTACAAATATTCTTTTCCCTTTTTCATAGTCCCTGTTTTCCTTTTGCATAGTCCCTGAGTCTGCACAGTTCTGCTCCCTCAAGCCACACTGGTCTACTGGGCTTCCGCCTCTGGTGAGACAGAAGTCAGCACCCACACGCAACATTGATCTTTTCTTCTCTGTAATTCTCTGGTGGTTTTGAGGAATCCTGTTATAATAACTACATGGGCAGATTCAGAATTAGCTGTGAAGTCCCACTGCCTGGCACCCCATCTCTCTGGACACAGATGAGCTCCAGACAGAGAAAAGAGTTTCTGTCCTTCCCTTGGTCCAGGCCAAGCACCTTGCTGCATCTAAATTCCACACAGTGTGACAGGATTGGGTGAAGTTGCCCTTCATTTCTAGTAGCTGAGCTTTCTGGAGAGGCCCCTCCGGTACTGAGCTGTTACCTCGACACTCCTTTATTTACATATTAGTTGGGCGAAATACACCCACTCAGATTGTGAAACACCATTCATTGTTTTTGGCGAGTTCCTCTTTAGGTGTAGTCAAGAAGTCTTCATTCTGAGGGGTTCAAAAGTGTCTCACAGTAATGTCAACCCTATTGTTTCAGCCCTAAGTAAAAACCTTGACCTGAGAAACAAGAAATGCTCCCTATAGGTAAGGTAAGTAATTAAGCAAGGAACTGCATTTTATTGTGTAAATGACACTGCATTGACTATAAAGCTAAACTTCCAATAACCCTTATAAAGTCCTCCCAGGTAATGACTTAACCATGAAGAGTGAGTTCCAGGGCTGCAGAACAGAACACGTTTGTCCTTTCCATACGATTAGGAAACAGAAGCGAGATTACATTTGAAAAAGGCAGCTTTCCCAGTCTCTAGTCACTGAAAGTTTGGCTTGGCTTCAGGGCTGGAATTCTGGTTTTCCCCCCAAAACTCCCCAGTACTGCATTATGCAAATCTTAGATGTAGCAAGACTTGGGCATGAAATCAACTGCAGTTTTTAGACGGTTTATACCTTACCTGCGACTTGGTAGAATGTGCTTTCTTCTCTCCTAAGTCACTGTGCTCCTTTCCCTTTCTAGAAATGAGAGTCATGCAAACATGACTTTCTGGCCTATGAGTTTATAGAACTCCAGGGAGCACCATTACCATCAAATATAATTGAACGTTGTCCCTAGAGATGGGCAAAACACCAATCCTGATTCCTTAATCGTGTGTGTGTGTGTGTGTGTGTGTGTGTGTGTGTGTGTACATATATGTACAACTGCCTTCCAAACATGATGTCCATGTTCAGTTAGATATTCCATTCTAGCATTCTTCTCCCACCACCTGGTTCAGGTGAAATCTTTTTAGCCTTACTCTGTTTTTATCTTTTCCTGTTCATCATTCAAAGATGGGACCTGTCACCCAGTACCTAAGATTTTGATACTCAACATCTGTCACAAGGCGGGTTGGGGGTGAGTGTTAAAAAGAGAAAAGTTTCTAAGCTGTTCCAAAGAGGCTGGAACATTTGTCCCAGGAAAGGTGTGAGAACTAGCTCTCTGATAGAAAATAGTAGTTTATATCCCAGATCTTGTGTCTGGTGTTGAGATGAAATAAGGGCATGGTGCTCCTGCCTAGGGATGAGAAATGTAAGGTGTCCCCCACACTCTCCAACCTAAATGGGTTTGATTGTTCTTTTTTCAAATAGGCCTCAACTTACAAAAACAGCTGGTTCCCTTAAGAAGTCTGCATCCAACTAGTCCTCCACACAGACACTTGACTTCAGCAAAAGTAAATAAGCTTGCCGTGTTCAGCATAAAGCCTGACTGCACTTGTCTGTAGGCCTTTGAGCAGCAGGGCTGCCTTATCCAGGCTAGGGCCCAAGGACAGTTCAAGAGCTCACTGGAATACCTGAGACCCAGGGAGGGAAAAAGAACAGAATGTTCTGGTTTTCTGTTGGAAGTTGTGATATCAGAATTTCAAAATGTGTTGTGACATAGTTACAGGTTATATGTCGACTTCATCAATTATTAAATTCAATATTCATAAACATCTCGTTACAGTTCAGCAATTTTATTTTCTCATTTAAAATTTCTCATGAAGCTGGACATGGTGGCACACACCTGTAATCCCAGTACTTGGGAGGCTGAGACAGGAGATCGCAGATTTGAGGCCAGCCTCAGCAACTTTGCAAGACCCTCAGCGACTTAGTGAGACCCTGTTTCAAAATAAAAAATAAAAAGTACTGGGGGGCGTACAGCTCAGAAGTAGAATGTTCCTGTGTTCAATTCCCCATACCAAATGAATAAAGTAAAATTTCTCATGGGTACCCAGTAATTGCTAAAAAATCATTAGCCAATTATTAAATAATTAAAATAATTTAATTATTTTAAATATAATTATACAAAATCAGACCAATTATGAATCAAAGGAGTTACTAATACAAAAAATAATTTCAAAAGCCAAATTAGAAAATACTTTCCATTTTTGCCCCCAATTATGTTGATGTGGGTACACTGGAATGTTTGGTAGGATGTGAGTAAAGTTATCTAAGACTTAGGGATCCCCAAGTGTCCCCGTGTGGGAGTTATTTCCCCTCCCTGGGATAATTTCTTTGTCTCTACCATCCATGTTATTTCTCTGCTTTAAACCTGTAAAAGAAATTGCCCCCAAGAACTTTTTTTTTATTGTACTCCACTGGGCTTCTTGACTTTTTCTTCAGCCATCAAACAGACTTTATATTTGCTTGTCATGGACAACTTTCATTCCTATATTTTCTTTGGAGGCCTATCTTGAATCTATTTTTTTTTAAATTTTGAAACATGTTTTTGCTATGTTGTTGAGAGTTTCCCTGTGTTGCTGAGGCTGTCCTCGAACCTGCGATCCTCCTGTCTCAGCCTCCCAAGTACTGGGATTACAGGTATGCATCACCTCACCTGGCTTTCCTAAGTCTATTTTATTATGGTATGTTTCAACTAAAGCAAGGGCCTTGGAAGGGAAAGCCTTTATTCATGCATTTGCTCATTCAACAAAACTACCATGTGTTGAGTGCTTGAAATTCAAGATTGAGCAAAGCGCAATACTTATCCCCTTCATGTAAGATATTCCCAGTCTAGACAACAAGACAGGAAGGAAAGCAGATAAACTGCCGCTGGATGCCTCCTGGAGGCTGACTTGCTGTGGTTGAGGCTGGCACTGGGCTCAACATGCTTTTATTTATTTAATGAACATGTGCTGTGTGTCTGGTACTATTTCAACACAGATGCTCTTTAACGTTTTTACAAAGGTTAGCCCATTGAGTTCTCAAAACAATCCTATTGGGCATTGCTATCCCATTTTACAGAGGAGGACATTGAAGTACAAGGTTGGTCATACAACAATAAGAAGCAGGGCTGGGATCCCAGCCCCCACAGCCTTGTTCCAGAGCCCATGCTTCGACTTTTAGAGTATGAGCTGAACCACATGATCAGTACCAGTGGGCTTCGTAGAAAATGCTACATGGCTGATTAGGCACCAAGAGGATGAAGTAAGGTACAGTCTTCACAAAGGAGGTGATATTTGAATTGCTTTGTATGAAACAGGAATTGGCCCAACAGGTACAGTTAGAGTACAGGATGGAGAAAAGCGTTTCAAGTAGAAAGAATGGTCGATGCCATCATCTATATGGATAAAGCAGATACCGTGATTGGATCTGGGAGAGGCAGTTTATATGACTGGAATTTCACTTGCTTAGGGAGGATTTATAGAATTGGTCTTGAAAGGAAAATATAATCTTGTATTGATCATTGTGAAGAGTTTGCCTTTTGGTGAGTTTTGACTTTGGTTCCTTAAATGTGAACTGACTCTTCCTGTTTCTGCCCTCTTCAAAACCATGAAAGGAAATCCCAATAAATTCAACTATGTAAAAACAAATAAATAAAAAATAAATAAGGACACAAAAAACAACAAATAAAGAGACAAAGGACATGGTCAATTTGCAGAAAGGTGCTTCAACATTTGTAAAGGTGTTCTATGTACATATAATAAGAGAAATGCAAATGAAAACAAGAATAAGATATCATTGTGACTGTTGGACTGTTGGTTTGGCAAAGATCAAAAAGTTTGATAATACACTGACATGGCCAGTTTTGGAGAAATAGCTACACTCAAACATTGCTGGGATGGGGGTGAACTGGCACAACCTCTATGGGAGTAATTGGGCAATTCATCTATCAAAATTATGCATGTGAATATTTAACTTAAGAATTCCATTCCTAACAATTTATTCTGCAGGTGTAGTCACACATTGATGTGATGTTGTACATACAGAATATATGTATGCTACAACATTGGAACAGCACAAGATTGAAGAAAAAAACCTAAATCTCCTATATAAAGAAACTGGTTAAGTCCATCACATTATTCTATGAAGTAAAATTCTTTGCTGCCTTTAAGGGGAAGTCTGAGCTGGGCATGGTGGTGCACACTTGTAATCATAGTACTCGGGAGGCTGAAACAAGAGGATTGAAGGTTTGAGACCAGCCTCAGCAATTTAGCAAGACTCTCAGCAACCTAGAGAGACCCTGTTTCAAAAACAAAAATTAAAATAGGGCTGGGGATGTAGCTCGGAGGTAGAGTGCCTCCAGGTTCAACCTCTAGTAACAAAAAAAAAAAGTAAGTCTGTATTATGTGTATTGGAGTAGCAGAATCTCCAACAGATGGTGAAAAATACAAGGTATGGACAGTGGGTTTAGTGTGCGCACATGTGTGTGTTTGACATATTATATATATTGTTTATATAATGTTCATCTTTATGTATGCACACACGTATATATACACACATATATACACTCATGCATATATATACAATATACACACATGTGTGTGTTTAAGGAAATACATATAGGCTAAAATGCATTGAAGACTTCTAGAAGAATCATAAGGAAATGATACCACTGCTTACCTCTAGGGATGGAAACTGTTGCTGAGAACAGAGAGACGGTGAACATCTATTTCTTTTTTTGCGTGGTACTGGGGATGGAACCCAGGGGCATTCTACCTCTGAGCTCCACCCTCAGCCCTGTTTTATTTTTATTTTGAAACAGGGTCTCGCTAGGTTGATGAGAGTCTCACTACTTGCTGAGGCTGTCCTCAAACCTGCGATCCTCCTGTCTCAGCCTCCCAAGTACTGGGATTAGAGGCATGCACCACCATGCCTGGCTGAATATCTATTTCTTATTGTTTAATTTTGAGGTATTTTGAGTTTTTTGCCATGTGCCACCTCTTTTATTTCTCATTTTGCCATATTTCATGTGGATTCCAATTGCTAAGTTGTAAAATGTTGGTTGACCCTCCTTGCATTGTTCTGCATTTAGTAGGAAGGTCAATTAGCATGTGATTCATGAATTTAATTTTCCATGAAATTCTGAACTGAGTTCACTTCCTGAGGGAGGGAGCAGAGCGAAGAGCTTGGTCACAGCATGTAGGAGACAGGGGCTGCAGATGACTGGGGGAGATTGCTGCTTCTGTCACCTCCTGGTGCGCAGCCAAGTTGCTGGGCTCCCTGCCGGAGAACAGGCAGGTGGGAGACAACGCGTGTGCAGGGAAAGGTGAGCAGAGGAGCTCCTGGGGAGACTTCTGTTTACACACCTTTCCAAATGCTGGCCTTCTGATGACTTAAATCCAGAGACAAAGGTTGTGAAACTCCTGTCTGACCTCAGTTTTGGTGACAACCCTCAGTATGTGTTTGTTGACATATTCTGGTATAAAGTAATCCTCACTGACCTTAATTAGTGCAGAGCTTAGTTTTGCTGAAAGGGGTGGATTTAAATATCAATTTTTCATGAAGTATCTGGTATCACTGTAGTTGGCTTTACTATGCTTATGTAACCTCATTCAAGGACTCATCTTCTCAATCAATAAGGACGAGTGCAGAAGACCCCAGGCCCATTTAGAAGAGACTGTGCTTAGGCCTGTCGAGGTATAACGAGTAAAGGGAACCAAGGATCCAACACTATTTCAAGTGACAAGGCCAGGCCCTTCTGGTTAGTGAGAACTGCCCAGTTGCCTCGCTGTTTTCTTTGCCAGAAGACAACTCCTATCCTAAGTGTTTAAGCGGCTTCTTGTTGAGCTGGTTTTGGAGGATTAGGCCCAGTGTAATTTCATCTTTCCCAGGTGTGAGACACTTGCGTGCGCAGTAATATGATTCTGTACTGTCAGGGAAAACAGTGTTGTCTTTGTCAGCACTGTTGTAGAGTCAGGGCCCTGAATCATGACTTTACTCACGGCCAGTCACTCTTTGTGGGCTTAAACCCCTCTGGTTACCCCTCGCCCTTCTGTTGGGAGGCACGAAGCTTCGGTCCTGGCAACGGTCGCACTGGTCAGCAGAGCCGAGATGATCGGTATCACAACCCACGCTGGACCTCAGAAAGCACTGCCTTTCTGCTTCCTGTGGACTCAGCTTCTCAGCGTTGAGCAATCCTGCCTCTATTTTCAAGAAGGGGAAAAAGCAAAATATGTAGTAATTAATTTGCATTTGTTTTAGCTGGTAATCAGATCAGTTATTTTTCTGATGCTTTGGGTAATATCCTTATTAATGGTTTCCTATGGAATGTTTGCATGTCTGATCTATAATATATACCCTAATATATACAATGCTAGCTACATTTATTAATAATAATGGCTAACTTTTATTGAGTCCTAACCAAGAGTCATGTACTAGTCTATGTGCTTACATGTATCATTGCATTTGATGCATGATGTTATAATTATCATGTCCATTTCATAGATCAGAAAGTGAAATTTGGGGGAAAATAAGTAACCTGACCGAGGCCACTAGGCTGGTAAGTGGTAAATGGGGACACAAACCCAGAAGGAACCACAGTCCTTCTGACTCCATTTATTATATTCCAGACACGTGACAGCCCTGAGAGGGGACAATTGCCAGTCCCATTTTACAGATGAGCAAATACAGTCTCAGAGTTGAAATAAGTTACCTAGGCCACACAGGTAGTACATTGTTAATGGTAGCTCAGATCCAAATCAGAGTCCTTAAGTCACAAATCATTTGACCAAGAAAGGCAAATCCTATTCCTATCTTGATCCACTTGGAGTCTAGCACATGTGATTGACTGACAGATATGGGCCATATTGCCATTCAGCTGCACCTGTCCATACAATGAGGCATTGGAAATGAGCGATGATTGTATTCTGAGCTGGGGATTATGGAAATGAGTTGCTCTAAGTCTTGCCATCTTACTGTATCGAGGAACAAGAAATGAGTCTTGAAGGGATGTAACCTTAAATAACATTGGTCAAGCCCGTTATTTCACAGACGAGGAACCCAGAGGGAGAAAGCAATGTATACAACATACAGAAAATGTTAGTGGCCTTGCTGGGGATCGAGCCAAAGTGTCCTGGTGCCCAGTCTAGTGATCTTTCTGCCACACTTTTGGTTTCCACAGTGGTTTACTGACACTCGAATTGTAAGGCAACCAATCAACTGACCAAATAACAACAAACACCTGTTTTGGCATAATTACTTGTTCGATAGTCAAAAGTCAATCTTGTCCCTCAGTATCAGCACTTAACAGTTCTTTGTTAGAAGGCTCTGGGCAGGTAGCATGAACCAGGTGAAAATGCTGTTTTTATGAATCAACAAGTTGATAATACATTTCTTAGAGTTCTACCTGATAGTTTTTCATTTACGATTTAGTGATTAGCTTAGTCTGCCTTTGCATTTAGAAACTTAGGAAATCACATTATCTTACTGGATTATTTCTTTATCCAAACCCTGCCCCTTAAATCTGTATGGAGACTTTCTATTCTTCCCTTTCCATCTAGAAGGAAACACAGAACTACTTGATAAGAATAGAGGAGGTTCACCATAGCTGAAAGTTTCCCAAGGCTACCAAATATGAGGGCTTATTAATGTCTTCAGTGTCATTGGCAATTAAACTTTAAGATGTTTCTTTCTGAACTCCACCACTTCTACCACCAACATGGGTCCAACTTGTTTAGCATACAATTTCACAACACCCAGAGCGCTCTCTTGTTCCACTAATACATTTCCACTTGTAAGATTATTGGACTAATTTCCTTTAGCTCCATGAGGGTAGAAACCTTGACTGGTTTTGCTCATACTACACCTTAAGCACTTGGCACGTGTCCACCATATTGCAGGTACCTAACGAATATGTTTTAAACAAACAAGTGAACAAAAATAAAAACAAAATGCTCTGATTTATTCCTGTCTAAGTCAGAAATTTTATTTAAATATTAATTCAACACTGGGAATCTGATGCTTTGGGTAATATCCTTATTAATGGTTTCCTACTGAATGTTTGCATTTCTGATATAAAATATATACTTTAGTATATAAAATGGTAGCTACACTTATTAGTAGTAATAACTTTTATTGAATCCTAACCAATAGTCATGCACCATTCCATGTGTTTACATGTATCATTGCATGAAAAAGCCCATCTTAACACTTTTAGAGGCTCACCCACCCCATCCAGCCAATGACCTACATCAGGTATCAATGTTTTCAGGAGGCAGCCCTGGCAAAGGCTACTCTAGAAATTTCTTTGTATGACCATGAGGCTAGTAAATAGAATAACTTGAAATTTCTATCTCATGTTTAAGGGGACTTTAAAATCCATCAGTAAGACTTCACCGTAAACATATTTGGTCATCACGCTTTTTGACCACTGGGATGAACTTTCTAGCAATCCCCTCCCCTCCCCACTGACACAGACAGAGAGCCAAACAAAAGCCTGTGGTGAATTCAGCCATGTGGACACCAGCTGGTCGAGCCACTTCAGCAGACAGAGGCAAGCATTGGAAGGAAGAGGACAGAACTCTATGGAAGGTGCAGTCTCCCTCAACGCATTGGGGCAGAGGAGTTTGTGTAGGTTGGGTCAGTGTTAGAACCAATTGGGCACAGTAGAGAGTGCTCGGGAACAGATTTGGGATGTGGGAATATTTTAGAATTTTGGAGCCAAACCAGAGCCATCATCTACTGTCACTAACCAGCCCTTCTTTAGAGAAGATGATCTGACCCTACAATTAATCAACAAGCTGTTAAAACCTGTGAAGGCCAAATCCACACAGATTAACCAAGATACCACCCTACCTGCATCCCAGAAGGAGACTTGACATCATACCTGACATCAGTGTCTCTGTAGAGAGTGGCACCTCTGGTGACTGCTTTATTTGTCTAAACTAAGATACAGAAAGAGTGATCCTTACACCACTGAAATAAGGTCAGGATGACCTGACACCTTAACTACCTTGCAATCTTCTAGTCAAGATCATTATCGTGGGGCGTGCTAGAAAGTGGAGTCTGCCCTCTGACATCTCGGCAGGGATTTAAGTTCCTTCTGCTTATGGCTCGGGAGAACGCCAGGCCCTGGGAAATAGCTGAGACAGATTGCTTGCTTGGGAAGCCAACTCATCAAAGAGGGCTTAGCTTAAATAATTGGTCTAAGCTGCGGTTGAAATTGGTGGTGGCATAGCCAGAATTCCCTGTGTCTCGGCCTTCACTACCAAACTTCTTCAAGGAGGGGTCTGTGCACATTCTTTGAGGGCCTGTCTCCTTAACCTTCTCATATCTGGCTTTGGGTTTTTTAGTCATCTTTGTAAAGATAACTTCATCTCCCCTGATCTGGTTTGCTGGTACTTTCTACAGTTGTCCTTACTGCCACCCTTAGTGGATCCTTGCTATTTTCTTTATCTGTAAGGTTCAGGTAAGGGCCAGAGCAAAATATTCTGTAGGCTTCTAACTTGGAGTGAATCTGATGATTGATTATCTTAAGCTATGTGAACTGTGAGAGACACAGAGTTCAGCTCATCCCCAAGTTCTGAGTTGTGAGAACCAAGACTCATACTTAGTTTAAATTTCCAGCTGGGTGACTGACCATATCCTCTAAGAAAAAAGGTTGAGGCATCTGAATGCCAAATGGTGGCCCGGAATTGTTAGCACAGAAGTCCCCTTGCATGGCCACTCTTCCCACGTCTTATGCCAGGCCACATTGTGGAGGGTTGCGAGGTTGAGATACAGAGACACTGGAAGGTGTTGTAAGGAAGAGAGTGCTGGATTTTAAAGTTTAAGGACTTTAGGCAAGTTTTCTTTATGGATTCTCCTTTTTGCCAAATTCAAGGGTGCAAAACAAAACAAAGTAAAAACAAGGAATCATTTATTAATCAGTATACTTGACACTTTGCATACATTATCTTATTCATACAACCCTTAAGGGGGGGTATTTTAATCCCTACTATAGGAGACTGTCCAAGTTCACATCACTAATTAATGGTGGAGCTAGGACTCAAAGTTAAAGCCCATGTTCCTTTTTTTTTCTGGTACTGGGGATTGAACTCTACCTCCAAGTTATTTTAATTTTTATTTTGAAACAGGGTCTCTCTAAATTGCTGAGAGCCTCGCTAAGTTGCTGAGGCTGGCCATGAATCTGTGATCCTCGTGTCTCAGCCTCCCAAGGACTGGGATTACAAGTGTGCCCCACCATGCCGGCTGGCTGAGAATTTCTAAATACTGCTTTTCCCCAAAGTCCAGTCTCTATTTCTAGCTACCTACTAGATATTTCTACCTTAATGTCTGCCATTGCTATGAAATGGTAGCAAGAGTTTGGTAGAACTATTAAGGGCTTCAACAATTTACTGGGCTGCAACACTATTGTACTCTCATATTTTCCCACTGGAGGCAACTGTGTTACCAAAGTGAAATAACTTCCATGGTGGAGGTTAGCAGCTTGATTCTTCCAATGATATGGGTTTGAGCTCCTTTGGAAGGTCCTTTGGAAGGTCCCAGCGCAGTCACTGTGTGGAGTCTTTGCTAAGTAGACACAGAAAGAGGACAGCTAGATATGAAATGGCTGGTAGCTCATTTGGGGGTGACAACAGTACCACGCTCACTTGGATAAATGAATCTTAGTTTCAAGTGCACAGGGGAGACCTAATTTCAGGTCAAGTCCAGACAAGGAAGAATAATGAGCTCAGAGCCATGAAGAGTCACAATCCTATCAGGGCTTCCAGATCTATCTCTTGGTTGCCTCCTTCTCCTGCAAGTCCTCAAATATGCCCATAAAACTTGGCTATGAATGCCAAAGTTGAAGGCTGTCTTTAGTTACTAGGGGTGTGGTCCAGTGAGGATTTGTTCAGTCTGAAATAATTAATCAAATGACTTCTTAGGGGAGGGATTATCAGAGGGAGACTTGGAGGCTGGATGGCATCTACAGGCTGAGTCACGCTGTCCACCTGGTTGCTTCATACCTGTTCTCTAACACGTCCCTCTGGTGGGAATTAGCTTGGGATTCACAGAGCTTCAACAGTCCATGCCCATGAATCTACCTGTTCTCATGCTTCTACCCCGGGCCAATTTGCTCCCAATTTGCCAATATTTCTCCTTCCAGGACTTGGATCAGCCAGCCAGACCATTTTCTACTGCCAATAAGTCTGATTATGTTTTAACCTTGGGCAATTGTTTTTGTCCATACAAAGTGGGTGGCCAAATTCACCTGCCTGAAACTCTGCAGGCAGAATTTTCCCCTTCTCACTATCCTTCAAGGCTACCCCTAATGGGCAGGCAGTGCAACTTCTGGCCAGTTATGGCTTGCACCTTTGTACTGAACAGACCCTTCCACAAACCAAGCCTGGAATCGCTCTTCCTCTGGGGACTGGTTGTAAGGAACCCCCCATGTGGCCATGGGGAGCTGAGAGGTGCTGGTATAAGGATAGTGGATTATGTGGAAGCCTGGACTGCCTGCCCTTGCAACTTGCTTGTGACCTCTGGCCTGGCTCATGCTGGACCCCAGGTGTATCACTTCAGTCTATGAGGAATTGTGTCTGGGTCTGTCAGAACTACAACTTGGTGGATCTGACAAAACCCAGCTCATGGTGATGGTGCTTCAGATGCATGGTCATTTGCTGTATTAGTCAGCGTTTTCCAGGGAAACGGATTCAATAGGATCCATAAATCTGTAAATACCTACAGATGGTCCCTGACAATGATTCAACTTGGGATTTCTTTGATTTTCCAGTGGTATGAAAGTAATACATATGTAGCAGAAACTATACTTCAAATCTTGATCTTTTCCCAGGCTAGTGATATGTGGTTTGGTACCTCTTTGTGCTGCCGGGCAGTGGCAATGAACTCCCAGTCAGACACACCATCCTGACGGTAAACGGCCGATGCTGTATTCTATATTATATTTAATAATTTACATAAGATATTTTATACTTTATTTAAAAATAGGCTTTGTATTAAATGATTTTGCTGAACTATAGGTTAATGTTGAGGCAGGAGCAAGGCTATGTCCCAGATAACAACTCTTGGCCTGACGCCTGGAGACTTACCAGAAGAATAAAACCTCCTCCCAGACTCCCTCCCAAGATGAACATAGCTGGATTGTCTGGGCAGCTGCAACTGTGAGATAAAACAAATAACTGCTGGAGCATAAACGAAGATAACATATAGGCTAACTGCTGTTCCGCTTCTGCACCCTGCTTATGCTAGGCCAAAAATTTTCCATTTCCCCCTTCTGAGAGTTGAGTTGGCTATTATATAAAAAGCTTGTATACCCTAAGCTCAGGGGCTGAGACCCAGAGCTTTGCTTTCTGAGCCTTACCAGTGAATAAACTGCTGTATTCTGATCCGACCTCTGAGTCTTGTTCTTTGAGGACCAAAGTCTCCTGAAACAATGGAAAATTTCTGAGCATTTTTTTTTTTTGTATGTGTGTGGTACTGGGGATTGAACCCAGGGACATTCTACATCCAAGATACCCCCAGCCCCTTTTTCATTTTTTAATTTTGAAACAGGATCTTGCTAGGTTGCTGAGGTTGTCCTCAAACCTGTGATCCTCTTGTCTCAGCCTCCCAAGTATTAGGATTACAGGCATGTGCCCCCACACCTGGCTGTTATGAGCATGTTCAAGGTAGGTTAGGCTAAGCTATGATGTTCAGTAGGGTAGATGTACTGAATGAATTTCTAACTTATGATATTTTCAGTTTACAATGGGTTTATTAGACATAACTTAATCCTATGTCAATAAGCATCTGTATATGGAGGGAAAGAGGGGGAGGGGGAAGAGGAGAAATAGGAAAAGGAGGAGGAAGAGGAGGAGGAGGAAAGAGAGATATTTTTATTTCAGCGAACTGGTTCATGCAACTGTGGGGACTGGCATATCCACAATTTGCAGAACAAAAGTGTGGACTGAAGACAGGGAAAACTGATGTTGGAATTTTGGGTCCAAAGGTGGTTTGGAGGCAGAATTTCTTTCTCCTTACGGGATGTCAGTCTTTTCCCTTAAGTCCTTTCCACTGAATTGGATAGGGCCCACCCAAATTATGGAGGGTAACCTGCTTTATTCAAAGTATACTGCTTTCAATGTTGATCACATCTGTAAAATACCTTTGGAGCAACATCTGTACTGGTGTTTGACCAAACATCTGGTGGGCACAAGAGCCTAGCCAGATTGGCACAGAAAATTCAACATCACTCTTGGTGTCTCATGGGCCAGTTCCATCTGTGCTGGGCCCAGTAGCATACTAGGGTTTTCTTTTCTTTCTTTTTTTTTGGTACTGGGGATTGAACCCAGGGACATTCTACCTCTGAGCTACACCCCCAGCCCTATTTTACTTTTTATTTTGAAATAGGGTCTCACTAAGTTGCAGAGGGCCTCACTAAGTTGCTGAGGCTGGCCATGAACCTGCGATCCTCCTGTCTCAGCCTCCCAAGTACTGGGATTACAAGCATGTGCCACCACATTGGACTCATACTAGGGCTTTAAAAATGGAAATAATTCTCCACTGCAGGTAGGATGGCCTTGATCCAGAAGCCCCAGGACCTGCATAGTGACTCTCTCACTGGGATTTACCATAAAACACACATGACAACATTTCCATGACAGATTCTCAAATATCACAGGGTCTTTGGTCATCTGGTTCAAATGTCAGGGAGCTGCTATGGAGCTCTTTCCTGCTCTGGGTTCCACTCGAAGCTGGGAACCTTTCAAGACACGCAGTGTATGGATGGGAGCAGTGTTCTCCCAAGTGAGAATATACTGGCTTCAGGACCCAAAGAGGTCAACACCCAAAGATACTTCTTTCCTCCTGGCAGAAAGTACAAGATTTAATAATTTGTCTTTTACTTTGGTTGGGATACCCCAACCTGCCTCTGACCTTCAGACCTTTAAAGTTTTCCTGATGTGTCAAGACCCTAAATCTTCATAGGTTTACCTCTCACCCACTGGGGCAGATGCTAGTCACTTCTTGACCGTTCATGTCATCGATGTAGTAGATGAGTATGTTATTCTATGAAATGTACAGAAAGTCCAAATCTTTTCAGACTGTATTACAAGAGTGAGAACTCACACAGTCCTAGGAGAAGACTACAACTGTCTATTTCACAGGAAGCTGAACTGTATCTAATCATCTTTACTGATAGGAATTGATGGCCCCATATCATATACTCGAGGCCAGGTTAATTTGCTCCAGAAAGATACCATATCTGGTGTGGCAGCTGCAGCTGGGCTTGTGGTAGTCTGTTCTCATCCTTCAGGAGATCCATCTAATATTTGCAGGGGCCTAAACTGGTCAATTAAGTGGAAATAAAATGGGGATCTCTACCCCTTCCTCCTTTAATCAATAAGCATATCATTAATTTCTACCAGTCCCTCCAAGGACATTAATTTTTTAATCTTTTGCTTTTTATTTTGATGAATATGTATTAGTAGCACATATTAATGGGGTTTAGTGTGATATTTCCATACATGCATGTGGTGTGCACTGGTTGGACCCAACCTCCCTTTATCCAAACCGTTTTCCAACCTCTATTGATTACTGTTCTGCATTCAGGTTGACTTTTTATAGCTTCCACATGCGAGAGAGAACGTGTGGCTTTTTATAGCTTCCACACACGAGAAAGAACTTGTCTTTTTGTGCCTGGCTTATTTCATTTACCACAATATCCTCCAGTTCCACTTTGCTACAAAAGATTGTATTTCATTCTTCTTTATGGGTGAATAATATTCCATTATTTATATATGCAATATTTTTAATTCATTCATCTGTTGATGGGCACTCAGGCTGATTCCATATCGTAGCTATTGTGAATAGTGCTGCAATAAACGTGGGTGTCCAGGCACCTCTTTGGTATAAT
>PVJS01000022.1:64601-76794 GCA_004027185.1 Glis glis
CACCCCCGGCCCTATTTTTTATACTTTATTTTGAAACCGGTCTCATGAAGTTGTGGAGGGCCTCACTAAGTAGAGAGAGAGAGAGAGAGAGACAGAGAGAGAGAGAGAGACAGAGAGAGAGAGAGACAGAGAGAGAGAGCTGAGGCTGGCCGCGAACCCAGATCCTCCAGTCTCTGCCTCCCAAAGTACTGGGATTATAAGCATGCGCCACCACGCCCGGCTCTACTATTAGTTTTTTTGAGGACCCTTCATTCTAATGACTATAATGACATTAGTAATGACTATAATAATTTATGTTCCCACCAACAGTATATAAGAGTTACTTGTTCTCCACATACTTACTACCATTTGCTATTTTTTTTAAATGGCCATTCTAACTGGGGTGAGGTAGTATCTCATGGAATTTGTTCTTAATTTAGTATCTGATGCTGTAAGTTTGTCCTATTGGCTGGGGACGTAGCCCAAGGTTAGGTACCTTAGGAAAATAAGTGCTCTCTCCCATAGCCAGCCTTATTTTCTTTCTACCAGCCCTTTTTTAATTTTATTTTTTATTTTGAAACAGGGTCTTGTAGGGTGTTGAGAGTCTTGCTCTATTGCTGAGGTTGTCCTGAAACCTGTGATCCTCCTGTCTCAGCCTCCCAAGTACTGGGATTACAGGTGTGCGCCACCACACCCAGCTATGTCCTAGCTTTCTTGATCAAGCACTTTGGAATCCACTCCCATGGCACTCCCTTGATGCCTGCCAGCACATGCTAGCTAGGGTTTCAGATCCTTTGGGGTCCTTTCCTTGCTTATTGGACCTTGCACAATCCTGGGTGAGTTATTCTGTGGTTTAACACTAGTTATGCACCTAGTGGCCAGGAGGGCAGGTGAGAACAGATCCTGGGGGTATTACATGTTGTCCTGAGTGGAAGAAACAGGGGAGGAGTGCCAGCTCTTAATGGGAGAGAAGTTCACTTCCACAGGCTCAGAACATTCAGGGAATCTGAGAATTCAAGATTTTCAGGGCTGTCAGTCCTGATTTTGCCATCCAATGGGTCACGTTCCTATTTTTTCCAAATAGGGCTTTGATGGTGTCATGGCAGACTGCTTTTGTTGGGAGGTTAATATTCCTCAGCTCCCAGGTATTCTGATGATTAAAACCTAAGCCTATTCTTCAGCTTTCTTTGCTCTCCCACTTCAGGAGATAAGAGGCTCTTGAATCTGGCATGGTGGCTCATGCCTGTAATCCCAGTACTTGGGAGGCTGAGACAGGAGGATCTCAGGTTCAAGGCCAGCCTAGGCAACTTAGTGAGACCCTGTTTCAAATTTTAAAAAAAGGGGAGGGAGGGACTGGTGCATAGCTTGGAGGTAGAATGTCCCTGGGTTCAAACTCCAGTACCAAAAAAAATTCTTTTTTAAAAAGCCAAAGAAGCCCTCTGGCTTTCATTCTTGGCTTTTAATTGCCTATTAATCATTCTAAGCCTTTTTTTTTTTTAATCTTTAGCCAAGGAACCATTCCAATGGCCATCCAATCCCACTGTCATTAGAGTGACTATTTCCTCCATAGTTTTCATGCTTTTGCTATACTACATGTGCTTCTACATTTGCTATACTACATTTGCTATACTACATGTACTTCCTTGACGAACTGTCCTGAGAGTTTCATCAATGAACCCTCACCTTGTTCCAGGGGCTACCTGTTACTCTTTCCACTAGAAAGTGGAAATTGACAACTCAGTGCTAAGAGATCCAGATCCAAGACTCTTATCTGCTCCCCTCCTTTCTCAGATCACTCTTGCTACCAATGGTCACAGGCCACGCTCCCCCAGAAGCCGACTATGAAGTTCAGTTCAGGTTCAGGATGTTTATTAGCTGGTGTCCTTGGGTCTAGGTATGTAGACCCGGTGACCCATCTGTCAGTTTTTCTAGGACAATCTTAGTTTCAGTGCTGAGAACCCAGTATCCTGGGGACAGAGACTGTTGGTAGTGCTGTCCATGGAAGGGACAGGGCAGAAGTAGGTTTGAACAGAAAAAGAAGTCAAAGAGTGGGGCAGGCCTGATGGCACCAGCTGACCCAGGGAGAACTCAGCAACTCAACTGGCCCATCAGCCATGTCTAGCATTTTGTTGACACAGCTGGGCCGTTATACCCCAGCTCCTTGCATATTGTCCTGGAAGTTATTGGCCTTGGGCAAACAGCTTTGCAGGTGAGAAGACATGTGAACGGGGCTGAAGCTAAAGGCTGCCTGCTGACAGTATTCCCAGGACCTGGTGCGACGAGTCTTTCCATGAAAAGTTATCTGTATTGAATCCCTGAGTTCAATACAGAAGTAGGTAGACATATTTTTACATTTGCATAGACCATCTGTGGATGGATGCCCAAGAAACTGGTAACAGTGGTTGCCTTCAAATATATGAAGTAGTAGTTGACCAGGAGAACCGAGTGGAGGGAAGGATTATTCTAATGACATACTCCTTTGTACATTTTGAATTTTTAAAATCAGGTTAAATATATGCATACATTGCAAATGTGAAATAGTTGAAAATCCATTTAACAAATAAACATTGAAATAACTTAGAACCTAAGGACATAAAGTGTTTTTAAACATATTCAGTTAATAATTATTTAGAATTATAAATAATTGTTATAATTATTAATAATTATAAATAATTGTTAATATTTATAAAAGATTCTATCTATCATGTGTTAGGATCCTAGGAATACAAAAGTGAAAAAAAGTCAAAACCCCTTTACTCAGGGATCTAAACATTTACTATGTGCCTTGTTAACAAAATGGGTAAAATTATTCAAATTATCTGACCAAATACATCGTCTTATCTTTCAGTCTAAACCACCACAGGGAGCTGGGTAGCATGAGATGAACAAGAAATATTAGTAAACTGAAGTAGGAGACTCAGAGCCTTAGAAATATTATTAGGAATTTAGACTTAAGAAGAAGTAAAAATTCCCCAAGCCCCTTCCCCCCAGTTGCCTGAGCAGCCAGCAGGCACTTCTAAGAGTTAAGGAACTGTTTCCTAGGCAACCTAGAGTCACAACCCAGGAGCTCTCCATAATGTAAACAAGAAAGGGCCAGTTAAAGGACTGGAGAGTGCTGGGGGATGGTATGTAACTTGACTGCTTTCCTACCTCCTGTATCTTGCTCTGCAAAGGGTAATAAATAACACGCATACTCCTCCCCTCTCCAGAGTGGGGGACCGAGGGTATAAAAGTCGGGTAAATCCTTTGTTCGATTACTCAGTCTCATGGCCTTGGTCAACTGGGTCAATTCGCTAGCAAAACAAAAGAAACTTGTTCCATATTCTGGCCTCTGGATATCTTTTGTCCTGGGCTCAGGGGGTAAATTGAGGCTCCTGCAACAAACTGGTTAGTTATAGAATTGCCACCTTATTTTATGCAAAATATGAATAGCATAGTCACCCACACAGGGCTCTATGGCATTCACTTTGTTTTTGCCTTAACCTTACCCTTCAACTTTAATATTTATATTTTCTATTTCTTCTTTTTCCCACTTTTCCCCCAAAACATCTTATTATGTAAATTTTTTACATAACAATGTTTACATAACAATCCTTTTAAAAATGATTCTGAGTGTATATGAATGTGATATAAATAAATGTTCTAAGGCCATGGATGTTCCTGAAAAATCCATGTAAAATAATAAGTAAAAACCCATCTAAAAATAAGTCAAATGGAATAGACAAGATTGGGGCAGACACTAAAAGTTTTTGGAAACATGTAACCAGAACAGTATTAAAAATAATATTCCTAATAAAAATGCTAGCACAGTTAGTTCTCTTCCAGTATCTCCACTGTTGGTTAATCATTTCCTTCTTTATAACTCCCTGGGGTGGTGCTTCTTCCTTTAAGGTGTAGGTATTGGAGGGCATCTGCTTATAAAAGATTGTTCTCATCAGATTGAAAATCTGCTGAAGTCAGAAGCTTTCTGCATTAACCCCTTGTTTCAGGGGAGTGGAGATGTCTTCCTGGTATCTTCATCCATGGCTGCCCCAGGCAGCTTCACAGATAACACTGAAGGCTTCTGAAGCTACTAAATCAGCTTTTTCTTTTATCTAGAAAGAATAAACCTGTGCAGATTTTCAGCTTTTTTTGGAAGGGTTTTCATATATTTGAGTCTTAAAATATTTTTATTTTTGCATTGTAATTATACATGATAGTGAGATTTATGCATATCCAGTCATATATGCACATAACAGTATTTGGTCTGTTTCCTTCCCCTATTCTCCCTCCATTCCCTCCCCTCTTCACTCTCTGTACATGATAGTGGGTTCTAAAGCTTTCCTATTAATTGAAAGAAATCTTGTCCTTGTTTTACAACAACATGCTGAGAAAATTGCATATGAACCTGAACAACTTCCATATTATACCAGTGTACCAATATCATTACTCTATTTACCAATCCTGTATGTAATATTCATGAGACTATTCTCATCAACATAATGTGTTAGCCTTTCATTTCATATAATTGCATAATATTTGGTTTGAGATATATATATATATATATTTTTCCTGCGGTACTGAGGATTGAACCAAGGGGTCTTCTACATCCAAGCTACACCCCCAGCCTTATTTTTTATTCTTTATTTTGAAACAGGGTCTCATTAAGTTACAGAGGACCTCACTAAGTTGCTGAGGCTGGCCACAAACCTACGATCCTCCCATCTCAGGCTCCCAAGTACTGGGATTACAAGTGTGCACCACCATGCCTGGCTTATATATTATATATTATATATTATATATTATACATTTATATTATATATTATACATTTATATTATATATTATATATACATTATGCATTATACATTATATATTATATATATATATATATATATATATAATTTATATATATTTGGTACTGGGGATTGAACTCAGAGGCCTTCTACCTCCAAGCTACACTCCCAGCTTGATTTTTTTATATCTTATTTGGAAACAGGGTCTCACTAGGTTGCTGAGAGTCTTGCTAAGTTGCCGAGACTAACTTTGAACCTGCGATCCTCCTGTCTCAGCCTCCCAAGTACTGGGATTACAAGCATGCACCACCACTGCCAACTCAAAATATTTTTTTAAAAAGTAAATTTGCTCATTCCCTCTGACTTAGAAGACTGAAGGCAAACCTAAATGTGCTGCTGAATCTAGGTACAGACACGATGTAGTTAGAACTCTGCTCCTGCATCTGGGATCTCCCTGTTATGCTTCTCTTTGTGTGTTGGTTTCATTCTCTTCAACCACAGGCAAATTTTCTCTGTGTGGCGGGGAGGATGCTTCCTGGCAGCTCTCTCGAGTTGGGAACCTAATACTTGAGACATTCTCTGTGGACAGGGGAATGATGTGCCATGATTGGCCAGGCCTGGGTCACCTGCTTATGCCTGCAGCCAGAGGGTTAGTTTATAAGACTCGTAGGAATTACAAACCAAATGGGGGAAAATTAAGTGATTCAGCTCAAGGTCAATGTAAAAATATTAAAAATGCTAATACATATACTGAGAAAATAGGTGTCAGGAGAAAAAGAATAAGTAGAGTCAGAATATTAAAGAATAAAATAAAAGATGTATGTTTAAGGAATAAAAAGGAAGATAAATAAGAAAAAGGCAAAAAAAGTAATAAGGCAATGAATTAAATTTCCCTATTAAAAATGAATGAGGGCTAGAGATGTTTCTCAGTGGTAGAATGCTTGCCTGGCACATGTGAGGTCCTAGGTTCAATTCTCAGTGCAGAAAGGTAGAGGAGGAGGAGGAGAAAGGAGGAGGGAAAAAAAAACTAGTACAAATTTCAGTCTGGTAAAGTTTTATTTCATATTGGAACTATAGGTGGTGATTTGTTTCTTAAGTAGGAAAAATGCCTGAAGAATATATGGATGGTATAGAATGATTAAGGATTAAGAGCCAGAAGTAGTTAAGGCTTTGACTTAAAATTACACTCATTTGTAAGTTTGGTGAGTCAGAATCATTGTAAATTCTAAATGGCAATTCTTACCAACCACCCCAGGCAAAAGTAATATCCTTCACATCTCCAGCTTTCACAACACAAGGTTTTCTAAACAATATCATTCTTAGTTGGAAAGGGAAACCAACAACTTGAAGTAAGAGTTCAACTTTGCTTTCCGGATAAAAAGAGGCAAAGTAGAAACCCCACAAAAATTTGCAAATTTTTTTAAAAAAGAGAAGAAGTCTTTTTCGGAGTGTTTCTATAAAAGGCACACATTGCTGATGTGACATTTTTGAATGTTGATTGAAATGTGTTCATTCATTCTATTGTGTGATAAGATCACTAGCTAGAGATGACATACAATTAAATTAACTGCAATAATTTGGAGAAAACAAGGGGGCTTTCAAGAGCAGAATTAAGCCTCACATCCTGTAAATGGCTTTGAAGGTGCCTTTGGAAAGCATCACTTAGGTGCAAAGCCCTTAGAGGCTCAAATTTAAAATAAATCAATACATCTCTCAGCTACATGTGACTCACTCAGGTTATCAGGATCCTCACATCCCTGAAGAACTACTAGAACAAAATGGAAAGAACAGAAATGTGCAGGTTTATCACGTTGTTAGGTTTCACCCTTAAAAATTGTACAGGACACAGAGAAATAGTTGCCTATTTGATAATATCCTAATATTTTAATATTGTGATGTTAATTACCTTTTATGAATATTGTCAAAATACGTGTGAAGTTTCACTAAAATGTCAGAGAATATGCCTGAAATTTACATAAGGGGTAAAAACAGATAAATCAACTAGAAAATGTGCTTATGTATATTATCTTGAACAATTTTAAAAAGTATGAATCAAATGCATAGATGTGCATTTGCTGAGAGAGGGAGGGAGAGGGAGAGGGGGAGGGGAGGGGAGGAGAGGGGGAGGGGGAGAGGAGAGGAGAGGAGAGAAGAGGAGAGGAGAGGAGAGAAGAGGAGAGGAGAGGAGAGGAGAGGAGAGGAGAAAGAGAGGAAGAGATCTGTTTATGCAGGTTGGGCAAATGCCACAGAAGTTAGAGCTAAAGGCCTAGGACAAATTTCCTGCTCTAAGGCTTACTGGTCATGAGCAAGTTAACTTTTCTGAACCCATGTCTTCCTTTGGAGTTTATCCAAAAGGAAAATATTTTTTTGATTGTGTACCATGTGTAGGCACAGGGCTATGGAAATAGATAGGACATAATCCTGGCTCACCAGAAGCTTATACTATTTTTTATACTTTTATTGGTGTATTATAGTCTCACATCATAATGTAGTTCATAGTGGTAGTGACATACATGCACACAGCACTTGGTGAGTTTTCCCCTAGCCCCCTCCCCACTCCCCTTTCCCAGTACATGATATTGAGATCGGCATTGGTATTCTCCTATATGTATATGTCATTGAAAGTGTTTCCTTCATTAATTCTCACTCTCCCCCCACCTCAACCTCCCCTAGACCAACTCCCTGACTCCACTGGAGTTTTTCCTCCATTATGTAAAGTCCCTCTTGCATCTGATCACTTCCTAGCTTCTGCATATGAGAGAAAACATATGACCCTTCACTTTCTATAACTGGCTAATCTCACTTAACATAATGTTCTCCAGTTCCATCCATTTTCCTGAAAATGATATAATTTTGTTCTCCTTTATTGCTAAATAGAATTCCTTTTATTGTGGTGGAACTGGGGATTGAACCCAGGGGCATTCTACTTCTGAGCCACACCCTAGCCCTTTATATTATTATTATTATTATTATTATTATTATTATTTATCTTGAAACAGGGTTTTGCTAAGTTTCTGAGAGTCTTGCTAAGTTGCTGGGACTGGCCTTGTAACTGTGTTCAGCCTCCCAAGTACTGGGATTACAGGTATGTGCCACCACGCCCAGCTAGCTTATATTCTTCAGTAGATGGGAAACCATTGAAATCACAGGATTGTTGAGAAGATGACTGCAATAGTGAAAGTGCTTGCTTGCTAAATGATAAGATTTTATGCAATCATTATTAGACACAGTTAATGTATAAAGTGATTCATAGTTTGCTAATGGGAAGACTCATAAAAATTAAAGACATTCAAAAAAGAGGTATCAGATAAGCTTTATTGTTTCAACAAGATTTTATAATCCTGTTCCTCCAAATTCCTTTGAGAGGTAATATATTACTGGTTTATTTATAAGCCCCTCCCCTCCCAATTCTGTCCCAAACAGGGATTTAAGACTTTTCCAGTCCTACTCCATTAACCACAATGGCCAATTATGTCATTATCTATGACAATATGTCATTTTGTTTAAGAGTTAACATGACATTCATTCTTAGGCTCAATTCCCTCACAGTGGAATTGGGAGGAGGTGATGTAGACATTTCATTTTACTCTTCATTCCCATCTGCTTTATTATTTCTGGGGAGCCAAGAGTCAGTCATACAACATTTACCAACATCCACTTACTCATTTGATTCTTTGGAAAGGTAGACTTGATTGACAAGGCTTAAAAGAGTATCATTTCAGGTCAGGGGTAAAGTTTTTCCACCAAGTCTTGGGCAGGAACATTCAGTGCCCCAAGGATGTATACTCCCATCCTCTTGAGTGTTGGACCCTTCGTGGGGTGTCCTTCAGTTAATTATATCAAATGGATGAGCTTACAGATGGTGATTAGGTCTTGAACTGGGAGCCTTATGTTTGACACTAGCCTGACTGTTTTAAGAGTGTGTTCATAGCCAGGTGTGGTGGTGCATGCTTGTAATCCCAGTATTTGGGAGGCTGAGACCAGAGGATCCGGGTTCGCAGCCAGCCTCAGCTACTTAGTGAGGCCTTCCACAACTTAGTCACACCCTGTTTCAAAATAAAGAATAAAAAATAGGAGTGGGGTGTAGCCCAGAGGTAGAATGCCTCTGGGTTTAATCCCCAGTACCGCCACAAAACCCCCCAAAAGTGTGTTCGTTATGTTAGTACATCACATTTCCTTGGTCTAGGGATTTTTGCTTTTCACTCAGTTTTTATAAATAATGCAAGAAAAATGAGCATAATATTTCATACATACATGCAATCTTTTTGCACTTAGAGCATGAGATTAAATGTTTAATAGTGCCGGGCATGGTGGCGCACGCTTGTAATCCCAGTACTGTGGGAGGCGGAGACCGGAGGATCCGGGTTCGCGGCCAGCCTCAGCTCTCGCTCTCTCTCTCTCTCTCTCTCTCTCTCTCCTTAGTGAGGCCCTCTGCAACTTCGTGAGACCTGGTTTCAAAATAAAGCATAAAAAAAAAATAGGGCCGGGGGTGTAGCGCGGAGGTAGAACGCCCCTGCGTTCAATCCCCGGTATCACAAAAAAAAAAAAAATGTTTAATAGTAAAGTTTAATCCTGCATGAGGAAAGAGAATGGATACTAGCTAGCAAGCCAGTAAATTCAAATTCCAGTGGTACTGAATCATTTTAAAGTTCATAGGGATTGAATTCCAGGGCAATATATCCCTTTCTTTTCTTTTTTTTTGCGGTACCGGGGATTGAACCCAGGGGCGTTCTACCTCCGCGCTACATCCCCGGCCCTATTTTTTATACTTTATTTTGAAACCGGGTCTCACGAGGTTGCGGAGGGCCTCACTAAGGAGAGAGAGAGAGAGAGAGAGAGAGAGAGCGAGCTGAGGCTGGCCACGAACCCGGATCCTCCGCCTCCCAAAGTACTGGGATTACAAGCGTGCGCCACCACGCCCGGCCCCTTTCTTTATTTATATTAAAAGGAATGGATGGAATTGAACCTGAAACCAATAATGAACATTTGTGAAGCCAATGGGAAAATTTGTGAATGATTTTAAGCTACATTTTTCAAATAGTAGTTAAATGGTTGGTAATGGCTTGATCAACATCTTCAGGAACAGAAACAAAGTATGATTGAGAACCATGGATTGAGAACCATGATTAATTGAGAACCATGATTAATTGAGAACTACTGAACAAATGAAAAAAACTAGATTAAATCCATAAATCACATATATAGTACTGTACTTTATGGAAGCTCTAAAGGATTTTTTATAGCAATTTTGACAACGGGAGATTTTCACTTTACTCAACTTTCCAACCTAAGATGTAGCTCCACTGTGTATCTGAAGAAACAATTCACTGATTTCATTTGCAAAGATGTGATCTTTATCTCAACAATAAATATTAAGTAGGGTGAGTAAAATTAAAGTATTTGCTGAAAGTATAAGTAAGTCAGGCACGGTGGTGCACACTTGTAATCCCAGTATTTGGGAGTCTGAGACAGGAGGATCGCAGGTTTGAGGACAGCCTCAGCAAGTAGTGAGACTTGGTTTCAAAATAAAAATAAAATAGGGCTGGGGGTGTAGCTCAGAGGCAGAATGTCCCTGAGTCCCATCCCCAGCACCTTAAAAAAGAAAGTATAAGTAAATTAATAGAAGGAAGATAATACTAATTTATATTTAAAAGGATAAAATGAATCATACAGTTGAATAATAAGTGAAAATCCAATGCATCTTCAATAAATGTTCTACCCTCCCAATTTTGGGAAATATTAGGTCATTAGGACCAAGATGCTTCTTTGAGGACATATAAAAAATTCTTTAGAGCCCTTAGTCCCTAATACCTATATCAGAAGGCAAATATGCTTTAAGACTGTGTTTGTGTTTACAACTTCTAACAGAAGACTTATTTCAGTGATTATCATTCAGAATTTGGTGGTTCAGAGTTTATAGATTACAAATCAGTGATATAAAAACTGAAACTCCCTTTCTCTGGTAGTTCTATTCTAAAAAACCTTGCCTGGAGAATTGCCTCTTGAAAAATGGTATCAACTCTTTTTAACTCATAAGAACAATAAGTATTATATTGATAAGATAAAGTTAAATTAGTGTGGGAAAGTGCAAAGGGCTTACTAGGTGAGTGGTACATTTTTTACTTTGGTCTGGGCATGGTGGTTCATGCCTGTAATCCCAGTACTTGGGAGGCTGAGACAGGAGAAACCAGGGTTCCTGGATAGCTTCAGCAACATAGTGAGACTCCTAGCAACCTAGTAAGACCCTGTTTCAAAACAAAAAATTAAAAGGGCTGCTGGTATGGCTCAAGGTAGAATGTCCCTGGGTTCAATCCCCAGTACCACACACACACGCAAATTGCTTTGGTAATTTAACTTCTGAATTTAATTGTCTTTATATAAAAAATGGAGTAATAATGGTGGAGATACTGTATTTAAAAGGTCCTGAGCATAGTGTCTGTGTTCCTATAAGAAGGGACTACTACAGTGACTACAATTACAGCTGGCCTATGCTCGATGTTGTTCCAATGATGGGTAAATTCATTTTATCCCCACAACCTTAACTACCTCTAAATCAGAAAGTTTCAGGAACAATTAAAAGGTTACAATAGCATTTGCGATAAGACTCACCTTGCTTGTTCTTTGGCTTCAAAAAGTCCAGTAATTAAAGTTTTGTAGAACAAGAAGGCAGTAAATGGAGAAAAAACTTTTTACTTCATTCACGTTTATTTCATTTTCAGAAAATGTACACTCAATCAAAATCACACAATTAGAAAGAGATGAATACTGCTTATAACTTATAATCATAAAGAATACTCATTTCAGTGATTACCATCAACACTTGATGATTTGCTGCTTATAGATTACAAATCATTGAAATGGAGCCCCAAACCTCTTTCTCTTGCTGTCCTTTTTAAATGAGCCTTGGTGGGAGAATTCTAATTGCCTCTTGAAAAGTGATATCAATATTAGTCCCATATCTGACAGCGGTGATTAGAGCTGCTGACGAGGCCTGGCAAAAGTTTCTTTTTCAAGAGGGAAGTATTTGAACAAATTGAAATGTAAGATGAAACACTTCTTAAGATTATGACTTTACCTTTCTGATGGTTTGGGACATTCTCTGGGGAACTATATTATTTTGAAGTACCTTTCACAAGAGTTGGGTGGGACATAAGGGCTCTGAAATAATTCAAGAAACAAATGAGTCTTCACTAAAATGTGTTAATCCCTCATTCAACCAGAAAGTGAATGGCATGTCCTGAACTTAATGAAATAAAAAAAATGTTTGGCCAGGTGTGGTGGCGCACGCTTGTAATCCCAGTACTTTGGGAGGCAGAGACTGGAGGATCCGGGTTCGCGGCCAACCTCAGCGCGCATGCGCGCGCGATCTCTCTCTCTCTCTCTCTCTCTCTCTCTCTCTCTCCTCTCTCTCCTCTCTCTCTCTACCTAGTGAGGCCCTCCG